>CAADRB010000005.1:2017742-2050227 GCA_900708905.1 Hymenolepis diminuta | reverse complement strand
ATTGTTGGCTCTGCTAGATTACTATCCGAACTCCTAGTTGGTTACTTTATAGCAATAAGCCATGCTTCCATGCCGCTCTATAACAATCACAGTTGTCTAATAACCTGGTTGATGATCGCGGATGTAAAAAAACTTAGAAACTGCAGAGTTGTTATGCTTAGAGCACCTCCTCCGGTCCGGAAAATGCTTTTTTTAAAGATGAAATACTGGGAATGGGGAAAGCGCTAAGGCCAGCAGATGTCCATCAACACCTGTCGCTTATAAATGATTGATTAACAATAGGATCTTTACTACAGTGCCCACAGACGGTCCAGCTGAGTGTTTGTACATAAATGCTTATATAGATACCGATCTTCATGTCAAGACATTGATAACGAGACATGACTGACGTCTAACAAAGAAATTTTCTTATAAAAACCTAATTAACTTATTAATAAACTGAGATAGCTTGCCTGCCATCTGCGAACTGATCTGGCGACATGAGCGACTTGATTGATTTCACCTATTTGGTCGATGAGGCAGCGGTAGACTTAAAGTTATTACACTTCGGTTATAACACTTTTATGAATTTGCACAAATACTGCAAGGATTCAAACTCTTACCATATTTCTTATAATAAATATGATTTCTTCATCCAATAAATAAGTAAAAGGGTCTCTCAAATCCCATGGAATATTCAACGTCAGTAGAAGCAGATACTTAAATAGCATTGGCTCATTTAAAAGCCATTTGAAATATATAAATAAATCATTTCATATAAATAGAGTTATTTATATATTTTTATTAATAATCATATACAACCTTGAGCAAATTGTTTAAATCAATTTTAATTAGTACCGCAATTTTTGGATTGTTCGTCTTTGATAACGTTTTTTGGACATATTTAGAAAGGATGGTTAATGTAAGCTAATTAAAATCCCATTTGTTTAATATATAGTTTTATAAATTTAATTTTTACCCAATTACCCGTGTTTAATGTGTTTAACGCCTGTTCCTACTTAGATCGTCCAGTATTTGTAAAATTCAAATTAATCTGATAGAAATTTCAATAAATAAAATCGGAATTTGGAATTTTCTATTGGATTATTCTTGTTTTTGTCGTTATGTGTGGTTTTTCTTATTTTCTGAAATTCTCTTTACTTTTATTGTCCATAATATGTCATCTGAACTGTGTATCACCTGGACCACTCTAAGATATACTTTTCTCCATTTTAGATCGTCACTGTCTTCTCTTTACTTGTTCTAAGTGGTTGGGGGTTTTGCTCAGGTAAATTCCAGTGAAATTTTTACCTTTTCATATGTTCATCACATTTTATTATCCAGCATTTCACTAATATTTTATGACCTTTCACGATTATCATGCTTTTATTATATTGTGCTAACTTTCATCTGACATTTCGGCGCACTTCTTATCAATGATTGGCCACATTTTTGTTATGTGAGCTTGACATGCGTGAAATCTCAAACGTTCCTCCAGTACATGCAATTTTGAGGTATCTTTGTTCGTTTCTTTGATTATTGACTGAATAGTTTTTCATATCATTTACATGTTTTCCTCTAATTTGGTGTGAGTTCTAATTGTTTAAAGTTTGGTGTGAGTCTTAATGGTTCTTTGAAATTGCCGTCATTCTCTCTTTTTTTGATTCCATTTCGCTATAGCCGCCGGTATCTACGATTAAAAATCTGGCTCTATGGGATTTCTATTACAACAACACTTGTGGTTGGATGCAAAAGGAAGCTGCCTTGCTCAAAAATGGATGATTGAAATGGGCTCTCTGTCTAACTCCAAAATCCTCTTAAATTCGATCCATAGGTTTCAAGAGGTCAAAAGAGGAAGACCTTTCATAAAACACGCATTCGATTTACATGTCTTACGAATGTCTCGATAAAGGGTTTTCGTCGTTTGGCTTTAGCTTATCCAATCGGTTTTAATGGGGGATATCCTATCATGGGACCTTTTTTTCGATCTTTCTTTACTCCAACAGCAGGAAGGGTGATCTGTATTACTTCTTTTGTCGAAATCCATTTTCATTCTATCGGTTATCGGAGTTTGTACAGATAAATTGGCAGGTGTCGTAATCAATTTCGACTATTTTTTGCTCCTGCTGTCAATCTCGATAATGCAGTTGTTGAGATGTTATCCCATTTTTCTCCTGTTCTGTTCTTTTCTTGGCTGAATGATCTGAAGTTTTATCTCCAAATCCGCAGCCGATATGTGACTTCGATGGCTGTGGTGTTTTGGGTTGGATTTATGAAGAAACTGTTCGGGCTCAAAAATGGACCATCGAATGGAGTTCTCTTTGTTTGACTCCTAAAACACCTTGAAGGTCTTTCGACAAGAGATCTTATTTTTCAAGTGGTCAAAAGAAGAGGCCACTCACTGAAACGCGTGTTCGATTAACCAGCCCTCCAATTTCCTCTTTCATAAGGGTTAATTATCTACCTCCGGTCCGTTCTATTGATTTCCAAGCAAAACGTTCCGCAGATGGGTCTTTTCCTTAGTCTATTTTTGCTTTATCAGCTTCGTTTCATTTTATTCTCAAAATACTGTTTGATTTCACTGAAATAGAGTGAATTTCTTCTATTTTTCGATAAACTAGAATTGTGATAAGGTTTTTCCTTTTTCTGCTGCCCCTAGTGACGTTCTGACTTCTGCTTTTAGTTATCAATTTTTATAGTTTATATTTTCCTCTGTCACTTTCTCTTCTTTTTCAATCGAATTATCTGGGTTTTTACGTTTGAAACTTCTGTCGATATGCGATTTTGATGATGGCGAAAATTGTGGATAAATTTGTGAAGACATCCCCTGCAACCATCGATGGACCATCCAAAGAGATTCAGCATGTTTTGTTACAAGGGCAACATTTGTCTTTTCATCAAAGAATATTTCTGCTTGATTGCCTAGCAAATCGCCTATTCAATCGAAACAACTGAAATGCTCGAATTAGATCCCCAAGTCCTCTCATTTCCACGTTATTTAATTTGAAATGTCTGACTTTCGATTATTCGGTCGATATGATTTCTTCAGTAGGAAGTTTAGCTTTGCTTCAGAAACGTGAAGAGTGCCTGATTGATTTATTTTTATTCATATTTTACTGATTTTTGGAGTCTAGTAGTTCCATTTCAAATGTACACACTTTTTGTACTCCTCTGTCCTTTTTCTCTTTCTTCTTTCCGATAGAGTCAATTACGGCGTCGGTTAGACTTCTAGCTGTCTGCAATTTCAATGGTGGAAACACCTGTGGATTGTTAATTGAAGGTGCTTGGTCAAACTGTTGGTCAGCTGATAACGGCGCTCTTTCTCTTTAGCCGAGAGACAATTCACCCGAAGGAAATCTCATCTTGGCTGCCTGGTTTATCTACAACGCGGTCTCGAACACAGCCGTTAAATATTCATGTTTGATTCCTGAGTCCTCCTGTTCCTGCTGGATTTGAATTGAAGTGTATTGTCTTCCTCTATTTTATCAGTTCAAGGAATGGGAAGGACTTGAAATCGATTGGATCTAATTTTCTATGTTATGACAACAGGAAGAGTAATTATGACCATTCCAATTACCTTTCTCTTGGTTTTATGCACTTAACTGTGGTTCGTTATCCAAGTCTTGTTATCACTTCCTGAGATTCGATCATTTGTTTTCTGAATCTGAAGCTTCATTTCATTTGAACGACAGATTTTCAATCTTGTTTCGTATTTGACAGAATCTTCATCTGCGGCTATCAAACCCTTGGCAGTTTGTGACTTCAACAATCGTGGAACTTGTGGCTGGAAGAGTGAAGAAACGGATCTGGGACATCGTTGGATGTCGGAACAGGGATCTATTTGTCTGAAATCAAGACCATCTTCTGTTCACTCACCAAATTCAGAGGATTCTTCGTGGCTGCAAGAATTATCAGATGATTCATCGGATGTAGAAGCTGACATTATAACTCGCTTCAAAAGTCCCTCTATTAAGGCCGCTGTTGGATTGAAATGTATAGCTTTTGACTATTCTTTTCATTTTGGACGCAGTTCAGTGGTTATTGGGAGATCTTCAACACTGTCCTTGCTTCAACAGCAGAAGGGGTATCTAATATTTTAGATTAATTCCTTCCCCTGTTCATTTTTTCGTGGAAAACTCATGAAATTTCTGACACCAGTATAATTGGTTGTTAGATTTTGGATACCTGCTTCTGATATTTGTCAGACTGGTACATTACGTAATCCTCCTTTGCTGCCATTCATTGGTCGGCTCCGTTTATTCAATTGATATTCATTTCACCCTTCATCCCCTTGTGCAGTAATTGCATTTCATTGATCATTTCGTTCCTTCACGTGATTTTCATTCATTTAAGTTGAGGTTTATTACTTCCCTGTAATTTTTGGAATCTACAGGTTCGAAATTAAGTGATTCACTGCTGTTGAAAAGTTTGCAATACTGTCCTTGCTTTAGCAACAATAGAAATATCTGCATTTTGGATTTATTTATTTATTTAAGTATTCAATTTTTGTTTTGAAATCACTGGACTTTGGACTTCAGTATTACTTCTTGGTTTTTGAATTTGTACTTCTCGTCTTTTTTCCAAAATCGCTCACAACTTAATCTGTTTTCGTTGTGATTTCAAAGTGTCATTGTTCGACTCTGTTTATTGTTTTTTCACGTTCATTTTCCCCATCTTCTTCTATTTCTGTGGTTCCAACTAGTCTAGCACTTGGACTGCTTTGTTTGTTCGAAACTCTTAAGAGCTCTAGTTAGTGTATTGCCTTTTGAAATCTATGGAATCGATTGTAAAGGAAAGACTGATTAGAGTTCAATCTTTTTTCTCTTATTCCTCTCAATTGAATATTGATCTCTTGTTTTCCATTAATAAAGCTTCATATCGTCGGACTTGATTTGAAGATGTGATTATCGAATGTGTTTCGTTCTTGCTAGAATCCTCATCTATCATCAAACCCCTGGCAATTTGCGACTTCAATAACAAAAAAACATGTGGGTGGTTTAACGAAGAAACAGACTGGAGCCATCGATGGATTCCTGAAAACGGATCTCTCTGTCTCAAAGCCAAGCACTTTCTTGCTGAAGTTTCTAATTCGGATGAATCTTCGTGGTTGCAAGAATTGTCAGCAGCATCGTCAGAAAAGGAAGCAGATATCACAATTCGTTTCAAAAGTCCACCTATTAAAGTCGTTGTTGGACTGAAGTGTATTGGTTTTGACTATTCCATCAGTTTTAGTAGTGGGGAGAAATCAAAGTCTGCTGGAAAGTCCCCTTCTCTCTCATTACTTCAACAGCAAAAGGGGTATCTTTCGATTGATCGATTTTTTCGTATTTCTGTATTTTTAGTTTGGATTTTCCCATTAAAACTACTTAGATAATTTTTAATTCTTGTTCAAATCGTTCCAATTTTATCCAGAGCCCTTCTTCAGTCATTGATGGGTTTCGTTATCCAATTTTCTAGTTTTGTTTTATTTGAATGAGAGATATTAAAGCCTCTTTCGTCTTTTAATAGAATTCGCATCGCCAATCATTAAACCCTTGGCAATCTGTGATTTCAATAAGGGTGGAGCATGTGGTTGGAAAATTGAAGAAACGGATTTGGGTCATCGTTGGACACCCGATTATGGGTCGTTTTGTCTTAAAGCCAGTCAATCTTCATCTCCTGTAAAGAAATCAGAGGAATCTTCTTGGTTCGAAGGGCTGTCTGCTGAACTGCCAAAGAAAGATATTAATATCAATGCTCGCTTTAAAAGCCCTCTTATTCCATCTTCTGTTTCTTTGAAATGTCTTGCCTTTGCTTATTTGATCAACCGTGGACATGGAAAGGGATCCAAGGCTGTCGAAATGCCAGCCACTCTCTCTTTACTTCAACAACAGAAAGGGTATCCCGTTTGAGTATATATTTTGAGTCATATTTATTCATGAGTTTCCCTCTTATCTCTGTTGATCAGTGCATTTTTTCCATGTTTTTCTAAAAGTCTCTTTCCTGGTGCTTATCTCATCGATCAGAATCGTTCTCTATTCCTGAGTGGTATATTTGTTTAATATCACTGATGATTATCAGTTACTCAAACACGTTTAATCCTTGTTAGATATCTCGCCTTCCAATGTTCAACCTCTGGCCGTTTGCAATTTCGACAAAGGAGGAACATGTGGCTGGATCAATGATGAGACTGATTGGAGACATCAATGGAGAGTTGAACAGGGTTCTCTGTGTCTTAAAGTCAAACTGTCATCTACTCCTATCCAGAATTTGGAGGAATCCTCCTGGTTCCAAGGATTAACTGCTAAATCGCCGAAAAAGAAAGTAGATATCACAACTCGTTTCAAAAGTCCACCAATACCTGTCTCTGTTGGCTTGAAATGTATCGGTTTTGACTATTCCATCAATCTTTATCAAGCAAAAAGTTCGAAAACCTCTGAAAATTTGGCATCTCTATCATTGCTTCAGCAGCAGCAAGGGTATCCTGAATTTTCTGAATTATCCTACTTTGCAGTATGGAGAAAACAGTTTTCTACCATTTCATTCGATTTTTGGTTTCTCTTGATTTTCAGAGCTCTTCTGTTGAGGAGATTTTTGAAGAGTTATCCGATTCCTATTCCTACCATTCATTTCCTATAAAAAATTTCAGAGATTTTCCGAAGCCGTAGTTTCAGAGTAATTTGTGAAGCTGTTAAATTCGAACCAGGGATTCTCAAACTTGTTTCATCCTCTTGCTAGATTTCTCAACTTCGATCGTCAAACCCCTGGCAATCTGTGACTTCAACAATGGTGGGACATGCGGATGGAAAAGCGAAGAAACCGATCTGGGCCATCGATGGATACCCGAACAAGGTTTTCTATGCCTCACAGGCCAGCAATCTTCTGGTTCTGTACAAAATTCGGGGGAATCTGAGGATTGGCTTGATGGTTTTTCTGTTGACCTACCAAAGTCGGTGACTGATATCACTGTGCGTTTCAAAAGTCGTCTTATTCCTTCCTCTGTCGTCTTGAAATGTCTTGGATTTACTTACTCCATTAATCTGGGAAGTTCCGAGATTGTTGAAACTTCATTTCTCTCCTTACTTCAACAACAGAAGGGGTATCTTTTTGTTGGTTTACTGGTTTTATTCATTCTGTTTGAGTTCAGTTATCATATCCCCAATTTTTTCATGAATTTGTCAGATTATCAGATATTTTCCTCGTTCGAAGAATGAGTTTTTCTTTCTGGTCATTTCCGGTCGATCAGAACTTAGCTGCTACTACAGTATTTGATGGTAACAAGAATGCTAGGATTGAGTAACAATTATGTTGATTTTCCTCCTGCTAGAAATCTCATTACCAAAAATCGAAACTCTAGAAGCTGACTTCAGTAACCGATGTACTTGTGAACGGAAAAGCGAGGAAGCATATTTGGGATATCGCTGGGTACTGCATGACGGATCTTTGCCCTACAGCCAAATCACCATCGGCAGAAATGTAAAATACCGAACCATTTTCTGGTTTCAAAAAGTTTTGGCAGGATAATCAATAAAAGAAATCGATATCATCACCCGTATCCATAGGTCTAAGGTCCCGACAATCCCAATTTGAAATGCCTTACCTTTGACAAATTGATCAATCTTGGACGAGAGGAGGGTTCTAGGATTGTTGAAGCTTCCACTTCTTTATCGTTGCTTCAAAAACAAAAAAAGTATCTATCATTTACTAGATATCTCCCTCTGTGTTTGGATTTCAAGAAGTCTTAATTTCCGACTTCTACTGTTTTCTATTCCATCATAACCATTTCTTATTCCGAAGTTTTCCTCTGGTTGCATGCTACTATATCTGATGTTCTTTACTTCAAGCCAGAGACATTCAAACTTATTTTGTTTCTCATAGAATTTTCACCCTCGGATATCAAACCCTTATCAATCTGCCCCTTCATTGATGGTGGAAAATGCGGCTGGATTAATGAAGCCAACTTGAAACATCGATGGAAAGCTGATCGTGGTGAACTGTGTATTAAAGTCAAGCAATCTCGCCTTCCATCGCAAAATGTAAAAGCTTTATGAATCCCCGGAATAGCATCTTAGGCGTCAACTGAAGAAACTGATTTAATTTCGCGTTTCAAGAGTCCGTCTATTCCGTCTTCAATTGATTTGTGT
This sequence comes from Hymenolepis diminuta, assembly GCA_900708905.1. Taxonomy (NCBI): domain Eukaryota; kingdom Metazoa; phylum Platyhelminthes; class Cestoda; order Cyclophyllidea; family Hymenolepididae; genus Hymenolepis; species Hymenolepis diminuta. The sequence continues at coordinate 2,042,125 of CAADRB010000005.1, read as the reverse complement.
ATCGGTTTATTGTATTCAATCAATCAGAGTTGTAGGATATTTGGAATTACTGCTTTCTTCGTCATTGTTTCAGCGGCAAAGGAAGTACAGCTCGTTTTAGTTGAGACTCCGTTTGATATTCTTTTGGTTCTATAGGATTGTGAGTTCTGGTTTCTGAAGATTTTCTGATCGAATGTGACCATTTAGACTGCAATTTATTCCCTAAAACTTAAGACTTTCAAATTATTTCATTTTGGTAGAATCTCCAACCTGTGACTTCAATTATGGAGATAATTACGCTTGGAAAAGTAGGGGTCACCGGTGAATGTTCGAGCGAGGATTTTTCTGTCCTAAAGCCGAGCGACCATCTACTTCTTCTCAAAAGTCCAAGACATTTTGAATTCCTGTAGTGTCGGTCCGATCAATTAAAGAGGAAATTGATGAGATGGCTCCTTTTGAATTGTATTGGTTTCGATTATTCGATCAGGCTTGACCATGACAGAGGTTTTAAAATTGTTGAAAGTTCTCCATTTCTCTTGTTTCTGTCGATTAACAGGATCTATGGGTTTCATGGTATTTTATTACCGTTTATGAGCTTTGGTTTCTGAAATTTTCCTTGTGGGATTCAATAGGAGTCTTTTTTTTTATTCTGTCTGTTTAGTATTATTTTGATCATCATTAGTGTCTTATCATTCTTGGCAATTTATAATTTTCAAATGTGTTTCGTTCTTGGTAGAATTCTCGCCTTTGGACCTGCAACCTCTGGCAATTTGTGACTTCGATGATGGTGATACATGCGATTGGAAAAGCGAAGAAACCGACTTAGGACATCGTTGGAAGCCTAATCAGGGCTCCTTATGTCTTGAAGCCAAACTCTCTTCCCCTCCAGTTAAAAAATCAAAACCCTCTTCGTGGTTTAAAGGACTATCAGCTGGGTCATCAAAGAAAGATTTAGATATTAATACTCGTTTCAAGAGTCCACTTATACCGGCGTCTATCGAACTGAAATGTATAGCTTTTACCTATTCGATCACTCTTGGACGGGAAAAAAGCTCTAATGATACTAAAACCACCACTACTCTTTCGTTGCTTCAACAACAAAAGGGGTAAAGTTTCTGTCGGGAAATCTCTGATCCCCTTTGTTCCATTATTTGAAGTATTGGCCTCTGCTTTCTTGTGATTTCCTAATAAGTTATGGTATGGGATTTTTTGGCTGTTTCTTCGACATTTTCGCTACGTCGTTCTCTAGAATCTTTAATTGTCAAATGCTTTTCATTCCTAACAAAGTTTGCACCTCTCGATGTCAGACCTCTGGCAATTTGTGAATTCAATGACGGTGAAATGTGCGGTTGGAAAATTGAAGAAACGGACTTGGGGCATCGCTTTAAAAGTCTGTCCATTCGAGCTTCTGTTGGGTTGAAATGTATTGGTTTTGATTATTCGATCAACCTTGGACGAAGTGGGAGTTCTGGATCTCTTGGAAATTCAGCTATTTTGGTTTTACTTCAATAGCAAATAGGGTATTTTTCCACCTTTTTGCATCTTATTTTTGGTTTGAGATTACAGGTGTCTAATCGTACTATTGTCTGATGTTTCTCTGATCCATTTTATGCTTCTGTTTGGTTTGATGACTGACGGTTTTCAGTCACTTTCTTTGCCTTCTGTTTTCCATCATTTCTGGTCGGTAGTTGTTTATTCTGCTGTATCTGTTCGCATCTAGGTAATCTCTGCGAAGGAACTTGTTTGACTTTTATGGTCTTTTTAGCCTTTCAAATTCCCAGTTAGCAGAATTCATGAGGATTTCACTTTAATTCTCTTTTGTTTCTGACCAATCAAGACCTTTCTTTTTTCCCAAGTTTGATATCCCCGGTATGTCATGTGGTTTTAATCAAAACATGCAACATTCAGCCCTATTTCATGTTTCTTAGAAATCTCGTCTCCAATAATTAAACCTCTGGCAGTCTGCGACTTCGGTAATGGTGGAACCTGTGGATGGTTCAATGAAGAAGCTGAATGGAAACATCGTTGGAAGATCGACCAAGGTTCTCTGTGTCTTAAAGCCAAGCAACCCTCTTCTCTATCACAAAATACTGAAGCACATTGGATTCCAGGAATTTTCTCTGAAATTCCAGTTGAAACAGATGTCACCGCACGTTTTAAAAGTCCTTCCGTTCCACCTTCAGTTGGTTTGAAATGTGTCGACTTTGTGTACTCAATCAATCTTGGCCGAAAAGGGAGTTCCAAGGTTGTTAAAGCTTCAACTTCCCTCTCGTTGCTTCAACAACAGAAAGGGTATACTTTCAATTCCTATACTTCGAGTCTTGTTTAGGTGGATTTGTAGTCTATTTTACTTATCGATTTTGGAGGTTTTTTATTCCGATATGCCCTATTTGAAACTATTTGAGTGGTCTGCGATGCTTATCTAAATGGGAGATATTCAAACATATTTCGTTCTTGGTAGACGCCTCCTCGAAACCCCTTGCGATCTGTGACTTCAATAACGGCGGCACATGTGGATGGAAAAGTGAAGAAACCTATCTGGGACATCGTTGGATAACTGAACACGGGCTCCTCTGTCTTAAAGCCAAACAATCTTCAGTTATATCGAAAGATTCAGATGTATCTTTCTGGCTTCCGGGTTTATCTGCTGAATCGACAAAAGAAGAAACTGATGTGACATCTCGTTTCAAAAGTCCTTCCGTTCCATCTTCCTTTGGTTTGAAGTGTATCGGCTTTGACTATTCAGTTAATCTTGGGCATGGAAAGAACTCCAAGACCTCAAATACTTCAGCTAGTTTATCATTCCTTCAACAGCAAAAAGGGTATCATTCCTCTATACTTCGGTTTTGTTTTGGTTTTCTTCTTGTGTCCAATCCAATCGTCTTTTCGGGTATTGGCTTCTGGTTTTCTCTGATATTGATTAATCTATTATTATTATTTAACCTTTTCCAAATTAGAAACTTTTAAATACGGTTCTCTTTGAAGACTAAGCAGTCTCCTGCAAAGTCATCCCACTCAAAAGCATTTTGACTTCCTGGTTTATCAGCAAAACTGGCAGAGGCGAAAAATGACATTACCACTCACCTCAAAGGTCCTCCTGTTCCATCGAATTTTGGTCTGAAGTGTATCGGTTTTTCCTATTCTATCAATCTCGGGCAATAAGGGAACTCGAAAATTGCTCAAAATTCTGTTCATCTCGCGTTTCTTTAACAGAAAAGGGTTATTTTTCATCTACCTTCAGTTTGGAATCTATTTCGACTTGTTTTTTGGTTCTTGGTGTCCGCTCTCCAGCAGTTTTCTGGTCTTGATCCTTCTTTAATTGAGAGTTTCCCGTTCAATAACCATGATTCTACTGGGTCCTGATCTTATTCGGTTTATGATTCCCTTGGATTCTCCTCGATTTCATCTATTGAATATTTGATTTGTCGCTGATTTCAATTTGTGTTTTCAATGAAGTGATACGGATGGATGAACGAAGATACTGACTGGAGACGACAATGGACTGTTGAACTGTTGATCACGGTTCCCCCTTGTATAAGGGCCGGACGATCTCTAGCGAAATCGCAGAAAACTAAATCATCATCTTGGCTTCCTGTTTTATCTCTTCTGCCGATTGACCTAGAAACTGATATTACCACTCGCTTGAAAAGTCCTGTTCCGCCGAACTTTGGTATGAATTGTATTGGTTTCACATGTTCAATCAATATTGGACACTCCGAAACTCTTACCACTGCTCAAAATTCAGCTTATCTTGCCCTATTTCAACAAAAGGAGCATATCTTATTTGTATGCGGTCTTATTTTGTTTTGTATTATCTTTGGTCTCCTTGTGATTATCTCAGCTTCGTTTGCTCTGGCAGCCCTTTTGAGTTTGATTTTTCCGAATTTTTCTGTTCATAGTTACGATTCTTCTTTGATTTGGAGTTTATATTTAACTCTCTATTATTTTGTTGAGAATAAGCAAGAGATTTTCAAGCATTTTTCGTTCTTGTTAGAACCTCCGCATCTGGATATCAAACCCCTTGCGATTTGTGATTTCGACGACGGTGAGGCCTGCGGATGGATTAATGAGGAATCTGATTTAAAACGTCAATGGATTATTAATCAGGGTTCTCTGTGTCTGAAAGCCAAACAATATTCTGCAAAATCGTTGCATTCAAAGGCTTCTTGGATTCCTGGAATAGCCAGTGAAACACGAGAAGTTGAAACCGATGTGACAGCTCGTTTCAAAAGTCCCTCTGTACCACCTTCTATTGGTTTGAAATGTATTGGCTTTGTCTATTCAGTAAATCTTGGAAAAAGTTCCAAGACTGTTGATAATTCAGCTAGTCTCGCTTTGCTTCAACAACAAAAAGGGTACTTATTAATTTCTTCCAATTTCTTGCTCTCTGTTATAAAATCAAAATTCTTGTAAGGGAATTATAGGGATGCGAGGCTTCACCCTGTTCTAGTTATGTAAATGTTCCATCTACTCTCCTTTTCCTCTTTTCTCTCTCTCCCTTAGAATCTCTGGAGTCTTCGAGACAGGCACCTTTAGCTGTTTGTGATTTCGACGATGGAGATACATGCGGTTGGGTCCATGAAGAAGCTGTTTGGACGCATCAATGGAGTGTGCAAGCTCGATCCCTTTGTCTCAAAGCTAAATCAATACTTCCACAGAAAAAGAAAAGTTCTTCCTGGTTTGCTGATCGCTCTGTTGATAAACCATCGGATTCTTTAAAAGAAGTCTCCGTTCGATTTACTAGTCCCCCTATTCCTAGTGTTGTTAATCTGAAGTGTATCGCTTTCAGCTATTCCATGGATTTAGGCCATGGAAAGATTTCTGAATCTATGGGATCTCTGTCCTTACTTCAGCAACAAAAAGGGTGCTTATTTCGTAATTCTTGGCATTTGAGCATTCAGGCAAATTTCAGTTTTATTCTGGGCTCTCATCAATCTTAGAAATCTTCCTTTTCCTTCTTCTTACTAGATCTCCCAAGCCTACTTCACGTCTGGACTTTTGATGAAGGTGACATGGAAGAATGGACAAATGACATTGACAACTGGCAACAGAAGTGGCGAATTATGGAAACGAATCTGCCGTCGTCCTCCATCTGTGTTTCTGCGAAGCTTCCAAGAAAGTCCTCATCGAAAAAATTTTCTCTAGTCTCGACTCTTGTTGCTAAAAAGAGTTTATCTCGTTTTTGGAGTCCGGGTGTTTCTGGTCGGCTTGGAATTAAATGCTTCTCACTCCAATTTATTATTGAGAAAGCTGGAGGGGGAGCTAACTTAGCTCTTTTGCAACAGAGTTCTGGGTGATTATTCGTTGTTTGATCAAAACTGACTTCGAAATCGTACATTTTAGCTATTTTCGCATCATATATTATTCATGTCGTCTGATTCTTACTTATCCGTTAGAGCTGCATGTTTGTAATCTTCTCTGTTTTATTTTTGACTTCATTCGATATGAATTGGTTTCGAGTCACGGAATATTAGCTCAATCGTTTTCATTCTCAGGATTTGTTATTCATTGTCTGCTTGACTTTGGAGCCTTGAAGGATTTCAAAAAATCTTACGAAATATCTTATTATCATCACTTATGTCTTTAATTTTACCTATTTTTCCCGGAATTCGGAGGTTTTTCTTTGGTTTTCTCCTTAGTTACGTTAAAACTCCTTCAGGTTGAATTTCCAAAGATTGTTTCGACACTTTTCGTTTTATCCACTTTAGAACTTCTGCCGAAACCTTACATTATGCGGAACTTCGGTGAATTCCTAGATGAATCGGTCAGTGACCTATTGAACTTGACTTAAAAGTGAAACTTATGGATGGAAGTATTTGTATACAGAGCAGCTCAAACTTTGTTTGGCAATCCACCTATTCCTCAAGATGTTGGAGTTTAAAATAGCGGAAAGTTCTGACTCATCTCATGTTTCCAGTCTTGCTCCGTTGCAACGACAAGATGGTGATTTTCCGTATAAATCAATATCGATTTTCTATGAGGTTGAACCGAGGTTGTGGATCTTTTTGGCATTTCCGTTTCCAAATCTTTCTTCATCTTAGAGATTTCTAGATTTCTGTCGTCGAATTATTTCAGCCTTTTTCGTTTTCCTTCTTTAGAATTGTTCCCAGAGCCCTACTACATCTGGAAGTTTGATGAATCATTGGACGACTGGGCTAACGATGTAACTAATTGGGATCTGAAATGGGAATTAATCGATGGATCTGTTTGTCTGCAGAATGTTCCCTTTAAACCGAAAATCTCGTCCAAACGCAAGCCTTGGGTGAATTCGAAAGCTAAGGAGGTAAAAACTGCCAAAGTCACGAAAGCTTCTTTTTGGAGTCCACCGTTATCGCAAGACAGTGGAATACGTTGCTTAACTATGGAATATCGAATTAGTCAAGGAACAGAGACGTCTCAGATCTCTAGTCTGGCTATGCTACAACAACAGGAAGGGTGATTAATCATTTTTAACCAATGTCATATCTGTGCTCCTCCTGAGTTCTATTGTGATCTTTGTTTATGAATCTGGATACGTATATTTTCTTTTCAATTCCGAGATTTCTGATCAAGCTTTTCATCTTTCAACTATTTATTCGATAATAATAAGCATTATCGACGTCAAAGTTTCGTTGATCGATACTCTTTCTCCATCTCTCATATCGTCTCCCGTTTTGTTTCCCTAGATGCACCACCGAAGCCTTACTTTGTCTGGACATTCGATAAATCAATGGGAGACTGGAAAAATGATGCGGCTAATTGGCTACAAATGTGGGAGCTTATCAATGGAGCTATATGTTTAAGAAACACGCCAACAAAACCTAAGGAACCCTCTGAGAGCGTACCTTGGCTGGTTTCGAAAAAAAAGAAGGAAGAAAAATTGACAAAGGCTTCAAAAGTACCACTTTGGAGTCCTCCGATTCCGCAAGATATTGGACTGCGTTGCATAACAGTGGATTATCAAATAAGTGGGAAAACAACAGCTTCTCAGATTTATAGTTTGGCAATGCTTCAACAACAGGATGGGTGACTGTTAATTTTTTCGATTTAAATAGATATCAATAACCGGTTTTGTAGCTTCCTTGAATTCTGTACTTTCCGAAGTTCTCTATTAGTTTTGTTTCCATTTTTCTCTTCGCGTTCAGCTTGTTGATCTTCTACAAATCGCTAAAGAATTTGACTCAGCTTCTCCGTCAATCCAACTGCAAAAGTTAATGGTGTTTGGTTTTCAGATGTTAGTTCTCCATTCATAAGCTATATTTTGCTGTCTGACTTCGTCTTCAAGATCTCTCTCTTATTGGTTAAGTTTTTTAGTTGATCCATTTGAGTTCCGTTTATCGATAATCTACCTTTTCATTGCTTTGAATTATTTTCAGGCTCTGAATTTGTTTAAAATCTCCAATTGATGTTCGATCAATACCCCACGTTCTTTTTATCTCCTTAGATGGCCTACCGAGTCCATATTTCATCTGGACGTTTGATGATTCAATGGGAGAATGGTCCAATGATGCTGCTAATTTTCTTCAAAAGTGGGAGCTCTTAGACGGATCGATCTGTTTAAAAAATGTCCAAATAATAAAAAAGAAGACTTCTCAAAGTCTACCGTGGCTTGTTTCGAAAAAGAAGAAAGAGGAGGTGATTGCGAAGAATTCCAAAACACTTCTTTGGAGTCCACCTATTCCTCAAGATATTGGGATGCGTTGCATCACAATGGATTATAAAATTCATGGGAAATCTTTGAGAACTGAATCTTTCAGTATGACTGTACTTCAGCAACAAGATGGGTGACTATTCAAACGTTCCTATTAATCAATTTTAGCCACATTTTGGTTTCACTCTAGGCTCTGGTTTCTGTTCCTTCGATTTTTCTGCTCCTCCCAAACTTTCCTAGAGTTTTTTTTGAGATTGATTGATATTCCAACTCCGGTTTTTCCTTTCTCTTCATCAGACTCCCTGTTAAAATCGTTCTACGGTTTCATATTTAACGAATACATAGAGAATGGGCTAACAATCTTTTAGACTAAAATCAGAAATGGAACCTACTGATCGTGCGATTCGCTTGAAGGATGTTATTGCTGGACTGAAAACTGCAGAGAATGATATGCCATGAATTGCTATGAAACCAATAATAGAAATTAAAAAATCGAAGAATCCCAAAGCTCTGGTATGGAGCCCACCTATTCCGGAGGTTGCTAAAATGTGTTGTACTAGGATTCAGATAAATCTGAAGTCTACAGTTTGGCTCTATTACAACAACAAGAAGGGTGATTTACTTTAATCATTATTTCTTCTGGTTTAAATGGTCAAAGGTCGGTGTTTTTGGAATTTCTCTAAACTTGCTCTGGTTCTATCTTCTATTTGAAAGGCCCTAAGGAATTTTGGGCTGTTTTAATACTCTCTGTTGATTTATCACTTTGCATTCATTTTATTAATTGTTTCATCCTGATCAATAATAAATTATCTTTATACTTGAAATGACTCAGCTGACACTAGTGCCCCTTACATTGAGTTGATACATATTTCATAGACGCTGTTCCTTGTTTTATCTAGAAGTCCTACCGAAACCTATCTACGTTTGGACCTTTAACGAAAACATGGGCAAGTGGACTAATGACATATCAAACTGGAATCAAAAGTGGGAACTTGCTGACGGAGTTATTTGTTTGAAGAATATTCCAACTGAATCCGAAACCGCTGAAGATGATTTTTCATGGTTGTCAGTAAATCCCGAGTCGGAACAAGAAACTCCAAAAATTTCCAAAGCACAACTCTGGAGTCCTCCAATTCGAAAGGCTATTGGAATGCGATGCATAACAATTGACTATAGAATTATCGTTCATCCGGACGACTCCGAAATCTACAGTCTAGCTGTGTTACAACAGCAGGATGGGTGATTAGTGTTCAGTATTTCTTTTTCTTCCGCAATCACCTAATTGCAATTCTTTTTCACTTCCCGGTTTTTGAGAGTCCTATAATATTTGATGAGCTAGCTGAATCATTCTACCAGTTTCATGACGGTCCATTTCGTTTTTAGATTGTCATATCTTCGTCCCAATTAAGGATATTTCTGTCTTAAATTTAAAACGAGTCTGTAAATGGCGTTGATTACGTTCTCAAGTCAATGACTGTTTGACGGACGCTTTTCCTTATGTTTTACTTAGACTCACTTGCAAAGCCCTTCTACGTATGGACATTCAACGAGAACATGGGAAAGTGGGCCAACGACCTATCCAACTGGAATCAAAAGTGGGGACTTACGGATGGTGTGATTTGCTTAAAAAATGTTGCTGCAGAAGCTGAAACTGTTGGAGAAGACATGTCTTGGTTAGCTGTGAATTCTAAGGTGGAAGAAGAAACCCTAAAGAGTACCAAAGCACCGCTTTGGAGCCCACCAATTCGAAAATCGACAGGAATGCGTTGTATAACGATGGAATATATCATCAATACGGGCTCGGATGAATCGGAAGGATATATTCTGTCTGTATTGAAGCAACAGGATGGGTGAATAGTTTCTTCTTTCGAATATTTAATTTATGAATTAATATTCCGAGTTTTTTCAAATCATTTCACTTCAATTTCCCTTTTGGAGAAACTTCGTTAATTTTCCCTTGTCTATCAAAGAATTCTTGATGTTAAGGGGTTCTGAGCAGAATGGTTGATTAAAATATTTCATCAGTTCTCCAGTTTTTCGTTTGTTCGCTCAAATTCGACTTTATGCTTTGCTTTTGTTTAAAGGTGATTCAGCTTTGTTCATGAAATGAGTTTAGTAACAAAGCCATTTCTTAGAAAATTAATAAGTAACCTCCCATCTTTTCCTTAGATGCCCTATGGAAATCATTCTACCTATGGACCTTTAACGAAAACATTTGGAAAATGGGCTAACAACCTTTGTAATTGGAACCAAAAATGGAAACTTGTGATTGATGCTATTTATTTGAAAAATGTTCATGCCGACCCTCAAGCTGGGATAAATGACCTGTCACGGTTTTGCTCTAAAGCCTAAGATGGTAAACAAAGTGCGCAAAAGTTCGAAAGCATTACTTTGGAGTCTCTCTATTCGGGAGACCACTAGAATGCGTCGTATCACGATTATAACGTCCAAGTCAAATCTGAGGACTCAAAAAATTACTGTTTGTAAGGGTATTTTGGACGATTTCTGTGGTCTTCAGTTCCTTTCGAATTCATTCTTTTTATCGAGTCTATCCGAGGAATTTTACTTTTCTTAATGTTTATTCTATTTTCGTTATGATTAATTCTTTTTTTCACGATAAGTGCATGAAGCAGAACACTATTACTGCGCTATCCTTTATGTGTGGTTATAATTTCTTCCTTCTGACCTGTGATGAATCAGTTTTAATCTGAATCGATATTTCTGACGCCTCCATTTCTTCGTTTCATTTATCAGCGAATATTTCACGAACGATTTTCCTTCTGTTATCTTTAGATGGCCTTCCAAAGCCCTTTTACGTATGGACCTTCAACGAAAATATGGGGAACTGGGTCAACGATCTTTCTAATTGGAATCAAAAATGGAGACTTGTAGAAGGAGCTCTCTGCTTGGAAAATTTTCAAGCTGAACCACAAACTGGAATGAATGACCTACCATGGTTCGAACTTCTACCCAAAACTAGAGGTAAAACCGAGAAGAACACGAAAGCTCCACTTTGGAGCCCTCCTATTCCTAAAGCGGCTGGGATGCGTTGCATCACTATGGAATATAACATTCAAGTTGATTCTGAATTGGGGGAATCTTACAGTCTAACTGTATTGCAACAAATGGATGGGTGATTTGCATTATTTAACGCCTCTTTCGCTTACTCGATAGTGTTTTATTATTCCTCTTCACATATTTAAATGAGTTAATCGTCTTTCATCAATCTAGCAGATTCCATCTTAATAATTCATTGTGATCCCGTCTATTGAATTTGGATATTCGCTTCCTTGTCTTGATTTATGTTGACTTAAATTTGAATATAAGGCGCGTCTGATAAGGCCCGATAATGTCAATGAGTATTTCATGAATGCTTTCCCTTATGTCTTCTTTAGATCTTATTCCAAAACCGTTCTTCATATGGACCTTCAACGAAAACATGGGAAACTGGGCTAACGATGCTAGCAACTGGAACCAGAGATGGAAACTCAATGATGGAGTCATTTGTCTGGAAAATACGCTTGTCGAACCTCAAATTGGATTGAATGAACTACCCTGGTTTCCTACAAAGTCTAAAAAGGAAGACAAGGTGTCCAAAAGTTCGAAAAAACCACTTTGGAGTGCACCTATTCCTGAGACTACAGGAATGCGATGCATCACATTGGATTATAGTATTCAAGTCGATTCAGAAGAAATGGAAAACTACAGTTTGGCTGTGTTACAACAGCAGGATGGGTGATTAACCGAACTATCCTTGGGCTTAAATGGTTCTTTCTGTTACGAAGTTCTAGATTTTAAGTTCTTATTCCGATTTGAGCCGATTGATAGGGATATTCTTTCTACATAAGTTTGTTGTCTTTTTTGAGTTCCGTCGAATTCTTTCTTAGAACGATTACGATTCTCGAAAATGGTATTTCGTCACTGGAGTCTAATTTCTGAAAGATTTGTTCTATCTCTAATTCTACCTATGCCTAAATATTGCTCAAGTTTCTCTCCTATCTTCATTCTCTGCAGAAAACAGCATCATTTTAATCGTTCATCATTGACTAACAAAGACCAATCAAAATCACTCAAATTGCACTTCTATTTTCTTTAGATGCAACTCTTCCAAATGCCTTCTACGTATGATTTTTCAATGAAAATGTGGAAAAATAGATGAAAGATGCTGCTAATTGGGGTCGAAAATGGAAACTCACGGATGGTGCTATTTGTGTGTAGAATATCCCAGATTAACCACAAACTGTTGGAGATAATATGCCCCGGTTAGATCTTCCGCCCAAAACGGAAATCAGGACACCTAAGAATTCCAGAGAACTCTTTTGGAGTCAACCTATTTCAAAAGCATCTGAAATGCGTTCCATTGTGATGAATTATAAAATCCATACAGATCCCGATGAATCCTAATTCTACAGGATGGGTGATTAACTGTATTTATTTCTGAGTTTCAGACGAATATTTCGTTCTGTTAAGTAGATATTAACTTACCTGTCTTATCCTTAATCGTTCTGATCTTAACTTTCATTCCGATTTGTGGTTCTTTGTTTTCACACTCTTGTCTGATATTTTTCTGGATTGATGATTTTTTTTCAGAAGGAGTTGTTCTCTCCGTAAATTCTTAACCGGATTAACTATCATAGAATCTTTTATTTCTCTATAATTCAACCATTTTAAATGAAATTGCACACCTATTTGAAAAGGAGGAAGGAAAAGTATCATCTCTACTCAAAAAGCCTAATAATATCTCTTCATTATCTTTTATTGTCGGTGACCACCGTCCAACCCAACTCAATTTTCCCTCTGCTTTCTTTAGATGAAAATCTCCCAAAGCCCTTCTACGTGTGGACCTTCAATGAAAATATGGGAAAGTGGACTAACGATCCAGCAAATTGGAATCAAAAGTGGGAGCTTGTTGATGGGGCTATTTGTTTAAAGAACATCCCCACTGAACCTGAAGTAGCTGATGATGATTTGCCCTGGCTCGCCATGAAATCAAAAAAAGAAAACAAAGTTCCAAAAAGTGCCAAAGCACCACTTTGGAGCCCACCTATTCCTGATACGGCTGGAATGCATTGTATCACGATTGATTACAACATTCTAGTTGATTTGGATGAATCTAAAACCTACGGTCTAGCTGTTTTGCAACAACAGGATGGGTGATTTGCGTTTTCTGCTTCTTTGGTCTTAGTCGATCATCCATTGTCATTTGGAAGCTTACAACTTTTTTGCTATTTCAAATCGTCCGAGTATTAATTCAGTCCCATTTTTTCTCCAGCTCAGTGGTCCTATTTCCGATTGATCTTCTAAAATGTCCTTATTGAACGGTATTCTTGCTTCCATATTTGTCTGTTTACAAAATTTTGACGGCGTAATGTGCTCCTCAGTAACTTCTTAATACCGAAGTCCAAGAAATTTATGGACGACATTTTAGTGTTATTTCTTGTTCTGATCGGTTACCAATTAAATCAAAGTCTAGAATGAGCGTGAAGCCACGCCATTTCAAATTTTTCTGCAATTACAAGGATCAAACCTTGCACAACTTAAAACTGTCCATATCGTTCATTGAAATCTGAGCGATAAATCTGAAGTTTGCACAAAGTTTGTGATTCATTTTTGTGGGATCGTTCTGGAATACTTTCTGCAGTATCCTCTTCATCAACATTTTCAAATCAGACATTTCATCGACAATTTCCTTTGTCTTCTTTAGAACTCCTCCCAAAACCATTCTACGTGTGGACATTCAATGAAAACATGGGAAAATGGGCAAACGACGCTTCAAATTGGAATCAAAAGTGGGAGATTATAGACGGAGCTATTTGTCTAAAGAATATTCCCGCTGAGCCTGAAACAGAAGAAAATATACCATGGTTTGCAGTTGAACCCAAGGAAGAAGATAGCACCCCGAGGAATTCCAAGGCTCCTCTCTGGAGCCCCCCAATTAGGAAATCTACAGGAATGCGTTGTATCACGATGGACTACAAAGTCTATGTAGATTCAGATGAATTAGAGGGATATAGTTTGACCGTTTTGCAGCAACAGGATGGGTGAATATTATTTACATATTTTATTCCTGACTTCTCTGAATATAGACTGAGGGACTTTTCTTTCCGTTCCTTCAAGTTCTTTGTGATCTTGAGTGTCTTTTCCCCTTTCTTCCTTTTGTTTAGACTGAGAAATTTGTCGTTCTGTTCGCTCACACTCATTGCTTTCCGAGTCAATTTTCTCTCCCCAGAATCCCTTCTAATTCTGTCTCCGTTTTCATGATTGTAGATGTCTCTTCAGTATTCCACGTCTGGGCATTTAACAACGATTTGGAATACTGGACAAACGATGATGAGATTGGAAATCAGAAGTGGTTCCCAACGCCGTCTCTTCAATCAGTTTGTCTGTCAGCGAAACCACCGTCGTCTTTCTTAAATGATCCAAGAAAACCTGCATGGATGGCTGAAGAAGAGGAGTTAATTAAAACGCCGACCAGCACAAAAGCCCGACTTCGAAGCCCCAAGATTCCAGGAAAAGTCAATATGCAATGTTTGGCCATCATTTATGGGATATTTCCTGGTTCTGATGATGTTGATGATGCATTCATTCCAGGACCTTCATTATCGATACTTGAGCGGCGTGATAGGTGCCTGAACCTCTTATTTTTTCCGGAAACTTGGTTCCCTTCGAGGTTATGTAGTTCCTTATCTTGCATTTTGGTCATTCTGTAGTCTTTCTGGTTTTCCGTGATTCTAAATTGTCAGTATCAATACGAATTTTCTCGGAAGCATACACTATCGACCCTTTTTCTTGCCTAGATGTTCTGAAACCTTTCTGCACTTGAACGTTTGACGGTGGCTTGGAAGATGGGCTAAATGACGGTGTAAATTTGAAACAAAAACGGAATGCCCTTTCAACTTGACGCTTTCAATGGAATCTGCTTGATAAGAATTCGAAATTGGAGTTTAAAGAGAGAGTTCTATGATTGATTAAAGAGGATATAGATTATTCGGAATCTGCTGACATTCAAGCTCTATTCAGTAGTTCAAAGGTCCCTTCAAAGTTGGTGATTAAATGTCTGATTGCTAAATACAGCCTGGATCTTGGTGAACCTTATGGAAGATTATCCCAAACTAAATTTAGTCTGACCCTAGGTAGAATGGGTTTTAATTCTCAGAAATTTTGATTTCTCTTTCGATTTACTTTTGTCGGTTCATTATTCGAACTGTTCGTGTTTCTGGAATTTATTGCACTTAAAAGTCATACTAAAATAAAAGCCACATCCTCCGCGTTAAAATGTGATTTTGTCAAATTCTCCACCCTCTCTCTACACAAGTGGTTTGATCGAAATGCTGAGATTTGTTTTCTAATTTCGTCTGTGATGATTATTATTATCATCTGAGTAACAAATATTCTTTGTTGTCTTCATCTCTAGATCCACCAAAACTGCTTCTAACTTGGAGCTTCACAGAGGACCTAGAGGATTGGACAAATGATGGGGACAATTGGCTAATAAAGTGGAAAAGTACAAAAATCAATAAAGAAAACATGATTTGTCTCAGTGCGAAAGCTCCCCAACGAAATCGCCAGTCGCTATTGCTAACAGAAGTGGATATTTTTACAAAAACAGGCATTCAAGCTCGACTTTTGAGCCCTCTAATACCTGCTCGACTTAATATGCGTTGCCTGAGTCTCACTTACTCTTTCGATTCTGGCTCCGATAGGGAGATTTCGGGATCCTTCAGTTTGGGTTTGTTACAACGTCAAAAAGGGTGCCTATTCCATTCTAAATAATGTTGTTTCTGAGAGGTTTTCGTTTCCTTTTTTCATAGAAGCTTATTCTAGTTACGATTTCCGGTTTTCTGGTTAGATTTCCATAACTGTCTGTTCGATTTCCTGTTTTATTTTTACGTCGAGAGCCTCTTAAACCGTTGATAATTTGGATATTCAGTTATGATCTAGAAGAATTGATAAACGTTGGGGAGAACTGGCTACAAAAGTGGAAGATTTGTCGTATTCAAGATATCAATTTACTCTGTCTTCATGTCAAAACATCTCAGCACAATCTACAATCAATTGTCCCGCGAAAAGAGCCTCTAAGCAAATTTGGTGTTCAAGCTTGACTTCTGAGTTGTCTTATTCCTTCTGATCTTTCTCTACATGGTCTTGCACTAATTTATCCCTTCTATTTCGGTGCTAGAGTTCGAATTCCTTGTTCTTCTAGCCTTTCTCTACTCCAGAGACAGAAAGAGTGCACAACCATACTGGTTTAATTTTCAAGTAGACGTTTTTAAGCTTACACAATGTGTTCCGTTCTGGTTGGTTGCTTTCTGTGTCCAATGCCGAGTTGGGGAGAAAGGTAACGTCAACACTTATCTGGAAGGAAGAGTCATGCTCCTCGTTGATTGGTTGGGGTTATAGCCAATGAGTGGGCTACCTTATGACGAACATGTGCGCTTTTGCCGGCCAAAGCGATTATCGCGCGGACGCCTTCCTTTGACGCATGTATTGCGTTGAGTGTGCGTCATCACACTGTTTTATTTGTGGCAACTGTTCCGTCTGTCAATTATTGAGATAAATAACACTAATTGGGTTGCCAAGCCTTTCAATGTGAAAAAGAGAAACAACAAAATAACCTCGTTTGTTCGTCTCTTCCGAATTGAACTGAATCTATTTGCCTGACTCCGAATCTCTCCGGAGCAAGTCTTTCTGTGGATGGAGTATCAATCTAAGGAACTATGAAGCTATATATAGACTCTACTCTTAATTGAAACATCTTAGCTCCGTCGACAAGTCAGTGGTCTTATTTCCGTGATGATGGGGACGAATTTGGCAAATCTCATGATTCCCATATGAGAGCGAAATTCTGGAGCCCAAAATTTCGAGCGGCTAACTCAGATTTCACTCCCCAATGCATCAAATTTTGTACAAGTTTGATCAGTTGACTAATGATCAACAATCTAGCCTTAGTGTTATGCGTCATTCGGTAAGGTTTTCCGGAATTCAGTTATAGATTTTCCGATAAGCAATCGATTTTCCTCTTTCTCCTAGTTTTCGGATTGTCTATTAACTCAGTGGTGAAATTGATCTGTCTATTTGATTGGCCATCCCATGTTCGTTGATGAATATCGATTTTCACATTATCGATCTATCCCAACGTGACCGTTTTAAACGCAGGAGCTTTAACACCTGCTCCTCACATGTTATAAGATTTAATTAGTTTAGATTGCGCGTTTTGGTGGCATCCATATTTGTCTGTATTCAGCCAATTATAGATTTCTTTTTCTATTTCCTAATAGATGCGTCGCCAATTAAATGCGGATTTGAGAATGGGACTCTATGTGGATGGACAAATGATCCAAACAATTGGTTTGCAACATGGAATATCGCCCCTGACTCCATTCTCTGTCTTAACCAGTACCGACCTGTTTCGGCAGGGCAAAAGGAGTTGTCGGCCAGCATATATAGCCCATTTTTGAGTGGAGGGAGTAGAGTAAAATGTGTCAAATTTAGCTATTTGTTTTCTGGTCGTGTTCAAAAGTACCAGCCTTCTAGATTGTCGCTTCTGCAGAAGCAGATGGGGTAAGATATGCCCTTCAGCGTAATTCGATAGACTTCATCTACTGGCATATATTAAAACCCCATATGTACTTATTCATGTCCCGAATGACTGATTAATGCTGGTCGACCGAGAAATAGGGGAACTCAAATTTCCCTGTGATGAATCTAGGCTTTTGTGTCACTATTTCTTGATAATGACGGTGATTAACACATGCTTGAAATACCCAATGACCTTATTTATCCATTCAGTGTTTGAAATGGTCATTACTGGTCTTTAAAGATATGGCCAGAGGAATGAGTTTCGATAATTGAGGTTTCTAAAAATGCTTTTTCCCCTTTTAATGATAATCAACGAAATTTCCTCCATAATCGTCCTCAGTTGACCGGGAAATTATTTTGAATCCGCTATCATTATCGATTAGAATTACTTGTATCTTCTTGAACAGACTTCTCAAAATAAGCATTCGAAATCCGTGAAAATTGCATCTAAACTGGGAAATAAATAGTTCCAGTTTTTAAAGTCGGATTTACTTTCCGTGCATCTTGAAAGAGAATTTTATCCTTATACCGTTTCACATCAACTTCTTGATTAACCCTTTTCTGACAGTTATTATTAATCTGTTCTTCCAATGGTATTTAATGACATTTCAAGACTCACAATCGACATCCTTTGGTTTGTTTGTATTATTATGATCGCTTTTCTATTACTCCATGAAATTTCGTAAATATATTTGAAGAAACGCCGAAATTTCACATGAAAGTCCTTTTCTTACGTCGAAAAATGACCTTTTATTCTCAATTAGGGAAGCATTTGTGGTGCCGCTTCAAGCGTTATTTATCTATTCGTCATCCAAGGAGCGATCTTTTATTCCTTTTAGGATTCAACATATCACTCTTCTTCTGCGACATTGGGACTGAAGGATCAAGAGCATTTTGTGGCTGGGAAGATGTCCCTAGAGATAATGGTGTAACTTGAAGTATCATTAAAGACTCCAACCTTGAAACGAATATCCTTTGTTTGTCACCTTCCGAACTAAAACGCTCCTCAATTGAAGATGGTTTTGATGATGACGGCAGTTTTGATTTTAGAAACAAGAAAGAAATTTTCATATAAACAAAATTATGGAACTCGATATCCCGCACTGCAAAAGGCGAATTCACACCACAATGCGTCAAGTTCTTATTCAAATTTGAACCTGTAGATATTGTGGAACTCTTCACATTGAACCTAATGCGCCATTCATCAAGATGATAATTCGTCTACTGAAATACATTTTTGTAGTATTCAATCGCTTCTCGTCAGCTCGAATCTTAGGGATCTCGGTCTTCAATTTTCTTTTCCAGGGATCTGATCTTTCGTGGTGTTTTTTAGTTTCTAGTTTAGTCTCATAGCTATCCCCGACGAGTGATAAGGTTTTTTTCCAAGCTTTCATTTCTAATCTTCAAATCTTTTACCATTTCAGCCGAATTTCGACCTCCAAAGTCGCCATTGGATTGTAACTTTGACGGATCTTCAAATTGGATGCCTGATCCACGTGATAGTTCAGCAAAATGGCAGATTGAAAATGACACAATGTGTCTGCGTCCTGTCATTCTGTCGTCAACTTCTCTTGCTTTCATATCCAGTAATCCTAGCGCTAGAGTGTGGAGTTCTGATATCCCTTTCGTTCTTAATATTCGGTGTCTCCGCTTTGACTATTTTCTTAGTCCTATTGATGAAATCTCCCTTTCTGTTCAATTGCACTCGTCGGGGTATGAGATGGGAGCCCTATAGATTAGAGTTAGATTTAGGATATTAGGCCACGACTAACTATGTTGTTTTGTTTTTCATTAACCAAAATAATTAAATAATTTTATGCGTCATATTTATGCATTTGTTAATATTTATTATTATTTATCTTTCTATCTTTGCTTTACATTTCATCCTTCCATTCTTGGTGTGCAAAATCCCAGGTGCGAGTGTTTGTCGTTTCGCTTTCATTTTGAGTCCTGATTGTCGTGATTGTTTGCTATCTTATGACCCCTTAGACGCCTTAATTAGGCTAGTTTCTTCTCTTGTAGGGAAATTAAGAAAATATAACCTCTTGCCTCCCTTCTTAATCTTTGGCATGCCTGATAGAATGGCTGCTAACTTCGATTGCTTGAATTAGTGGGTTAAGAGGTGAATTAAGCTAGTCACGGAATAGATAACAGCGATAGTTTTAAGGTTCCTGTTCCTAATCTAACTGTTATTCTCTTTTAACTCATGAAGTGCCTGTCAGGTGATAAGGAACGAAAAATCCGGTCAGATTGGAACCTTTTGGTAGGATCTTGCTTCTAGTTTTGTTAGGACTAATCTCTTTGATCATCTAGCACCAATGAAGCTTTGTGGAATACTTCGGGTTTGTCAATCAGACATCAAATTTGGAATACAGCTCGTGTTGATCTAATTCAGGGCAAGTCTTCCTTGAATGATTTCAAGGTATGTGAAGTTTCTGTTGTATAAAATCATTGAAGAATTCATGCTGTTAATGTAGACGTATTTATTATTGATATATTTTCTATGTTGGTTGGGAGGCTGCTATGGAGTCTCGAGAAATCGATCTTTACAGAGATCTTTTCCCCTGTAATCAAAGTTCTCAAACATATAGCTGACCTACGAAAATGTTTAGTGTTCGTTAAGATGAATCGGCCATGAACCTTGATCGTTTTTCTTATGATCAGATATTCTTGTAAACTTGGGGAGATTGCACCGTATCCTTATTGGTGATAATTCAGCGACACTATTTGGTAATGCTACGTATTAATCAATCGTCACTTTCTGGATTCCATTTCCATTATTATTGAAGCATTTCTTTTTTCTTCGAACAATCCTTCTTTAATCCACCCTTCAGCTATCTCTCTGAATCTTTCTCATTATTACTGCTCATTGCTGATTATTGATTTTTTTCTGTGTGTTCCTTTTTGCAGAAACTGTCAGAAAATGATAGACGCAATAACGGGGCGAGCCTTTGAGGTTTGGTAAGGCGATCAATAACTTAGTCTAACAGCTAACCTCCCACTTTTGATGTATAGTGAACCCACATTGCTTTGGAATTCATCATCAATCTCAAGTCCTAGCCCTTCATCCTTCTGGAATACTGCTCGTGTAGATCTTAGAAGCGATGCTTCGGCTGATTTCAAGGTACTCATTGTGTACTTTCACCAGGAGCTTACTACTAGTCTAATATATCAGTAGTATTTGAGGAATTTATATACTGGCTAGATTCTCTAAAATAAGGACGATCATAACAATGGTGTGTCGATCAATGCTATCCTTCTACCTAATACACACTAGCCATCTTCTTAAATGGCATATTAGTAGTATTTTCCCGATTGATTGATCTTTTCCTTTCCCAACTCTTTCCTCTTTTCTTATTCACTTTATCTCTCAATTTGGTGGTCTTTAGTCCGGCGTTTTTTTTATTATTCTTACAGTAATTGTCAAAAGCTGATAGCCATAACGGGGGAAGAATTTGAAGTCTGGTAAGATCGTTATGATTAATCTAAACGTAACCTATAGTCGGCCATTAACACTTTGGAATTCGTCAGAATTGACGACTGTTCCTACCTCGAAATGGAATACTGCTCGAGTACGATTGCAAACTGACTCTTCAACAGATTTCAAGGTATTAATCTCCTTAAATACGCTTCCAGCATTAAAAAATTAGAAAGTGCTGGTAGATTAAGTCATTGTATCGAAGGTAGATATTTTATGATACTTATTTCAGGGTTAAAAGAAAATCCAGTTGGGATTGATTGTGTTAATTTCAACTCTTAGTTTTCATCGACAGTGGTCAGTTGGAGAATGTATTCTCTTCAGGCTCTTAGTTTGTCAAAAATCGTCATGACGATTCGTAATGTTTGTGATTCATCTATTCTTTCTTCCTTTTGACCTTTATTCTTCCGCGTTCTTTCCCTCCTGCTATTTTCAAGTTCCGTTTCATGAAGTATCATTTTGTAGAAATTGTCAGAAAATACAAGATGCTTTTACTGGTGAACAATTTGAAGTTTGGTAAGATGACGGATTTTTGAACTCACTCTTATCTAGTCGGCCTGTCTCGCTTTGGAATTCTTCTAACTCAGGTTCAACCTGGAATACTGCTCGTATAGACTTGAGAAACGATTCTTCGGCTGATTTCAAGGTACTTTATATGTATAGATGCTAGCAATGGGTTTGTAGAATTCGGTTGAGATTGTTTGGTTTCTTTCTTCCTATTTCTCACTTTGCCTTCCTTCATTCCTTTCGACCCTACTTCTCTATTTCTAATCCTTTACGGGCTTCAATTGTTGTAGAAATTGTCAAAAGAGAATTGATGCTTTAACCGGAGAAGAGTTTGAAGTTTGGTAAGGTTTAATTGGCCTCAAAATAATTGATATTTCCAGTCGACCTCTTCCACTATGGAATTCTACATCTTCAAAGTCCTCATCTTCATCGTGGAACATTGCTCGCGTAGACCTCGCCTATAATGATTCAGTCGATTTTAAGGTATTCTGAAGAAAAGTAGTTGAAGAGATATAGATTGTTTTAGTTTGGTGACTGTCTGATCCACGCTTTCTTAGCTTCTTACTTTTGTTTATTCTTCATCCTTTGGGCTTCTCTTTTCAAGTCTTAATTTTGCTTCTTTTCTGCAGAAACTGTCAGCAAATTCTAGACGCTAGAACAGGGCGAGAATTCGAAGTTTGGTAAGATCTGATTGAATTTTACGAATTCTATAGCGAGCCCATCTCTTTGTGGAATTCCTCGGCATTAAAATCTCCACCATTATCCTGGAGTACTGCTCGGATAGATCTTGGGAGTCATATTTCAACAGATTTCAAGGTACTTCAGATCAATATCATACTTTCATTTGGGATAGAGGTTAGGTAGCTATAAGTGCAAGAGTGTCTGGTTTCTTTCTTTCACTTTATGTCTTTCTTATTTTTCTTCGTCCAATTCGTATCTAACTGGATTTATTTTGCCCAATTCGGTTTTCTTTTGTCTTTAGTAACTGCAAGAATATAGTCGATCCTGAAACCGGTTATGTGCATCATGTTTGGTAATTTTGAAATCTTGATTCTTAATACAATTCTCGTTCAGTGAGCCTTTGCGTTTATGGAGCTCAAAAGAGAATGACCTTTCTAGAACAAACTGGATGAAGACTTTTATTGAACTAGGCTCTAATACAACGTCAGATTTTCAGGTGAGATTGGAAATCAATAGGTAATTAGTTCTTATAAAGTTGTAAGGCGAATATTGGAGGTAATTAACCAGTTCTGTAGATTTTTATTGTAGGCCTGTTTGCTCATATTTTTTCAATCTCTCTCTTTCTCTCCACATTTTTTTCTTTCTGTTTTCAAATCTAGTAACTCTTCTTGTAAATTGATTGTTTTCCTTCCAGTAATTGTCACACGGTTCATGACCCTATAACAGGAGATCTGATCAAATACTGGTAACCATCGTCTTTGTAATCTGAATTTAAGTGACTTTTTAGTAAGCCACAACTCCTTTGGGAATCAAATGAATCAATATCCGAATGGAAGAACACTGCGATAGATCTAAGTTCGAATTCATCTAGCGATTTTCAGGTATATTGAATGTTTGGAATAACCTGCTATCTTTCTCCTTCTGTCCCCTCCTCTTGAAATCTTTTCTCGTCACTATTCCACTTTTTTTTCTCAGTATTGTGTCTATTCTTTTAGTAACTGCAAAAATTTTATCGATCCTGAAACAGGTGATGTTCAACTCGTTTGGTAATTTGTCGATTTCCAATTATCGATTATGAAAATTTATAGCAAGCCATTGAATTTATGGTCATCGAATAGCTCTACTGGGTGGTCTAAAGCCTCTATTGATTTAAGTGATGACTCTACATCAGATTTCCAGGTGAGAATTAGATCCTACTACTTATTGATGATTATAAGTAGTGAGAGTACTTAACAACTTTAAACACACAGCTAACACCCCGTTTAATTTAAGTTTAATTGTCTAACTCTCCTATTCTTTCAGCTTTATTCTTTCCATTTCACCTTCTTTTCTAATGATTTCCTCCTAATTTTGACATTTTACTCTCTTCCAATAATTGTCATAAAATGATTGATCTGATAATTGGTGATACTGAGAAATATTAGTAAACTTACTCCCTGTTATATCTAGTAAACCACCTGTTCTACAGAAATCTCATGAAATGAATTCAGTTTAGCGTAGAGCTTCAGCAAATTTGGGTCCAATTCGACTAGTGATTTCCAGGTAAGGTTAGGGGAAAATTAGATTTGTCTGTTTGGTCACTCTCCTCTCGTTGAGTATTTCATTTCTTTCAATCTTTTGAAATCTATCTTGAATTTATTTTAGACATCCTATCTTTAATCTTTCAGTAACTGTAAGAACATAGTTGGTCCAGATTCAGAGATCTGGTCAAATATTGGTAATTTGTCATCAATTTTGAATTAACACGCTGTCTCTAGTAAACTATATGTTCTTTGGAAGAGCCAAAATTTCAAATTCGGGTTCCTGAAGTCTTCAGCGGATTTAGGTTCATGTTCATCTACTGAGTTCCAGGTGAGGAATAGGGAGGGTTGGGCTATTTGTCTGTTATATCTATCTTCACGATTTTAGTTGACCCATTTTTTCAATCTTTTCTTGTCCTTATGAGTAACCCATTGTTCCAATTTAATGTTTACTACTATCAGATACCAGATCCGGAAACGGGTGAGCCGATGAAATTTTGATAAATTGAGTTTATTTCTTGTTGAGTGGAAATCCTTAGCAAGCCAAAATTGCTCTGAAAGAGTACTGAGTACTCAATACCATAGAACAAGCGTTGATCTGCTTTCGAGTATTATTGACACTTCTGGTTTTAAGGTAATTGGGAATGAGTATCGGTTTCTATTGCTGTTTGTCTGTGTCATCTATTATTTCTTTTCCTGAAGTTTGTTCTTCATTTTTTTTGTTTTAAACAAAAATATTTTCTTTAGTTTACGTTTTCGTTTTTATTTTCGCAGATCCTGTCATGATATTTATGATTATATCACAAGGAAAACGCATCGTATATGGTAATCGATATTCCCACATACTTAAGTGATTTAATGATTCTAGTGATCCTGAAATTCTGTGGATGAAAAATTCCTCAAATGAGATCACTTCGTCGTGGTCTAAAGCTAAAATAAGTCTCGGATCTGGAAATATTGCTGTACAGAGCGATTTTCAGGTACTTATTCACGTTAAAACACACACTTC
>CAADRB010000005.1:1951688-2017734 GCA_900708905.1 Hymenolepis diminuta | reverse complement strand
TTGGGGGGGGGGGGGCTCAAAAGGAGTTAAATCGATAAATTCGTTTACCTTTTGACAGATCTTGGAAAAGAAGTTAAATTGTTTTCTCATTCGAATTCATTTTTTAATGCCTACTTCTCTCGTTCATTTTGATTTTCTCTTGATGATGCTGGCAATTAACTTAACTTTTCTTACTTCCGTTTGATCTGATTAGTATGATTTTTTCTTATGAATATCTAGATTAAAGACATGCATTACTACGGACAGATCATATGGTTAACAGATATTCGTAAGCTCGTTTGAATCTCTCTCTTCTGTCAATCTTTCTTCTCCGATCTCACTTTTTTTCTTCCTTCATCCGTCCTCAACAAATCTTGTTTTATTCCATAGATTCTGTCGTGAAATTCCGGATCCTCTTACAGGAAAGATGCATCGTATATGGTAATCATGATTTTCTCCAAGGCTTTAGTGATCTATTGATTCTAGTGAGCCTAAAACTCTTTGGACAAATAACCCTACAAACAGGGCGCCTTCGAAGTTGTCTAAAGCTATAATTAGTCTCGATTCCGCGCAAAGTGATTTTCAGGTACTAATCTCTACTATGAACTTTTGTACTGGGCTTATCGAATTAGGGAGAATGGAGATATCATACTCTATGTTTTGTCTCTCCAGTAATATCAGGGTAATACAAGGTTAGGTTATATGTGCAGATCCTTATCTTAATCACGTCTTTCAGTTAACTAATACATTTCGTGCTTGTTTGAATAATTATTCTCTGTCTTTCTTGCTTCTTTTTCCTGGTCTTTTTCTTCTCGTAATTCACTTCTGAACTTTTCAATTTATTCACAGCTTTTGTCGTTACATTCCCGATCCACTGACTGGTAAAATGATCCGCTATTGGTAATGAATTTTCTTTGGAGATCTTACGATGTCCTATTTAGTGAACCTAAGACCCTCTGGTCTACAAAAATTACGCAAAGCATTTTTCCAAGTTGGTCCAAAGTCGTTATTAATCTGGAGTCCGATGGAACTATTGCACAAAGTGACTTCCAGGTAATATTTTCAGATCTGAAAATCGGGGTTTCGTATCATTAGGTTTAATTTCGATCATCCGTATTTATTTCCCAGTTGACCATTGATGTTTCCGGAACTGTTCCGAAGAATACCTAAGCTGATTGGGGTTGTCTTAGAATCGGAGATTGGCCTCGAACTTTGTTTGATTGACTTTATTTCCTTTTTTTATTCCCTTTTGTCCATCATTACTTCTCTCACTAACACTTTTTCTCCAGTCGCTGCGTTCAAGTTGTCCATCCACTTACCGGAAAGCCTTCGAGTTTCTGGTGGGTTGTGAATTTACCTTAGACAACTAATCCAATTTCCAAAATTAGCTCCAACGATGATCTCTGGAGTACTACTGGTTCCACATCTGATTGGCAAACAGTTAAGATCGATTTGAAATCTTCGGCTGAAAGTGATTTTCAGGTATATTTGGCGTTTTCTAGTACAGAAATTGGTAAAGGAAAATTATATCTTACTTTAAAATAGCAGAAAGCAACTATCAGTTCACCTTTTATGAGGGTTTGAGAATTAATCAAGGAAGTGTTTCATTTTGGCGTCTTTTCGGTCATGACAGAGTATAAGTTGCAGTTCGCATAGCTCATGTTTTTACTCTAATTCATTCTAGTAATTGAGAATAATCGGCTAACGACTAGCTTCGCTTGTCTGTTTTCTCTTTCTCTCTTGACCTTACTCCTTTCATCGTCTTTGAGATTTCCATCTCTTAAATTTGTACTTCAATATTGATATTTCCTATAGATCCTGCAAAGATATTGTTGTCTCTGAACTTGGGAAAACAATAAAATACTGGTAATGATGTGTTTGACTCACCTTCAATCAAAACTAGTGAACCTTATATCCTCTGGGTCTCCAATAATTCTGTACGTGATTCCCAAACGTGGTCGAAGGCGATAGTCAGATTGGACTCCAATAACACCATTCCGACAAGTGATTTTCAGGTACTTGCCGAATTTTGAGCAGCATATATATATAGGTCAACTTGTGTTTCACCCTTTCTCCTTCATCATGTTTGTTTGATACACTTTTACTTCAGTTAATGTAGAAATAGAGTAGTCTTAGTCACTAGTAGGTATGTTTATATGTGATTTTCTGTCCTCCTTCTTTTTCTCAATCTTTTTTTCACTTCATTCCCTTCTCTACCTTTGAGATTTCTTCATTCCAACGCTTGAATCTGGTCCTGCTGGGAGTTTGTTGTTCCAGAAACAGGGAAAACAGTTAAATATTGATAGCGGCATAATTTTACATCTTAAATACATCTTATTAGTGAACCTGTTACTCTTTGGCCTTCAAATCACTCGAAAGGCGATCGTACAACACTCAAAAGCGATAGTTAGCCTGGAGTCTAATAGCACGATTCCGATGAGTTATTTTCGGGTACTTATTGGGAATTTTAGTACTATTTACATGGGCTTGATTGATCAACTCTTTTCTTCTACCTCATCCTTTCTTCCTATTCCTTTTAATTCTTTATGCTTTCTAAAACTTGTCTCCATTTCGTTCAGCGATTTTATTCAAGTTACTCATTCTGTAACTGGCTAAATTTCGAGTCACTGGTAGGTTGCTCAATTGGTGGTTTTTAGTTTCCAATTAGCTTCAGTCAGGATCTTTGGAACTCTACGGGCGATTCGTCAAAATGGGAAAGTGTCAAATTTGATTTTAGCACTCTCTCGAAAAGCGATTTCCAGGTACTTACTGTGACCTTAAATCGGGAAATTTTGATTGGTTAGGTGGGTATGATTGGCCTTCACACCATCAAATCTACCCTTTTTATACTTCTGTCCCTAAATTTTTTTCTCACTTTCTAAAGATAATATGATTGAATTTCGCAGATCTTGTATCGAACTTATTATTCCCGAGACGGTGAAGAAGATTCCATACTTATAATTCTTTGAGTTCAGGGCTCTTAACGGGATTATTTAGTGAACCTATAATTTTCTGGTCTATGGGCTCATCAAAGGATGATTCGAAATGGTTCAAAGTGATCGTTAGTTTGGAAACTAATGAAACCGCTGTCAAGAGCAATTTTCAGATATTTGTTAAAGACAGCAAGGGATAATTAGGGTTCATGGGTCTAGATTGTATTGATTGTCTGAGAAAACTCGCTTCTCTTTATTCTCTTCCTTTCTCCCTTCTTTTCACGTTTAAATCAATTCGTTTAACTTTTAACAGATCTTGCATTGAACTTGTTGTTCCCGAGACTGGTCAGAAAGTGCCATACTGGTAACTTCTTCCACTTCAATGTTATATGATATGATTTAGTGTACCAAAATACCTTTGGTCTACAAATACATCTAATGGAGATTCAAAGTGGTTCAGAGCTATAATTGATCTGGATTCAGATAAAACTGCGATAAAGAGCGATTTTCAGGTACTTATTCGGGATATTTTATAGTGAATGAAAATCTGAGGTAGAGATTTTACTGACTGCTTGAGAAATCTTTTCATTTTCCCTTTCTATTCTTCCTTCTTTCTCACCATCATTTTACATTTCTTATCCTAACATTTTTTCTCTTTCCAATTCATTCAGTGATTGTGTACAAGTTGTTCATCCAATAACTGGGCAAACTTCAAGCCATTGGTGGGTCACTTATTTGATTTAGGCTAATTCCTTCTTTCCTGTTAGCTTTAATAAAGCAATCTGGAACAATACTGGTTCAACAAAGGGTTGGAAGGCGGCTAGGATCGATCTTACTACTGTTGCAAAGAACGATTTTCAGGTGCTGAACTCAGAGGACAGTGTATTCCATTCAATTAAGTGGTTAAATTCTATAACCCAACTTTTGTTTTAGAAATTTTTGTATATTAGTAACCCTAAACTTCAACCGTGAGTGAGTAAAAGTTCTGGGTGGACTATTAAATAAATATCAGCTCTAATAATCCATTTTATTTATTGTTCTCTCCAGCTTGACATTAGTGATTAGCAGTTAGCTCTAGTTTTAGGAACAAATGGCCTCTTTCTATTTGGCGGTGCTAACAAAATTTTCATCACTTCAAGAAGTTAATTCTTTCAGAGCCCTCTATCTACTTATATGACGATTCCTATTCCTCAATAAAGATTACTTCATATTCATAGTATGCGTTGATCATATTCACCTCTTTATATCGATTTTATCATTCTATAATACCATAACCGGAATTGAGTTAGATATGTGTTTAATATGCTGGGGTAAATTTGATTGGATAAGACTTCTCTCCTTATCTCTTTTGCTTTCTTTCCTTTCCCATGAATCTGCTAACTGTTGTTTTTTCTAATATTTATCTATCGTTATTTTTATTTAATTAGTCGATGTGTCGAAGTTCCCGATCCTAAAACTGGAAGATCATCGAGTCTTTGGTAGGTCACCTTCTTTAGTTCCAAGGCAGTGCCCCCTTTTATTAGCTTCAATGATGATCTCTGGAATACTACTGACGCTTCTTCGGGTTGGAAATCTGTGAAAGTTGACTTGGCAGCTACATCACGAAGTGATTTTCAGGTATATTAGGGGGTTGTATTATGGATTAATGGATAGCTGTTTGTATGATTTCTTCTTTCTGTTCTACGTCTCTTCTATTGCTTTCTTTCAATTCTCTTATTTTTTTCAACCTACATTTAATTTCCTAATTAAGTAACTGCATGGAAGTTGTCAACCCACTGGGTGGAAAGACAACAAGCGTATGGTTTGTTCATTTTCAATTACCCCGAAAGTCATTAATTTAGCTTCAATGAGGATGTTTGGAATACTACTGGCTCCACATCTGGTTGGCAAAAGGCAGTAGTTGATCTGGGATCTGTCAACAAGGGTGATTTTCAGGTACTTAATTGGAGTAATTTAGTAACACTTACTCTAATTAACAGTGCACTTTAAGACGGCGATAAGCTTTAGTTTATTTGTGTTGACTTCAGGGCACTTAATTCATATTTCGGTAGTATTTTGTAGGTAAAAAATTTGTATGCTTTCTCTCGCCCACCTTTTTCTTCAATCTTTCAATGGTTTTCTTTCTCAATTTTCATGGAAAATTTTGATGTTTATTTAGTGATCGTGTTCAGGTTGCGAATCCAAAGACGAGCTTTTGTGGGTTGTTTAATTGCGTTGATTCAGCTGAAAATTCCCCTAGTTTCAATGAAGGTTTGTGGAAAACCACTGGTTCAACAACTGGCTTTTGAAACGTCAAAGTGGGCCTGACTTCAATGACTAAAAGAGATTTTCAGGTGTTCTGTGGCTTTGGCTTAGATGTCATAATTACAATTTGGGGTTTTAGAGAGAATCGGGTATTTGGCCTTTCCTAATAAACATTCATGATGGTGAATTTGTATACAAATCTCGGACGTAGGTAACTATCTTGGGAATGAAAAGGATTATAGGGATTTTCCTTAAAAGGTTAAAAAGAATCAGAAAACATACTGAATGCATAGGGATTTGATTTTAGCCCATTCCAGATTATGCTTAATTGTTTTTGAACTGAATTTCCTCGACAGTATCACTTCTGTTTAATTAATATTTTTAAAATACCTTTCTTATGGAGTTAGCTTTCGTTCAAACAATCGGTCTACAACGTCTTTGTCTGAATTTCGATATATTTATTTTATTAGTCATATTAACGCAGTTGTGATTGGTTGAGGCAACTTTTCAATTTGTAGGAATCTCTAATCTCTTTAATTGAACTTGATTGGTTAGTGTCAGGATTAGTTCGGGTTTTATATATTCTTCTATCGTTAATAGAATTATACATTTCGGAACAAGCGGTGAATGTAAGGTCCTATTATTATCATAAAGATAGAGTAACTTCTTCCTATTGACTGATTTATGTGCCTTCTCATGAGAGCCGTCCTTTTTTCTCAATAATATATGGGTTTTAACGGTAATTTTCAGGTTTGATTGTACTCAATAGCATCTTTTCTTTCTTTCTCATCTCTTTCCAAAGTTTTTTCTTCATTTTTCCTCATACCTTTATCCATGTCTCCTATTTTTATCCAGCCGTTGCGTACAAGTCCCAGATCCCGTGAGTGGAAAAACGACCAATGTTTGGTGGGTTCATTCTAGCTTTATGCCTAACACACAAATTCCTCTGTTAGTTTCAATGATGATCTCTGGAACACGACTGGTTCTACTGATGGCTGGAAGAGAGTTAGAGTCGATTTGGTTTCATCAAATTCCAGTGATTTTCAGGTACTTGTCGGTTTAGGGAATTTGGGATATCTCCGAATTATATCTGTCTGTATAATTGTGTTTGATCCCTCTATTCTTTTCTTTCAATCAACTTCTCTTTCTTGATCTTTATCTTCAGTCTTAAATTCTTCCTTATCATTTACTTATTCTTCATAGATCATGTAGCGAATTTGTGAATCCGAAAACTGGGGAACGTATCCAACATTGGTAATGTTTGATCTTTCTAGCTTAATCATTTTAGTACTCCAAAAACGATATGGACAACAAACAATTCACGGGAAATAGCGTTTCAGTGGTCAAAAGCTGTTGTTAATCTAGAAGTCGGGACTTCAGATTTCCAGGTACATAGCAGTTAGACTGTCTGCTTGAGTCCTCTTTTTTCTAAACCTCATTTTCTCCCCTTGCTCCCTCTCCGTTTTTATCCCTTTTAACCTCTTCTGATCATTTAAATTTGCTATTTCTGCAGATCTTGTAGTGAATTTGTGGATCCCAAAACTGGCGTCAAGTTTCAACACTGGTAATGGTTTTTCGAGTGAGATTTTATTCATACCTCATTTAGCATTCCTGAAGCACTTTGGTCGACAAATAACAGTGTTTCTGATGCGCCGACTTGGAGAAAGGCTGTAGTTAGTTTGGATAAAGAAGGAACACTTGCAAGGAGTGACTTTCAGGTGAATATTATGGGAAATAGCTATAGTAATCATGATTTTGCTATAACTGGCTAAAAATTTATATAGTGGGGATGATTTTATTTTCGCCAGTGGAGCAAAGATTATGTTCTCATAACACTTTACTAGACTCCCATTTCTGTGGACACATTTTCTTTTATTTGCATCACTGTGTTCTATGCCATCTATTTGACTTAATGCTTTCCATCTCAATTTTCTTAAACAAGACTTCGATCTAGCAGTAATATGAATCCACGTATCTGCATTGTCTATTTTAAATACGTTACTAATTTCTATTATGGTAAGTTTAACTGAGCGGTTTTTTGGTTTTGAAAGTAATATGCTGAAATTTCTGTCAATACCCCCTCCTGGATAGTTGATTCCTTTATCTCCAGTTTTATTTGATTTCCTTCTCTTTCACTGACACTTCCAACTTTATTGCCTCTTTTAATTATCCGTTCACATCATTTTATACTCTCTAATATCTTCTGTCTTGGGCTGAGATTTGAAATGTTACCGGTTCTTTGATCTGATTAGCTAACCTGTTAGAGTAGTCGTTTTAGTAGATAAGTACTGTCAGAATTTCAACCCTTCATTTTTGTTAAGTCATACAGTTGACATTTGACAAATCCGATAAAATGGACTGGTTGTTATCCTCTTTCTGTTTTCCCTTTCACATCTTCCTTTGCTCTCTTTATTTTCCTTTTGAGATCTTATTAACTCTCTCCCTCTCTCTCCTTTTCACAGATCTTGTAGTGAATTCGTGAACCCGAAGACCGGTAAAACGATCCAACACTGGTAATACCTCTTTCGAGAGATTTATCTTATTTCATATTTAGTGAACCTGAAACCCTCTGGTCAATGAGCAACACAAATAGTTCAAATTCAGTATGGAAGAAGGCTGTAGTTAGCTTGAATTCCAATGAATTTGTGGCGACAAGTGATTTCCAGGTATTATTCTATAGTAATAGTTGATGTTTGTTTGGTTAATGCTTAGTTTGGGTTAGTAGTTTTCTGTATGTTTAAATTTCATTACATCCTTTCCTTTCTTCCTTTTTCCTTTCCGCTATTTTCTTCATGTTTTTTTCTTTCAACTTGACTCTTACTCAAATGTGTCTAGATCCTGCCGTGAGTTTGTCAATCCAGAGACTGGCAAAAAGATCAATTACTGGTAATCAATATCTTTGTAAGCGAATTTCCATTTAGTGAACCAGAAAAACTCTGGTCTGCGAAAAAATCGGTTGAAACTCCGTCATCGTGGCTAAAAGCAATCGTTGCGCTTAATTCTAATGGCTCTGCATCGATAAACGATTTTCAGGTATTTGTACTTAAGAGAATTGGTGCCCAATAAATCAATTAAGTTAAATATTCTACAGAGTTTAATTGTCTCATAGTTGCCGAGATTAATAAGATATTTTTATTGGCTATTCGAGTTATTGAACGCGTTTGATTGGTTGATCTTTCTATCCACTCTTCTTTTGTCTTCTTTCATTTTCTTTCAGTCGTTTTTATAAATTAATTGTTTATTTGAGCATTTCGTTTCCTCTTTTAGTAATTGTAAGAACGTTCGTGATGCTGATACCGGTGAAATTCATGTTATATGGTAAAACTTGATTAATATTTAAAGACGGAAATTTCTAGCAAACCTCAACAGATATGGTCATCATCTAGTGCTCAAAGTATGACTTCAAACTGGACGAAAGTCGTTATCGATTTAGGTAGTAATATCACCTCAGATTTTCAGGTGAGACTCTAACCTGGGCGTTTGATTGATTCTCCCTCTCCTTGTACCTCTATTTCTCTTTTCTATCTGTCTTCTTTTTTTCTGCGTTTAAAATCACAATTTGACCTAACTATCTCTCTATAGTGACTGTGTTCAAGTTGTTCATCCGAAAACAGGAAAAGCTTCAAGTTTTTGGTGGGTTTTTAGATAACATTGACTAATTTCTATTAGTTCCAATGAAGATATATGGAATTCGACTGGTTCAACACAAGGGTGGCAGAGCGTTAAAGTTGACTTGAAAACTTCTGCTGAGAGTGATTTTCAGGTATATATTGGCTATCAGATCCTCATATCATGATCTCTATAACCTTTCAAACATACTAAGTCAAATATGCTTTGTTTTGTTTCATTAGTCAGCTTGTTTGATCGGTAATTATTATAAAACTTTCAGACATGTATTGTTACGTCCAATTTCGTTAGAAGCAGTCTTCTCACTTTTTGCATTTGAAGCCCCTGTTGTCTTCATCCAACTGTCCTTTTCAAATATTTGTAGTTTTCCGTGTATATTGAGATACGTTAAATGGTTTCGCTTTGTTGAAGCTTTATTGAGAACGTCTTATGCAGTAAAAAATAGTCACCTGTTTTTATCCTCTTTCTCAGTAGATCAAGTGGGTTCATACTGGTACACAGACGGATGATTTACCTTTGTATGATTGACATTTACCTCTGATATTACTTTCTCTACTCGTTCTTTTCTTCTTTCTCTATATCTGATCCTTTTCGTCCTCTTATCATTTTCATGCATTCATTTCAGTAACTGTAAGAAGATTCCTGATCCCGAAACGGGCGAACTTCATACAATCTGGTAATAATAGGCTTCCTCTAGTTATTCTGTTTTTCTATAGCAAACCATCTCAGTTATGGTCTTCATTGGGTATGGGGACTCTTAATTCTTCATGGGCAAAGACTTCTGTTGATTTAAGAGGATCCTCGGGATCAGATTTCCAGGTGAGAAGTTGATCTGATTGTCCGTAGGGTGTTTGGTAGTTGAAAAAAAAAACATAGCTAAGAGCATTGCAGTGGTTAATGGAATTGAGGTCTACGTATCTGAGTATCTGTTGAAATAGATTTGTTTGCTTGTATATCCTCCGACAAGAAGTCTTTCTTTCTCCACTTCTTCTTTTTTCAGTTATTATTATTTGTATCTCTTAAACTCTCTAAGCCTATCTCTCTCCTCATTTCCGCAGCCGTTGTGTTGAAATTACTGATCCGATAACCGGGAAAGCATCGAGTCATTGGTGGGTTATTTCTTGTGATTTGAATAATGCTCTTGAATTCCGATTAGTTTCAACGATGAACTCTGGAAAACTAATGGCTCAGTACCTTACTGGAAAACTATCAGAATTGATCTTAGCTCCTCTGCAAAGTCGGATTTCCAGGTACTCATATATATTCATTGTGATTTAGGTGATATATTCTATTTAGTTCATCATGAGTTGTTTGGGAGCTGTAGTCAGTGTGAGATCTTAAAGGGGAATATGATGCTGATTTGGGGCTTGTTTGAACCTTATCTTTTCATCTGTTTTTTTATCTTTCAACTTTTATCTTTTTGTTCTAACTTATTCCCTTCATATTTTCCCTTCAGCCGTTGTGTCCAAGTTCCTCATCCACTAACAGGAAAACTTACAAGTATCTGGTAGGAGTGTAGACTTTTGTAATTGTGTTACTTACTCGATTAGCTCTACTGATGATCTTTGGAATGCTACTGGTCCTACTTCAGGATGGCAAAAGGTTGCGATTGACTTGAATTCCACTGTCAAGAGTGATTTTCAGGTATAACATTTAGTAGTGGGACTGTGCAAACCTAACTTAATACCATTTCAGTAGTCAGAACTCACCTATTAGATTTTAGGTACAAGTAAAATGTAAAATGCTTCTCATGCTCGTTTTTGGTGTTAATCTTCATTCTACAACCTTTAGATCTGTCACTCCTCTGGATTAGAGTTGAGTTAAAAAACTTCTGATTTTATATTCTATATTCCTCTTAGTATTTTCTGTTTGATTCCTGCATTTTATCAACCCTTTTAGACGGCCGTTGTATTTATAATCCTTTCGTTCTTTACTTTCATTACTGTATCTGTACGTTTTTCATGAGGATTTTCTCTCTCGATTTGTTTGTTATTTGGTAATTCTGAGGGTCTAGCATGGTTTAATACCTACGTTCTGGTAGATAATGATGCTTTCAAACAGTAGCACTTGTGACATGAGAATGGTATGTTATGGGATAAATACTCAGGTCACTAAATGGAAACGTGGACATAAGGCAATAGATATTCTTTAATGGGAAATAGAGGAAAGAAAGAAAAGGAGAGAGCTACACAAGCAGAAGGCAATTGAGATAGATTGCAGGAAGAGCTGCAGAGAAAGAGGAGCTGGCTGGAGGACATGGATGTAGAAATTGAAGAGTAGAGAGTCAGGTAGATGTGTGATGTAAACCGAAACGTCGGAGTCGAAACTGTTAAAATACATTGCGGATTTCTGCTGGATGGTTTGAGGGTGTGCACAGGGCGATCAAGATGTTGAATAAGAGGAATGTTGTCTGTTGACTCTTTGAGTTCCGCTTGGAGTTTGATAGACGTGCCGATGTTTGCAGGGCGATAGGATCTTGCTCATTGGTAATTGACAAACTGTCTAAGCACAAATTATGATACCCTAAAGGCGGTTAGTCGTGTAGAACTGACTGACTGAAATCAATTTTCACTATTAGCCTATTAGATGTGTCTGCTTTTGGTCCCTCAGATAGATTGCAGGGATGACACTTTTTAGAGTTGATTCAGTGAGATTGACTGTTTTTTCTATCTCTATTAAAAATCCTTTTTTTTTCCTTTCTATGTCCTTTGAAGTACCTTGTCTATCATTTTTACGCCTTACCTTTCTAACTTCAGAGATTGCATTCAAGTAATCCACCCAAAAACTGGCAAACCTGCAAGTGTCTGGTTTGTTAGCGTTTGATCTTCTTTGATAACTTATGCCCCTATTAGTTCTAATGAGGAGTTTTGGAATACCACTAGTTCTACACAGGGCTGGCAAGCTGCCAAAATCGACCTTCCTTCCACTTCTGCTAAAAGTGATTTTCAGGTATTTCTTCAAATTAGTCTACTCCCTCTTCTCTTCCCCCCTCCTCTTTTCGTTTGAGGCTGTCTGTTTGGTACTCAATTTCTTTATTGCCCCTCCCAACGTGTTATGTATGACTGAATCAACTTGCCTAAGTAAGGGTAGCTATTATTGACTTGATAGTCTTGTCGTCTAGTATTTAGGCCCGCAACCGTATTTGGCTTAAGACATAATGTGGGGCTTTTTCCTTGTAGATTATTCTTGAAGGAGTTATTCCTGCCGGATTCCCGGATGCAAGAATTTGTGTTGACAATATCACAAGCTATAATGTCTCTTGCAGTGGTGAGTCTACTGTTTATTTATTATTAATTATCTCACTAAATATTGCTGTATTAGTTACGGGGCATTAAAAGTGCAGTCATCGGCTGATCTTCCGGCACAAGTTAAACTGTCTTTTAGATGGTTGAAATTAAGTAAAATTAATGGCTTTCAAAGGCAACTAAAAGCGAAAATAGAATAACTCTTGATACCAATTCGCATCTTTCTCTCCAACTTCATAAGTTTAAATAATGCATTGTGAGTTGAATTTTAAATAATTAGGCAACATGCCCTGAATCTCTCAAAGGAAATGATCACTCTCTTGTAGAATATCATTTCTAGACGCTTGGTTGGCTTTCAATAGAGGGTTTGACAGTAGCAAGTTAAATTTCACCAATTTCACAAATGTGACGATAATTCTGTGGCACAAACTTGCTTTTTCATATATTTCAAGGGTCATATTACTGTTATGCACTCCTACTTGTTCCGATTAATTATTTATTATTACTAATATTATGACAGTTCAGTGGAAACTTTTGCTATTTTAATCATAGAAAAGCATAAAAAATGAGGGGAATGGGAAGCGAGTCAAGTAAGGTAAGTAACGTGTTAGGAGATCAAGAAAAAATCTCGAGTTTCTTCTCTTCAATTTTTTTAGACATTTGTCTAACATATTCTTAAAGGATCCATAATTACTGCGTAGTGTCGATGTTCAAACTTTACAATTTGACTTCCACTTTCAAGATCACAAAATTCAGAGCTTGTTGACCTGTTTATTTACTTCCGTGGTTGATCATGCCACCTCGATCTGTTTGTATCTTGTTGCAGCCGAGAGTAGATAGACGAGGCTAGTAATTAGGCTTTAGCATGGATGTACTAGTTATAATAGGTATTGCAGTTAAACTGATAACTTGAGTTTTTGTGCATCATAACTACTGCCTTAGTGGGCTTGGGGTTTATAACGATAGAGGTTTGAGTAATAATTAGAACAGAGCGGAACTCAATATTTTCCAGGCAGAAAACTCGGAAAATCGATAAAATAATCAATTTTACTGTTAAATTGTAAGGATATCAACCCGTACTGTATCGTTGGTTTTCGATAAAGAGCTAAATGTTAACCGCTTAAATTGCATTTTTTTCTCAAAAATTGGACGACGCTTTACCCATGAGGGAGGTGAATATTTGACGCAACATATACTGTATAGGAGTTCGAATACTACAATTCGATCACTTTTTCCGAGTTTCCGGTGGTGCATTGGTCACCGTGCTCATCTGCCGCAGAGGAAGTCACAGTTTCGATTCCCATCGGCCCACACTCAGTGAACAGAATGGCCAATCGCACTGGTTAAGTCTGGCTAATAGTAGAAGCTAGTAGAAGAATCTAGATCTCTTATCAGGGAAGCCCTATGATCTACTCTCTACCGAAGATAAGCGTTGAAAACGCTTTCCTAAAGTGGCCTGAGAATTATTATTAAAATTGCCTTATTCTTTTATTAAAAAACTAATAGAACATCAGTCCGAGTAACTGGTGCGTCTTTTATTTTAGCAAAATTAAATCAGGCTATTGAGAAAAAGGAGGTAATAGAGAAAATGTGGCAGTAATGTTAAGCTATTGCTCTTTTTACACTGCAAACAAGATGGGAAGAAGACGGAGAATGTATTTTTATTCGATTCTGAGTTTGAGGCTTAGAAGGGAAGATGGTCTGATAACTTTCTAATATGTTCATCCTCTGTCCATTTCAATTTGAAAAGTATGCGCCAACCTGCCACTGATATTCTTATGTCCGTGAAAGCCTTCTGTTTTACCTTTCTTTTTTTCAGAGCTCGAACCCAAGCCAGTGATGTCCTCATCCGCTACCTACACTTGGGCCCAGTACTTTGGAATTACCTTCATCGTCGCTCTGGCTTTCGGTCTCCTGATCCCAATTCTCTTTCTGGTTGGTATCATTGTGATTTGCCGTCGTCGTCATGCCTACCGTCACCATCACTGCATGACTAATGGATCTGGTGGAGGTATGAGTGTGGGAGGACCGGGTTCTGGAAGCTATGGCAACAGCAAACTCTTCTCTGCAAACTTGTGGCATTACATCGGCGGCAAGGAAGTTGCAGATGATCCCTTCGCTGAGCACACTGCTAGTATTCATCGTCCACCTTTTGCCACGCATAAATTCTCTGATGGAACCCTGGGAATGAGAGGAGATGGAACGCTGGATCTGCCGGATGTTGTTATTCCTTCTGGTGATTTATTAATTTTATCATATCTTTAAGATTCAATTGAACTTTTACCACTTGGGTTTAGTCAAATGTGTACTATTACTCAATCAACGATTATTAACTGTTGCATATGAATGGCTTGGCGGTTTGAAACTCATCATTGACTATAATTTGGTCCACTTTTACTCCTTCATGTATGTGAAATGTGCCTCATTTGTTAGCTATTCCAAAATGTAAGTCTTGAACTCTCACTTTCTTTCACCACTAACTTTTCTTTCCGAGTAGTTGAAATAGTGTATATTGCGTATTTATATTTAGTATTTCGTGTTAAATATCGTCTAATGGAGCAAACAGAAGTGATAAATATGGGATAAGACACCGATAAGACAGTAATAAAACCTGTCGGCTCTGCGTTACTAATGCAAGCGTATTTTAATCCAACCCTTTTCATTTGGTTTCTTGAATGCGTTACTGTTTAATACGAATGCATTTCATCACTTCCCTAACATGTTATATTATCTATGTCATGGAATAACTTAAGCAAGTGCAGCACCATTCGTACACTCCTGTATGTACATTCCTGTGTTTATTCCATTTTTAATTCTGTTCTGTTTAATTCGTGGGCATATGTTTTAGAGGTGCCAAATTTTGATACATCTCCATATTTCGTTCTCTTTTCCTGCAGCATGTTTAATAAAATAGACAGCACGTGTAGATAAATGGGCCCCTGTAGACTTATATTTAAACCACGAGACAGGATATATAACTGATCTAGAAATTCGTATGAATCAGATATGCCTATCAGTCTGTTCTTCTATCTAGGTCGATCGTATGACGTCGCGCATTCATAAACCGTCAGGACACTATGTGATTGAGTATATCTTGGCTATCACTTTGCCCAAAGCATCGCTGATTAGCCCAATCTCACAGTTATTTAAACCAGTCACTGGAAATAGGCGACTGCGTTTCAATCTTTCTTTGTCAAGCATATCGTTGTGGATTTAAAGTTCAGCATTAAGCACCGTTTTCATGTTTTCAATTTTAATCTTGTAAGGGAAACTGATTCTGGAGCCTAAACAATCCTCACAAAATATTTTTCAATATTCACGGGAAATCGAAGAAATGCTGGCCAGCAAACGAATCAATAATAGTAAATTGTGTTACATACAGTTTGTAGAACGCAAAGCGCAACATGATTAGTTAAATATCTCTGATGGGCCACTTTTATTGGTCGATTAGATTAAGTTTGACGGTATGTGATTAGCCATCACATGAGCCACTTTTAATCACTAAGATTTGGTTTTTTGACCGGTTGTGCTATCATGCGATTGATAATATGCGAAATCTCTGTTAGCCCATCGATGTTCTGAGTATAATATCTTGAAATTTTTTTGTTGAATAAGTTGCACGTCTTCTAGAGGTATTCATTATGAGACGCCATAAGCGTTTTGTTTCCATTCGCTTCCATTCCATTTCTCGTGACTTTGAAATTCACAAAGAGGTGAGAACACTTTTCATAGATGCATGTTATGTAGGAAGAGAGGAATGAGTTAGTGTTTAAGAAAGGTTGGTGGTAGGCTTACCTCAAAAGCATATGTTTAACAGTATGTGAATTAGATATGTCCATCACACTGTTCAGGAATGGGGTTATTGTGTATCTCTTGACTATTGTAATAGTTAGGTTCAGTCTTGCAGAATTAAAACTTTTTCCATAGAGAAATGATTCAAATAGAATTGACTTTTCATGGAGGAAATGAAATATTTTCTTGCTATGTAAACACACAACCTATGATACATTTCGAACTTTGCACCCATATCTTTATTTCATCAAATTATCTATGGCGGTACATGGGTTTTTTCTTTATTCCTGGATTTTCAATCAGGTATATTTTCACATTTCCAAATGTATTTCCGTTAATCCGTTCTTACGTTGAGAGAATGAATCATTTTTATTTCATTCCCATAGCAGTAGATTGGTATTGGAAGCAATTTGGTTGTTCAGATTTTAGTTATAGTGTTCACGAGAAGCCAAATGTATTACGATCGATGGATACTTGATCTGAGGAATCCGGGAAATCTACATCCGCGTTCACCCCCTTGCCCCAAGTTTTCCAGATAATGGTTGTCTAAATCAACCAATTCACTATACTGAAGCTGAATGCTACTACTGATATTTATAATAGTAGCGGTCGAGCAAACGTTGTAAAATTTTGAAAATTCAATTACGAAAAATGCGTGGAAGC
This sequence comes from Hymenolepis diminuta, assembly GCA_900708905.1. Taxonomy (NCBI): domain Eukaryota; kingdom Metazoa; phylum Platyhelminthes; class Cestoda; order Cyclophyllidea; family Hymenolepididae; genus Hymenolepis; species Hymenolepis diminuta. The sequence continues at coordinate 2,001,251 of CAADRB010000005.1, read as the reverse complement.
AAAATTAGTGAATAGCGAATTTTACGGATGTAAAATGGTAAACTTTAGCATATTAGGATTTTTGTTTTTCCGTGTATTCTAAAGTGGTTTTAAACTTGGATGATTCATCCTTATTCATGGGAATAGCATCCCCACTCTCATTGCTACTGATTTCAGCAAGAGTAGCGAGAGGGATCGAGCTAACTTCATAACTATTAGGACCTTTATGGGGGCTGTAAAAGGTTTATTCGACCCCAGACCTTTTCAGAAAAGGGAAGTGGCTAAGTATTTTGCGTTTGTCTCTTCAAGACACTTATAGTCTTCACTGCGATAATAGGATAGAACAGATAGGGGACCACTTTATTGAAAAGGGCCTTATTGAAAGCTGGAATTAAACTCAGATATGTAGGCGTGAAATCTGTGCAAATGACTAAAATATGCGATGTGTTACAAGCCTTGCTTAAATGGGAAAAGAGTGTGAATTAAATTTACCTTTAGGGGAAACTAGTGTGTCGTGGAGTAAAGAAAAATGACCCAGATAAAATAAAGACGTCTGTGCGTGGACGGTAGGAAAGGAGTCAGTACAAATAAAGACGTAAGTGAACTTGCGTTGACGTTGTATCATGGAGTATCAAAAATATTTATGAAGGACATGCGGAAAGTCGTTTCAGGAATAGGGTTAGGGAATCCAACGTTGGATAAAATTTATCACCACACCGTAATCTTTCATGTTCTAACTGCGATTCCCTTCTCATAATGAACAATTAATTTCTGCTATTCTAGGTCGTGTTGTTGGCGGAACACTGATGCGTAACCCACAATCATCCTACAACGGTGCTCCCTACGGTTATCAAACCATGATGGCTACTGGCAAAGGAATGCGTTACAATGGCATGACTATGGGTCCGCAGAACGCTATGATGGCTTCTCAACCCAACTTCGGTGCCCAGGGCATGATGCAGGGTGAGTGTTTTCTATGAATGTATATAAATGGTTGAAGTTTATTTACATTAGAAGTTGCACATAAGTATGATTCTAATTGTCATATTTGATTTTCTGATATATTTAACAGTAACATTAACGGTAAATTCATACATCAAACTAAGTTTGTTCATTGGTTTGATTTAAGCGACCACTTTAAGCTTATAACGTGAATACGATTTTGCCAGGAAAATGTAACGTCCTCTAAATCGCATTGAGATTTCTATTCAGCTGCAGTTTTTTCCTAAAACAGTGACAGTTCTTTTTTTCCGAAGATGAATCAGTTTGTCCCTCTTATTTTGTTGAGTTTGTTGCTCTCTAAAGTTCTTTTCTTGCTCTATACCTTTAAATGGTAGTGTTTTAATAGAATAAGTAGCTTATTGGTATCTGATTTGTTTTCATTTTGACTTATCACATATTTCACTTTTGAGTTTTAAAGACATTTCGTTGTCTTGTTATACATCATTGAAAAAGTTCCCCTATCTTAGCTTAATTGGAATTGAGGCAGATTAAATTCTTCTCATTAAGGTTACTATTTGATCATGAACATCAATTATTGATAACTTTTAACTAAATTATTCAGTCGGAAGGTATTGAAGTATCAAAATCAAGGTTCCTAGCGGAAACAATGGCGAAATTTTATGACAAGACTATAACGATTGTACTGAAAGGATGCATGTCTTAATCATGAATAAGGTGATATAGTTTTATGTACACATGAATCAGTATGGAGCTCAATTCTGGAACTACATCAATTTAAAAGAGTCTTTCGCAATACCTAAACTCCAGAGCAGTGTCTAACTGCCTTCATTTCCCCTTTTCATCACTTGTAGGCAATCAAATGATGATGGCTCCCGGACAAGTCATGATGCAGCAGGATCCTAATCAACAAGTAAGTTGCGATTTCGAATGATTTGCTCCTTACATTTTCCCCTTTTATATATCGTTACTTTATTTCGTTGTCCAGCAAATGATGATGCAACCAGCCAACTATTTCCAGTCTCTGGCTCAACCAGCTGGTCAGCAACAAATGGGAGGTCAACAACAACAGCCACAGCAGCCCCAAATGATGGTCTCTGCAGCTCCAAATCAAGTCACTGCCGCTGCTAACGCTCCTATTGCCATGGCAACAACCAATGTCGCTAATGTCACACCTGTTCAGGCTACACCTGTCAATGCTGTCCCTGATGACAATGGGCCTTTTGTTCTCCCTGACCCACCATCTGACCATCAGCAAGAACGCGATCAGGTTTGTATCTTGACCTTCCTTATAATCAAAGTTGAAGAATTAAAAATGTTAAGAAAATATCGAACTGAGACATTCCTAAATTCGTTTAGGACGGTAAATGGCCTCCACGCTTATGCATTTCGTCGATGTTATACTTAAGTTCCTTCTTCAAAATTGTAGGCCTGTTGGTATGGGATCTCGATTTCCAAATAATAAAAAGAATAGAATAGTTTACATCACGTGATACATCTTGCGAGAATGGGAATATAAGCGACCGGGAGATGAGTCATTCATTACTTGAACTGTTTATGCGTCCAGTGATCAACAGCACTGTGACTAATTCCGGTCAGCAATTTCGACCTGAAAATGACTAGAATCCATGCCTAAGACAAATAAATTCGTGTAGCGTTTGAAACGCTTAGTTGAAATCAAAGAAGATTACAGATCTGGACGCTGCTATACCCTCACATACGCGGGAATTTAGGTATACACAATGGGATCAGAGTGAATTAAAATGAGATGCTGCATGGCCTCCACTTGCATATGCAGATTGTTGTTGTTTCAGGAAAGTATGGGTCACTCTTTTTATGCTGAGTTGTGTGAAGGGCTTTAGTTACATTGGCACAGGTTTCGTTATCCATCGGAAAACTTACTGTGCAATCTATGAGTCATCAGATCACTTTGTGGCCTCTATGCTAATTTGAAGGTGGGAGATCGTGTAAGCCTAATTTGGCATGTAGTTTGCATAATTGGGAAACAGTTTACTGCTTTAAGTAAGTGGTGCTAGATATGAGTGCAAGTCATTTGGACACGTGGCATAATTTGTCTAACAAATGATATGCTGACGAATTTCTGAATTTTTTTTAACTCTCAAACAATTACTTTAAATTTAATTTAATTTGCATTTTTACCAACAAAATTTTGTGTTCTCTTTTATTCTGTTTATTCATGGGGTTATTACATGTGGATAATAAAAGGAGGAGAAATTTTAGGATGATGCAGGTCATCAAAATATAAATTTCTTGGCTTTTTCTACCATCATCTTAAAGTCTTCTTAAAAATATTATCTTCAGTCATTTTCCATTAACATTTCCGTAAGAGATTCGATGATACACTTCATTGGATTTGAAGTACTGAGTTCGCTTTATTACATAATTTAAGAAATTCACTAGTTGTTCCCTTTTTGAACTTCGTTTACACTACCGAATAAGTTAATGTATCTGTAGCCACTAAAAACACAAAATCTCTCCTGAATACAATTCACACTCCCTATTATGTGGTTTTGTGACATTTAATTCAGTATTAATAGTTATTGCTAACAGTTCGTCCTATTTCTAGGTTGCCGCTGCTTTGGATGCTCTTAACGCCGCCACTGAACCACCACAGTCTCGCCAAACCACCTCCGTGACAGCCGCTGTTAACGGCGAGCATCCACCACCCGGTTATGACGAAGCTGTCGGAATGGCCGTCTCTCGTGCCTCAGCTACTGGTGCCGTAGCCTCAGCTCCGGTCTTGCCACCACGTCGCTCTGGCGGACCATCATCCGGTGAACCAATCAGTTTGGCCCAACGCTATGGTCTCCCAGTTGCGGAGATATAATTGGGCGGCTTTGATCAATAACATCGTCCATACTACGTGCCATTCACGGAAATTCACTTTTTCTTCGCTTCCTCTTCGCTTCATCAATAATCATTAAATAATAAAATAATCTTCTCTACCCCGCTTCATAATCGTCATTCTAACTCTAGCTCGAATTATCATACCGCCCAATAATCAATAATTGATAATCCTTCATGCATGCCTCCCCTGAGTTAGCATTCGTTTCTTAACGTGCGATAACATTCAATTGTTTTTTTTTCTTCTCAACTCTCGCCTTTTAATCTTCTTCCGCGCCTAATAAATTAAAAACTGTGTTTCGGTTTCAACTTTTGCTTGTCTAAACAGTCTCTCTCGCATAAATCGTTTTATTGCATCTTTCTCTGTCATCATCAGCTTTTTAACAAGTTTGCATTTTGTCTGTCATCTTCTATTATGCCGATAATCAATAATAAATAAAGCTTTTATCCCTTTGCCATACAAGTTGACCTTTTTGTTTGTGGTTTGACTGTGCACCGTTTTTTTTAGATTTGGCTAAATATTTAGACGTTTTGCTTTACTGTTTATTAAATAGTTCGTTTAATTATTTAAAGTTTCACATATCTCATTGGTTTAGTTCATGTTAAATCAGAACGAGCATTTATTTCGTCTTATCAGAAAGGTGTTATATATCATGAATCCTCTGTCAGCATTCTGACTAGTAAAAAAGCCCTTGGTTTTCTGTCACGAAATTGTTCATCTACTTCATTTTATTTTCTGTGGGATCATGTTAGTCACTGTTAGTCTCAATGTGTCCATTTTATCAAAATTGGCTGTTATGGTTTGTATCAATGGCACGAATTACCAGGGAGTTGTATAACCGTCAATATAACGTCTGTTAAAGGGATTTCTTATTTGATCTCAAAACATGATCGGTGCTTCTGTCCTTAATGACATCTTTTGTGTCTCTTTCGCGTGAAGTTTAGTTTTTAAGGCCCATAAAGGTTGAAAATTGGTTTTTATTGGCGAACTTCTAAAGTTCTTTTCAGTTCCATAATCATGAGCAAGTTGTAATTAATCATCAGTGCTCCAGGATGGTTATTTTATATGCTTACAGATTTTCTTTTAAACTTCAAAGTCATGCTAATCTTATACTTCACCTGGCTATCCGTGTTTATTGCAGCGTTTGCAATAAATTTCGGGACGTCCTAATGTGTCCTTGCACGTTTGTTCTGACCTCGTTAGCTGCGTGCATTAGTCATCTGGTCCCGGTTAGATCTCTCTTTTAATTTGTTTAATTAAATTTGAAATAGGGTATTTCTGCTATTGTTTTTTAAATTAATTCTTATGATTGATAGCTCGGTGTCCTCTCTGGAGCATGAATTTAATCGCAAAATAAATAAATACCACAGTTGATTAAAGATCATTCCTTTTTTTGGAAGTTAAATGATCATGTTATCATAGTTCACTCTAATCTTGTCGCTTTCTGTGGCCGTCGTTTGTATATCTTGCCCTTTGTTGCGCCTTATAGGTTGCTATTGCCCAATTGAGACAAATTTATGGCTAGTCTAGAAGATCGATCCAGAAAAAAAAACAAATTTTGGGGGTGGAATACCTAAGATTTTCTCATGAGGAAGCTTTGCTCTTATAAAATTTACATAATATATGTCGTAAACTTAAAGAGTACATAATCATTTAGGATTTACTGAAAGCTTATTTGATGGCTATCTGTCGAATAGTTTTCATCTCTGAATTATGTCTACCTTCATTGTTTTCCCTAGTAATATTATTATGTGAACCTAGTCGCAATGATGAATGCTTCGTTATGTTCAGAAAAAATAATATCCATTCCCCCATATTATTCAAGTTTTATAACCGCGCTAAATTTGATAATTGATTCAATCTATTAATAGCGCATTATCTGATGTTTTATTCAGCTGAAATTTAACTAACATTACTGTATTAATCAACAATTCTTTATTTTCAGATTACTCATGACATCTAGCGAAGCTCCAAAAGTGCTGACTGAACATGAGCCAGAATGCGCTCCTATGATTGGTCGACCAACTCGTCCTCATGCCCAACATCTAACCAATAATCGTCGAGGTCGAAAACAAGAAGAGGCCATTAAGACTGTATATATTCATGCTGAGACGCGAATAGCCCTCGAATGTAATGAAGCCAAGTTACTCAATGTCGCACCCGAGGAAATTGTCTATGCTCATCGACGAGCTATTACAGCAGCTGTGATTGATCTTTTTGGAAATATTTCTGGAGCCCCAACTCTTAATTTTGTTATTCTCAAATGCGAAAGGTTAATTGAGAAGGAAAAAAAAGATGAGCTGCGGTTTGAGCTAATTATCGGTGTTCCGAAGTCACAGGTTAACAATATGATAACGGCTCTTTCTATGATTACAGCTAGATTCTGCGGGGGGACAATTCTGAGCCTATTTGTGGAATCAAATACTTCTGCCGAGAATCGAGCATCGGCTAAATTGATGGTGGATGTCTTAGGATCAGCGGATTTTCTCACAAATTTGGTGACAGCATTTTAGATTCTGTATAATATTTTGTGTAAAGGGTGACACTTTCAGAGTCGAAAAATACATTTTGTATATTTGTCTGTTTTTATTTGGGGTTGAAAGCAATTTATAAGTAAGATATAATAATTAATAAAATTGGAAGGCTTAGTGCTTTATGTAAAACTTAATTTAGTTAAAGTCGATTGTCACATTAGAGTACACCTTAGATTCGATTAAAGCGGTCATAAGATGCAGGTGTAATTACTTTTCAGACAGATGTTGTTATATAAAATAGCCAAAACCAATTAGAAGAAGTATCTGTAAGGGTGGACATCTACGGTAATAATATTAAGAGAGAAAGGATAGTCAAAAGGAAAAATAGGATCTTAGGAATGTTTACCGACATGATGTTGCATTCTAGAAAATTCAATAAATGAGTTTTTAAAACAAACTGAAGGGTGATCGAAATTTTGGTTGATAACAATAACATTTACTTAACGGGATTATTAGTGATTTGTGAAATAGTTCTCACTTTAGGATAAATTTAAAATTTTCCCTTCGGATACAAGTATATAAAGAAGACATTGGTTATGCAACAATTCTTTTTATTTTCTGCGCTATTGGATGTATAATTTCATAAAATGATTCCAAGTTCAAGGTTGCTGAATTAAATGAAGAGAAAATGCTTCCTTGAATATGAACTGAGGAATTAAACGTTGCAAGTCAAGGCTGGAAAAGAATATCGAAATGAACAAAAGTTACTATAAGGACTCGTGGTGCTTCCTCATCAACCTGATGGAATTTATCATTTTGACTAAACTGTACTTTCGATATGATCCCTGAATAACTATACTTATTATTGTTATTAATTGATAAGACTGGTTCATGAACTCACACATAATTTTGCTTTTCAAAGTTACAAATTTAAACATATACTATATAATATATGGTATATTATGGAGAAATATTACCCAAGGCATTAAAACATAAAATAAAACCTTTATAATTTGCATGCAGTTTTGACTAATAAATGCGCTCGTAATAACTAGTAACTAAAGAAGAAGCACTTGATGAAAAAGGCATAAGTTCCAAAATATCTATCTTTAAATCTATTCTTACGGGAATACGAATGGAAACAATTGATAAACCATTCGGCTTCATTAAGTACACAAAATTCTGCTTCAAATTATCATACGCTCACAAACATATTTTGAGATAAATAAAAATTATATTTTAAATCGGAGAGTTAAACTGCTTAACCTTGTAAAACTATAGAACTTCAAAGTTATCTTTTGCACGCTCATGCACCTGGTGCGCTTTTTAAAGTTTCCACCTTTGGATATAGTGCTTTCGGATGAGGGAATACAAGCTCGTTGTTCTCGGAAGCGGTGGTGTGGGGAAAAGTGCACTGACCGTACAATTTGTACAAGGAATTTTCGTCGAAAAATATGATCCAACAATTGAAGACAGTTATCGTAAGAAGGTTGAAATTGACAATGAACAATGTATTCTTGAAATTCTGGATACCGCGGGCACAGTATATTTTATTTTTCATCTTTATTATTATAAATTATAGGAGCAATTTACTGCGATGCGGGATTTGTACATGAAAAATGGTCAAGGGTTTATTTTAACATACTCCATCACATCTCCTCCCACTCTTTTTGATCTAATCGATCTCCGCGAGCATATTATTCGTGTAAAGGATACTGACAGTATTCCGATTGTCCTTGTTGGAAATAAGTGTGATCTAGAGGACGAAAGAGCAGTCGGAAAGGAGGAGGGCCAAAAGCTTGCTCGACAGTGGAATTGCACATTCATGGAAACCAGTGCAAAGTTGAAGATCAATGTTTCTGAAGTGAGATGGTTTTTTATTATATTTAATCATTCAATTAATTAATTGATTAATGGCTGTTGTTGTTTCTGACAGATTTTTGCGGATTTGGTTCGTCAGATAAACAAGGAAACCCCACCACCGAGAGGAAAATCAAAAGATCGCTCCCCCAAGAATAATTGTTCTCTCATCTGAAATATGTTACATATATTTTTATCCCCCCTAACTTTACTCTTTGCGCCTCCCCGTGTTGTGCTTTGAACCTCTCCGTGTGTAACATTTTAATTCTTTGTCTTCTTCCTCTTCTATGGTGATGATCCAATGACGATTTTGATAGTTATTAATAATGATGATACTCTGACTTGAGACATATCCAGATCTCATATTTGATTGAACGAATATGGATTATTTTTCATCCTATGCGCCTGAAATGTTGCCTTCGTCGCACACTGTTCGTAAGTTAACACACAAATTATTTAATTCATTAAAGTATGATTTATTAGATGCTAGTAATAGACTTTTGATACTCACGTCAGGAGTTAAGTTGAGGTCGCACCTATGTGATTTTTCACTGGTTCAGTTTGTTAACTGTGCTTTTTAGTTAATCAGTCGTATTTTTTATTTACATGGTTGTGTGATCAGTGTATTTTACTACTATCTTTGTCGCAATACATCATGATTTTTTGTGCTCATTTGAACAGATCCTTTTAAAGATCTGTTTATTTTCGGTTAAATTGTTTAGAGAAAGGAACTATCTCTGGATCAATTTACGGGATGAATTTATCCTATTTATAAATGTAATCGTCAAGGTCTAATTCTCGAGGGTGCTTTATTCATTCATCCATTTGCTATTCATTCATTCGTAGTGTCATTCCTATCAATGTACCATTGCTTTCTCAGATTTCTTATTGACCTATGTGATGGCATTCACGCCATTACTATATCATGATCTTTCATCGCTAGAATCATTGACACTTGTATAGTACTAAAGACTTTTTTGTTCTCTATGCAACACAATACATTCGTGTGTACTATTCCATTCCTGTTTCATTCAATTTGTAGTACTGTACTTTTACTAGTTAGGTTCTTAATTTGAATATTCTAAATTTATGCCATAATTAAACTGTACAGTCACTACTGAAACTCTCCGTTCGAGTTTTCATGATCTCATCAGCCACAAGCCTTTAATAGGGAGGCATTATCATGAGTCTTTATTTCTATTGAAGTTTCTGGGCATACTTGCTCCGATTTGTTACCTAAAAATAATACTGGTAATGTAATGTGGAAATCTGCCACTCAGTAAAACAAATTTTTAATGCTAAATCTACTGTAATTCACTCATTAATCGAAAGAATCACTGTTGGGAGAATTTATCTGTCACTGGGGTGTCGTTCATTATAAGATAAATAACGGAAATTTCTTCCCTTTAGATTGGCTCAGTGGGGAATTTTCATCTGCTCTTTTATGAGTTCGGTACGAAGCAATCCATCCTGTCAGTCAATCCGATCTGGTCGAGTATCGGTAAATCCGGTGCAAGGTGATAATATATTGTCGAAGGGGGATATCCGTGCTAATTGCAGTTCTACTTATTTTCCAACAAACGATTTGCCTTAGCCACCCAAAATTTTACCTTCAATGAAGGATGAAGAAACAACCAGTAGAGAGATCCATAAACACCCTTCCCTGTACACAAATTTGAGGCCCGATTTAGTAACTGCACAACTTCTAGGCGAAAGGAAGCCCAATAAAAAAAGTTATTTATTACAGTATTTAGTTGAAGTATAACTATTGATGGTGGACTGTTTGAAATGGCTTTATTTTAAGCCTTTTACAGTTCAATTGCCTTCAAGAGAATTTTCAAGGATGGTTTCTCGTTATCTGTAGAATTGTTTGTATCATTAAAGGCACTAGCGGGAGCGAATGAAAACGGAGTCTTCTAATAGAATTAAGTCCTTTATTGTGTTGAGGGAACACATACTCGTGTGTACATTCGTTAATGATTTCTTTAAAATCACTAACTTCGTTATTGGTAAATCTGCTTTTTTTCAACAGGATTTTGCTTAAGACCAAAATGGAAAGTAATAATCTATCCCATACTGTTCCCATAGTCTCTACGGTTTTCCTAATATTTAAAGGGAAGCCTATTTCCACCTCAGTCATGAAACTATAAAATTGTCACCTCTACGGGGTCAAGTCTCAAGGCAGTTATTTGGGTTAACGGAATAATTCTTATGCCCATTTATAGGATGTTAACTCATTTTTATTCTAAGTTTGGTTGATTAAGTCGGTAACGGTTGGTCTCAGAAACTCATTGAAAAGAAACTGCAGGAAATAGGATAGAGAAACTTTGTAAGTTGTTGCTCTTCCTATTTCTACGAACTTATTCACAAAGTTTTAAGAAGATCTAGACTGTAACATTAATACAAAGATGACGTCTTTAGTTAATAAATTGAAAACTTGTACGGATTGAAAGGTGAGCCGTAACTTTGTAATAGCCCAGTTCTCCAATTTCCTAAAGTATGGCTCTTGTAGTGTGGTATTGCTAGGAAATCTGGTTCTACTGCTGTGATATATCCACCTGCTAGATATCGCCAGACTACAGTCGAGTAAGAGAGAAAAGGTTTTGGCGGAATACAGTTAATCTATGACATTTTACTAACCAAACTTAGGCCTTAAATAGGAATACGGGTTGTCTTCATGTTATTGAAGTTTGGAGATCAAAACACCGCCAGACTGATAACAGTTATCATCACATAACTGTCAAGCTGTCAGGAGCGATGTGCGCCAGCAAATAGATAAGGAAAAAGATGATATGCCAACGCGCGAAGGGCTTGACAAGGGATCAAACAGTTAAAACTTTTGATGCTCAAATTCTACTACTAATCGTTATTTAACAGGTTTTCATGATGAAATGAACCACTCATTTATGTATTCTATAAAAATGTTATATTAAAGCCCTATTTCATTTCCTAAAAATGACCATTTTATTGTCTGTCTATCTCTGGTAAGCTTCATTGAGCGCCGGGAGGAGGGGGGGGGGAGTTTATCATTGTTAATAATCTATAAGCATAGTAGCCTCCGTGACGTCAAGTCTAAAAGAAGTTACTTACGTTCGCCGGATAAATTTTTAAGGTTGAGTTATTGAATTTGTTTATTTTCGTCGGTAGAAGTTGACCTCTAACCAAAAAGAGATACATGTTTCGACACCCGATGAAGAAACTTGCTTAGCTATCTCCCTTCTAACTTCCGCGAACTTCACCAAAACAATGTAGAAAGAAAATAGAAGCTGTGGCGTGAGTATTTCATTAAGAAGAGATGTCTGGTATGAATATTGTCAGTCATGGGGTGAGAATGGTGAGTCATAGTTACAAGAGGGCAAACAAAAATGGTATACACAGGGCCACAATAAACAACTGATACAGTGCCTGTGATAACGCTGATCCAAAAGGATGCAGCGTCTTTCCATCATTTAGTGTGAATAAAAAAGACAAAAAGGGGCAAAATTTCATCTTCTGGATTGTCAGAATTATAACATTTTAAATTGACCTTGTTTATGCGCACAAAGTCCCTCGTCGTATGAGACGAACGTAAGACAGTCTTGACAATGTGCCAAGGATTAATGACTAGACGTTGATAATTTTAGAAAGTTAAAACAACAGGACAATTTAAAACGAGGATACTACATCAGAATGGAAGCAGATTAAATATTTTTCGACAAACATCTATAATGAAACTAGCACGGATGAAACAACCGATTGACCATAAAGGAATATTGTATTTCATCTTCTAAAAAGTGCCGATTAAAGCGCTTGAACTTCTAATTTAACATAGTACCATGCGCATGACATGAGATTGGACTTTTTCCACCCACGTATTCTGAGCCCGATAAAAGTACCTTCCATACGCATTTGGCAAAGAAATTTATGTGTCTTTTTATAGTAGAAGATTAAAAGCTTAATTCTTCTTAAGGAAAGGGGATTTGGGCAAAACACTCATGATCAAAATGCATAAACGAAAGAAGATCAAGTCAGCGTAATCAGTTTTAGCTTTAATCAATCCTTACCTTTTACAAAACTGTATGGCAATAAATCCAATTTGTCTATTTATTCTTTAATTTGAAATCCACTGAAGGCTGACCCTCCATGTGTTTACAAAAATTACCCTTTAGTCACACAAAAATACGATGAGTTTTCGTCTTTATGCCCCTATGACTCAAAATCCTTATCTACATGTCTGGACGTGTTTATCGATTCCCCTCTTTCAATAACTGTCCTGCTTCATTTGAAAATACGCCTGCACTCACATCCTCACGCGCATCCTTGTACGAGTGAATAATAACTTGTCTTTGTATTTCCACTCCCATAAACGCAGATACATGCTTGTGTTTTATATGCTCGTACGCTTCCCTCTCATGTCCTCTTAACCTCTCCAATCCGCATTGTGATTTATTCACTAAAACTTAGACTGCACGTTAGAACTGCCGTTAGCTGCTAGCTTATAGCCTTAGCTTCTGCGACCTCGATCTGGTTCACTAATTCCTACAATTTGGCGACCCTACACCACAATATGAACATTTGTTCGCAGTGAAGAATCTAAAATTGCACTAATTCCCACTACCGCATTAGGCTTAGAGCAATGCCATTACAAAACTAATAGTCTTCTTAAAGATTAAGAGAATAAAACAACTTTTCCGGAAATTAGAAAACCAAGAGTTGAGTTTGATCACGTGTAATGGAATGAAAGCTGAAGAGGAATGAAGAAGAATTTGAAATGGAAAGAGAAGGATAAAATGTCAGTTCTGAACAAGTGGGACTGGATTGCGATAAACAGAATCAGATGAGGTGCGATGAGGGAATTGATTGATTTCACGTTCATTATTAGTAGATGAGCTTTCAGTAAAAATCATCACCGGGCAATGAGGACAGGAAGAGACATGACTAGTACATTTACACTACAAGACATACATAAACAACCTCTTCAGCACTATAAGTTATGCATAGCTAACCAATTATTAATTGGTGCTAAGGAAACGATACAAATGTTTTCACATCACAGTGTGTCTCTGATGAGACCAATCTCATTGCTAAAGCCGACGTTTTCTCTAACAGTAAAGCTCAGGTTCAACTAGATGCCTCTGATTCATTCTTTTATCACCTTTTTTTTAAAACTGTCTCAAGTCCTGCTTTGTTGCATCCCGATGATTCATAGTGCATTTTTGTGAACATGAGCAAAGACTTACATCACCCCTGCCTGATCAGTGGGTCGAATTTTTGGTGCAATAATTTATACCACCTTCATAGATATCCCGCCTTTGAAAAAGAAATTTACTCGGCTCTCTTCTCAATCATTCAGTACTAATTTCCCAAAATGACGAAAACATGATATATGCTCCAAAAATTGTGTTGAAAATATTCATAAAGGAACACCTGATCATATAAATGTGCAGCAACGTTGAGTATTTTACATGCCATTTACATATCTCGGTCGTTTTATAGATTTAGACTTAGGTAAAATCTCCAATGTGCCTCTTCAGAGTCGAATGCGTTTGGATCAATAATGCAGACGCTTTATGACTTAATGGGCGCATTTTACTGAACGTTTTACATTAATCACCAAATGAGGTCCTCGATATTACACTTCCAATTACTGAGTCTATTTAATCTCTAAAGCAAATTAATGGTAAAAACACCCACTAAAATGGTCGATATTGTTCAAGTATACGGATTTCACAAAATTTTCAATTATGAAAATAATGAATGTATGAGGATCAGGAAAAACAAATTGTGTAATTAGAAATGAAAATGAAATTGTTACTGGTTGAAATTCACAATTTCTTGTCGAATTCTATTATCGACTCAAATCGGGTTCGAAAGGGACAGCAAGATTTGATTAGATCAGTTGGTTTTTATTGATGTCCTCCATTGCTCGGGCTATTGCTTCCGGGAGAGAGGAGGTTTTGGTATTATGGGGGTGCTTATTAACTTCCTTTTCAACTACGCCCCGCCCCACACGTAATAATCCAAAGGAATAAGGTCTAAGGAGTTAGGAGGCCATAAGTTTGGTGGGGCGTGATGATGAAAATTCTGGACCTTTCGGTGATGGGTACTGAGAGCGTTATGGAATGGAGTCGAATCTTGTTGGAAGAAATAGGGTCTTCCACTGAATACGCTGTCTATGTAGGGCTTAACAGGGCTTTGAAGAGTCTTGACATAGTTATCTGCATTGACTCTAAGACCCAGTGAAACAATGGAGGAGTCATGATGTGTCCATCACTGCAAACAACAATAACACCGAAAAGCATCACTATTGGTGGATAGTTCGTGCCCATGCATAACAGTTGGAACTTCAGTAGCGTCCGCTTGCACGTAGTCAGCCATCTATCATTTCTTGGATTGACTTTTTCATCCTGGTCGGAGAAAAACCAAAGACCCTCCTGTTCTTCTGCGTGCTTCAATTTGTTTAAGAGTTATTTTGCACCCCACTAAACGACCCTCTTGAGTTGTTTTTATCGACATAAACTGGCCTCGCCTAAGAATATATGAGACTTGTATCCGAGATCTTGGTAAACAAAATTCCTTATTGTTCCTTCAGACACTTGAAGATGGTAGGCAAGATGTCGGGCATTGACTTCCACGATTTTCGTCGATCATGCCATGCACTCTTCTGGCAAACTCAGGTGTTCTGAGTGAGTGAATTGGCAGAGCGTTGACAATTCTCTTTTCTCTTCCTCGTGGCGCCCATTTCATTTCCATTTTCTTCATTCAGCTCCTTTCTAACTTTCAAATTAAAGATGTGACAATCTTTAGAAATATTGCGATCTTTAAATTGCTGTTTTTCGCTTTTATGGACAGTATCATATCGTGTCTTTTCATTTCATTAGTTATAATAGTATCCACCATGAAATCGTCTGGTATAAGAAATACATTAATTATTATGGGGTTAGTTTAAATTACAAAATTGTAAGTGTCCTCGGATACCTTACGCAGCCTATATAAATAAATAAATATATATATATATGTCTGAAAGAATGATGCTAGGAGGATGAATACAAGGGGTATGAGCTAAGCAATGCATGATATTAGTATGATGTTCAGTTTCTCCGCAGTATATTCAAATAGAGAAGGCTAGGATTGTGATGATAATTCCATAACATTCTGTATAACTAATTTAGTTTTCCTGATAGTCATATTCAGTCCTCGTTTTTCAACTTTCTACCGTTTAAGACATGAGGATCATCAGTTGGACAGCTATGAAGTCTAAGAAATGGCAAAATAATTAGAACAGATGGTACTTAAATGGGAAATAACAGGAAGAAAAGAGAGAGAAGGCTATAACTGTGGAAGGTAGATGGAAGCTGACAGAAGAGCATGCAGATGGAAAAGAATTGTCTGGAGAATCTGGTTGTAAGAGTTGATCCGTAGAAGTTTGAAATGAAGTTGGAATCAGGCCAATGTGGAGTAGAAAGTCAGGTTGAGGATAAAATGATAAGGATAGGAAGAATATTTGAAAGACGGTGAGGAACGGCGTATAAGGGTAAGAATATGTTGATAGGGGAGGGTGTTGTGCCTCTCCGAAAGATCGATTGAGAAGCTGCCTAAAATAAAAACTCAGAATCCCTAAAATCCGTCGGGTGTACTTGACTCGTAGAAGATTTGTTTGAAATTACTAAATAAATAAGCTTATCGAATTTATACACTTCAAGCGATACAAGGAGTTCAAATATCGTTTTCAGACCTATCGCCCACCTCACCGAGCCAAGCCTGATAAATGAATCTTTGTTTATTTTTAAAATAAGTAAAACAGGAACTTTTAATCATAAGGTTCCTATGAAACGTAACAGTAACTGCTATTATCCTCTCAAATTAATAGTTTCATATCATTTATTTGAAAATCGCCTATGGAATTACTAATTGGATGAAGACATAGACACCAATAAGCCTTTTTGCTACAGCTATGTAATCCTTCTAGGCAGTCCAGATAGCGTCTAGCAGAGTCCTCTATTATATATTTGCTCCCGAAATTAGCTAGGCTACTCCCAAAGCAGCGAGAACAAGAAAGGTGTTGAGTGGAGAGGGTTTACTGATCCGTAAGCGATGATATAGTAAGAATTTTTAAACGAATAAAGCTCCTTATGAGTCTCTGTCCACAAGCTTGATCCTTAAATGCAAACAACGCTAAGCTGCAGAGATGTTGATTGCTGATTGGCTGAGGAGGCCTCTGCACGCGAACTCCACAAATGAATCGATCGAATGTACCCCTGAAGAAGGAATAACTGAGAAGGAAAGAAAACCCAGTCAATTAAAGGACTTCAAGTGAACCCAAAGAAGAAGTCCTACGGAGAAGGCATGGCTTAAAATGGGAGGTACAAAGAATGAGATATTATTTTATTGTGAGAAAAATATTATACTAAAGACTTCCTCTTGAGAAATTAATATTATTTTTTATGTATGCCATATCTCTCTTGTAGTTACATTATTGACCAGTTTCAAGGTCATAATTAAAGCGGTTTATTGCCTAACTGACCTTGTGTGTTCTCACAGTCACATCTCCTTTCTATCTGGAACTGGGATATCCGGCTTGTAGATTGTAAAATTTTCAGATCCCACCGAAAAGAGATCCAAGAAAGCAATCATTTGAGGATTTTCTCCTTTATTTCCAGCAAAATTTTTCGAAATATACACAAATATGTTAGAAATGATTTAATACAAAGAGAAGTAAGTTGATCAAAATCTGAAAATGATCCAAAATCGGACTAAATGCGCAAGACAGTTGATTAATGTTGTGGAAAAAAATCAAAGGCACTATTTTCCCTGCTTCCAAAATTCATTTGAAGAATTCCGAGGGAAAATGGAAACTCAAATCGTTGATATAGTAAGGTAGATAGGGCTAATTTTACAGCCACGCTTAAGATGTCATTGCTAGTCTTATCCTCCTGTTAATAACTGTAAGAATGTGCAAATCCACTGGTCAAGAAGCCCTGAATGTCACAAGCATGTAGTCATCTGGAAACCGAATAATAAAAATAGATCAGTGGAAAGTATTGACATCATAATGGGATTTATAGTCCATATAAGAAATGCCAGAAGCAATAAATGCAGTGCCATGTGGTGGTCACAAAAATAAATACAAGAAAATATAAAGTCACCTCTTATGAATAATGAGCCTCCATGCGAATAAAATTTCGTGCTACTTAGATAAAATTCGAGAGGATCAATCAAATAGCTCCTCTTGATATCTAATCTGGAAAAAGTAGACATACGGAAAAGAGGAAAATATGAGGCATCAAGTGATCTCCTTTCCATGGAAAAATGATCATTGTAAAAATATACAAAACTGATATCCAGGCCAGAAGAAGGAACAATGCAGTTTCTTGTTGTTAAAGCGAAAATTTATTACAGTTCACTAATTACACAAGTATACGACGTATATCAAAGTTCACATAGTTCGTACAAACAATATAAGGATTAAGTGTTATTCGATAATAATGGATAGAAAGCACTAAATTCATCAAGAGAAAATATTTATTAATTTTTTGATGTCATAGTTTCTCCTTGGTATCTCCCCTTTTATATCACATCCTTGTAGAATTTCTCCTTCTTCGGGCTCGCTTGTAATCATTTTATACTCGGTTATTTTTAATGGCGCACTCGGGTGATTTATGGAACCTCAGTCTGATACTTCCTTTCATTAATGATTCCATCGGAGACTTCCTATTAATTCTTGAATGAGCAGCCGTCCAGAATTAATCGAGTACAGCTTTTAGCTTCTCTGGCAATGCTCTTTTTTCCTTTCCATAGAACCCGTCATTTTCCTTTCTCACGGTTTGGGAATTTTGTTTCTAATGCCTGAAGCGAAATGTAGCATTCAATTTTTTTCGAGCGAAAATTTTTATTGTCTTCCTGACACTTTTGATTCTCATTTCAAATTGGTGACCACCGTCAGAACTAGATAAAAATGCTGATTCCCTTTATTCCTCTCCTTCCTGTTCGTTTTTGTTACATAACCGTGGGGATTCTTCCACGGGTTTTCATTCCGCTTCATACCATTCTTCGAGGTGATTGTTGGCTTTGTCACATGACTGATCGTTGGTTGAACCTTCTGAATGACGTTTTTCTTTCTGAATTTGGTTTTCGTTCGGTACATTGATTTCTCATGTCCCCGCTTGCTAATTACTATGAGATATGTAGGGGTGAAATCGAACAAAGTGCTCATCATTACTGAGTCAGTATTCAGTTAGAGGTTTTCGTAAACATATTTTCTCCTTGCCAGTTATATATGGCCTAGTGAATTTATTTAACTAATGACTTAAATAACAGTTAATATGGATGAAAATTACCGTCAGATATCAGTCATTTCGATAGGTGGAATCAAAATGTAATCAAACGAGTCGTAAGTTTTTGTTTTCCTTTGCCTACTGACTTAGCATTAATGGTAATCTAGCAAAAAGAATCTGTGATCTCACTTCCAGTAAACAAACATTGAAACCACTTTCTAAAACTGTTTTATTGATGTCCATAATTCTTGAATGATAATAGGCAATGCAGAATTCGTTGAATTGAAAAGAATAGAGGTTTAAGATAAAAGCAGTGTAAGCAAACAAGGATCTGTTATATCCAGATAATTATTTTACATAAATAAATAACATTGAAATCATCTAATTTAAATCAAAACACGAAAATGAGAGAAGAGAAGAAAGAATTTGGTGATAAAGAGTTTACACGGAAGAATAAGTCTGTGAGGAGTGCGAGAATGCTGGGGGAATATCAATTTTAGGATAAAGCTCTCGGAGAGTCATTACAAGTGAAGTGCCAGTTCAGCGAAATCCTCTGGAGATTCCCGCAGTCAAGCAGGAACTACACAAAGTCATCCAAGATAAAAATGAAGTTTTTTGATGTAACCTCTCTATCATATCTAAAAATTCCGATTACGTCGGTTCTCGTTTCGTAGTCACTATTTCACAAAAATGACTTTAGCTGCTCAACTACAGGATGCTTTAAGTCTTCAAAGAATGTTAGAAAGTTAAAACGCCATATGTCGTTTTGTTGTCACCAGCGTTGAAATGTGAACCCATCTTAGAGAAATTTTTGAGGTTGCAAGTAATAGAGTCGAATAAATAAAGAGAGTACAATCCTCTGGCACGTAGGAACACAAAATACATATTAGAAAAGTGAGAAGGAATAGAAAGGGATTTGAACAAACAGTGTAAGCATATTAAATAATCCAACTTAAAAAAATTGATAAAGGAAGAGAGTCCTGTGCTATTCAAATCACTAGTTCACGGCTAAATGTGAGTAAACATTAGAATGGAGTACTTGAGAGGAAATCATTGAAGGTAAAGTCCTAATTAAAAATCACTTGTGGAAATATTTAATAAAGTGCATAAAGCCTCTCCGCTTGTGGATTTGCTTTTACATTTAAACCTGTTTTCGGATCAAATTTTGATAAAGAGAAAATCGATAAGCTTTGAGAATGTTTAGCACTCCGATAGGTCTTCGTTTTCTAAGTAATTACTAGACCGTTTTTTACTGGTTAACTAGAACCTAATATTAAGGATGGCAAATTTACTATTCTGATGGAAGTGAGAAGGGGAAAAATAGGGATAACTGAAGTACTCAGCCCTTACTGCACTGAAAATGTCACAAAATTTTTATAAATTTAGATGAAAAAACCAACTTTCGAACAAGATTATAAATTAAAGATGAAGAAACAAACTGCGTAGTGTTCGATATTACATTTACTTAATAATGACATATTCATTTGTTTAAAGATCGAATAAACCGTAAGAATCGGACAATAGAATACGTTACTCATAAATTCTAGTAAATTGGAGAGAGAGCTCTGTGAGACTTCATGATTACCTTTTCTGCATTTTAACATACTTTTCCACATTTGATTTAGAAGGCAACAGTATTGCAAACATTTTCCCTCCAATTTATAGAACAGTCTTGAATTTGCAATATGCGAAAGTACGCATATGATAGTTCCCAAAATAAGGAGGGTGGATACATGAGCAATTTCCTCATTATATTTTAGCTAATGAAATTCACCAGAGTTCGAGTAATAGTCAGTACTGCTACCTAAAAAATAGAAGTTATTATTGCCAATATCAGTATCTAGAGTAATAAGAAAATATTTTATAATTTTTAATTTTGGGATCAAAGAGACACTGGGAGAAAAGTTAAGGCATAGAAGACTTCAATTTTGGATTTGAGATGCTCAATAGTTACCAAATGGATGACCCGCGTTCAAAAATTTAAATTTCATGATTCGTCATCTGGACTGAAGCAGCTGCTTGTCTACGAAGTACAGTGCTTCTTGACCGGTTTTTAATCATAAAGAGTCTATTTTGTCACTTTAATTCATCTTTCCTTCCAGCGGTTGAGAGTGCACATGATCTTACATGATATTTAACACCCCACACCCAGTTTAATGTAACTGGGATGAAACAGCCGCCAATTTTAAGTCAACAGAGCCGTGTTCACCCAAGATGAAGCTGCCACCTCTAAAACAATTGAACTTTCACCTCCAAATAGCTCAGATTGAAAGGTTAGTCTACCGAACCGGTCGCCTAACACAGTGCAAACTGGCTGTGTACTAAGAACTCAGCTTAGCTTTAATTTCCAATGCATTTACTTGTTGAAATTGAGTAAAAGTAATGACTTGTATATGCGGAATTACACGGGCAGTTTTATTATTTCACAACCGCATATTCCAAAATGCTAACTTAAACCATGGAATTGCAAAACCGGCGTCTGTTAACCGCGATACTGACTGAAACAGATATCTGATCAAACATCAAACACTTCGAAAGTTATTGCTGCTAAGGTAGCCAAATATCAAGGGGCGCTTTTGTGACCTAAACAAATGTAAATCTGGATATCACGCAGAGATTTAGAATAGATAGGTAAGTAAACTTTATAAATGCGTTTACATGAATATCGAAAAAGGGAGATTCGAGAGTTCTGAGGAGGTCTGCAGCTTTAAATTTACAAATGCGAGAAAATTCGTAAGGCTTTTATTGGATAAAGTTTAACAGATTCAAGTGAGCAGTAGTTGAAGGAGGAGCAGACAACAGGAAATTATTTGAATAAGAGAGAATTGAAATCATGTGACATCTTCGTAACTGATAAACTGAAAAGTAGCAAGCTGGCGGGGTCACGTCCAATGGACAAGATCGGGTAAGTGGAGAGTCTCAATAAAGGCCGATAGATAAACTCAGATCAAAAGTGTTTAAAACTCGATATTTAGAGGATTAAAAATGCGACAAACTAGTGGGCTTAAAATTGTAGAATATTCAGTTTGAACGTTTGGAGAAGTAGTATCTGGAAAGCATGACATGTTTCCTACCCACAAATAATGGCAAGTTTCCTGTAAATATGAAAATTTCTCCTAAGATCACTTTTAAATTTCATTTCATTACATTTGAAGAGTGGATTTATCGTTTGCCGCACCTTCTACAAGCGACTCACCCGGCCACTTTAAAACATATCTGACTAAATGTAACTTGTTTTCACCAGAATTTGGAAATTTTGTTAAAGTAAGTGGGATTCACGCAACTAAATTTTCATTTGTTTAAATTTCGCATTAAAACATGATTTCCTATCCCAACAAATAGCCGAGCTTTTCAAACAATATATTTGAATGAAAATGCAATAATATGACAAAACTTCACCTCTACTTTTTGACTAATCTAAAACATTAGATTAGATTTTTTCCGGTTCTGTGAAAGTGGTGAGCAGGAACTCAATAAAATATAATTTAAATGCAGAATTGTAATAATTGTGCACTGTCTTTTCATTTTACCTGCAAATTTACCCAGAAGAATAAAAGCGATGGGAAGCATTCAGTGTTAAAATCATGTCAAGCAATTTTAGATTGGTAATTAGGTTTGCTGTTCCAGAACCCTCATTCACCTGTCATAAAAACGCCAAGACATTAACAAAATAAATGTCAAATAACACTAAGTCAACTAATACTGTAATTAGTAAATAAGAATGAATAAATGTCGATCCTCATTTTACACTCGCATCAATCAAGTCGGCGAGGGATGTTATAGTCTTGCGCATGTCTAGGAAAACTGATGTCAGAAGGGGTTTTCAAGTCGATGTTACTATCTAATAACAGCCGATTCAGCGAAGCTCTTCCTACAACTCCACAAACCTATTAAAATACGGCTCCATTCATCTGGAAGACCCAGGTTGTATTTTGTAGTCGAATTAATGGAAGTTTTCGTATGTTTGGAGTGCTAACCGACAGAAAGCACCTTCAAAAGTAATAGCAGATTTTAGGATCTGTGTGTACTGCTCAGAGTAGGGTCATGATTGAAAGAGTTGAGTTTATTGATACTTTGGAAGAAGCCGAAAATGGAAAGATTTTGGTATTTCAACAGATTACTAGCCTTTGGAAAAACTTGGAATTCCGAACGATCTCCAGTTGAAAAAGACATTTTGGAGAAAGCACCTACTAGTGAATACGATGCATTTTGCACAAAGTCGTCATGTAATACGAGCTGCTGTGAGCACACCACTCATACTCCTATCCCATTCGCTTCATGAAATATCATTAAAGGAAATCAGTGCCAAAATGAAATTTATTTCCCAAGGCCATACTGAGTTATATATTGTTGAAATTCCTCTAGATTAAACATCGTAATTTTTCACCACCACAAGACAAGAATCTCCTAAATTCAATATCATAAAAAGTACCTGAACTTAGGTATTTCTATAATGATGTTGTAAGGGATGGAGAGTAGAGAGTGTGAGTAGTTGGGGACAGAATGGTCTAATTCATAGATTAGAAGTGCTTATCATTCTATTAAGGAGAAGTCTAATTTCACCTGTTTCGAACTTTAACTTGCAGGTGGTCAAAAATCTTCACTGACAGCACAAGCTTCCTGATTCTTAGAAATCTCTCGGTTCCGCGAACCCCCGATTAGAAGTGTTTGTGGAATAGTGAATTTCAACATTTCGTTTTATACACCATTATGCTCCCCAATTTTGTCTGCCAGCTTAATGCACTTCTATTTTCCCTTTCTCTCAAATGTACTTCTTAGGTTATTCTTTCAATATTCATGGCACATTTGCTTCCTTCAGCCCTAATTGGCTCAGATAAGACAAAATGCACTCAATTACTGGTGTCATTAACCTACAATTACTGTCCAGTCAGTATAGTCGTATGACACTCAGTCACCTTTGATATTTCTGGCTTTCTGTGGCTGCAGCTTACCGCCACCTTTGACCTAATGTACATTCTTTTTAAATTTCATTGTCTTGTACAATTGTTTATTCATCCATTAAAAGTATTTTGGAAGCAATCTATCGACATTTACTTCTGATCTACTTCCAGGGAATGTGATCTCATCAGCCAACCATCCCCCTTTAAGTTTTCTCCTAAGTGGAGAGAATATGAAAGTGTGCTTTTAGCTGGGTGTCTGCTTTCCTTCTTCCAACTCTATGCAACTTTAACAATATTCATCTTTGGTGGGCATCTGACAATATTGGAGAAGTAGCCTAAATCACAATCACATTAGTGACTGGTCACAGTTGTAGAGGGTCCAACGCACCAAATTGTCCTCTTTGCACTGCCATTTTCATCTCCTGGCTCCAAAAATAACTTTAACGAAAAATAAGGCCCAGTCTACTTCGACGGCATCATTTCGCCACGTTTATGTAAAGGTTGGAGTTTGTCCGTCTCTTAGTGAAGGAAGAATTGTCAGTTAGAAAAAAGGCACAAATACTTATACGGTATTGATTTTACCGTGAACTTACTAGCAAAATATGCCATGGTTGTCACACGACTCCACATTTTATGTGATCGCGGATATCGTATTTCAAATTTGTCCCTATGAGTCTGAATGTCAAATTTTCCTATCACCATAAATTTTAATATGTCGTGGATTCAATATCCACTGATCCATAAAGACCTCTTTTAGGATTCCTTGCATATAAGCCTGATAAAAGTGACCTATTTCTAGCTGCATGCAAGGTGAGTCCATCGTGTCATGAGTGACAAATTGTACTGAGCAATTTCTATCTATCTATCTATCTATCTATCGATATTTCAATACCTCTGAAAGAAGAGAGCAAACGTTCTTCGGAATTGGTTTGTTTTTTGACATGTTATGGTCAAAAGTTCCAAATTTTATCTTCTTCTTCACCATAGAATAAAAGTTTTAATGCTTTCATTTTTAAAAACCTTGTCGTTTTAAGAAGCTGTGATTTCAGTTGATGAAAAATAAGGAAATCTTAGACATCTTCAAAAACTGTTTGCCATTTTTTCCTGGAAGTCAAGAATTATTTCTTTTGACTGATAATCCTGAATATTAAGGCAAAATATTCTGTGAAAGGAATGAAAATGTGTTTCATGTGAGTGAAAATTTTTTCATGAATTCTTTGGTTTGTTTGTTTTCAGACAAATGGCAACCATTAGAAGTTTCGGCTCCTTTATCTTTGAACTCTTTGGTATTTACGAAAAGGGGAAAAATCAATAAGGAGAGTTAATTAGAAATCGAAAATAATATCAAGGAAAAATTGACCTTCTTTAGCTTCATAAATTTCAAACTTAATCTTCATTTTCCATCATTTTAAAAAACGCTACTTCTCGTTCATCGTAATCGGTCTGATTACGTGTTGCTGTGCTTACCAGCTGAGATTTTTCAGTTGTTTTGCACAGAAAGAGAACAACACGAGTGGAGGTGACCAACAGATCATCTTTATTCATAATACGGTGGGTTCTCTTGCCATGTATTATCCTTCGTTGAATAAAATTCTCAATCATACAAAATTAATAAGACACACAACATATCGGAGCACAGTATTGGATCCAAGTGTTCACATATTGATCAGTTAATATTGGTATTAAAAATTCGATTTGGACATGAAGATGTCCAGCTTCAAATCATGTAGTTACCAAATGTGTGGGAAGGTAAAATATGTCTCTGTTACGGATTAAGGAGCTCTGCCAACTGGCAACTTTTACCTACCTCTTCTCCCCTACGTTAAAACGGTAGGCTGATTAACCACACGTAGGGCAATTTTGACCTCTCAATAACTGGAAGTTAAAAGGAAATAAATTTTCTTAAATAAAAAAACGGTCAAGAAGCATTGAACACGAGCATCTCTTGCAATCCAGATGAAGAATAGTGAGAGTTGATTATTGGAATACAAACTGCCCATTTGGCAAATTGTACGACTCAAATCTTTTAAGCAAGTGAAGCAGGACTTTCTGATTCCCAGACATTGCTCTCAAATCGTTTTGATCCTCACCCCTTTATTGCTTATTGGAGTTTCTGTTAGCTAACTTCAGTTGCTGTCTTTGAGTAAAAATGATAAAATTATATAGCATTAGTGTTGATTTAAATGATAACGCTGACAATATCCTTCTTGGAGGGTGAGGACATTCCTGTAGCTGGAGTTGCAATTCACGTCTGATGAAGGAAAATCTGAATTATTTTGTACTTCCATAATCACATATTTCACGATTCAGGTCTAATTCATCTGATGACAAAAGAAAGCTAACATCTGTTATTGCCTAACTTTAATTTATACCTTTGAAACCACCTATAACTTCTGAAATTAGGAGCGCCCATTGAACATCAAGTAGATTTCATACCATCATTCCAACGTCCTCTCTTCCTTCCAATGTTATAATACACATAACTTTTTGTATTCATGAGGATTGTCCGTTGGAGAGTTAACAGAATGTGCGAAATAGAATGTGACGTTCTTTTAAATGGGATAAGTCCAATATTTTGGCACGTGAATTCTTCGTTTAAATCACGTATATGAATAAGTAACTTATCACAAAATCTACTTTGTTACAGTGCCATCTTTTACTGCCATCATAGTTGTGGCCTTTGTCCGAAATTATTTGCATTTTTCGCCCACAAGTGCCATATATTCTTTGTTTAAACAGATTGGCACATTCGGGCTTGTCGTCTACACTCTTGGGTCGATTGGCTAACAATTTCAACGAAGGATGACAAGCTGACCACACATATAAATACTATATCTAATAACATTATCTGGTTTAAAGTCTGCGTTGTCGATCCATGAGATTCGAAATGATGAATATCAGAACTGCCCAAATCGCTCCTTAATGAACTAAATATTTGATGCTACTTTCCCACAATTCACCTTTTAACAAACAGGGAGTTTAGTAACATTTAACATGTACCAATCCCCTCAAGTCGGCAGGCATCAATTCAGAGCACCCAAAACTAAGTGAACATACTACATGCTACATGCTTCATTAATGTGGGTTCCCAATGGAAAATGAACTTCATATTGGAACTGGGCATAAATATTCGTGTAAGAATGGTAAGTCTTTACACAGAGGCAACTAAGTTGAATACTCTACGAATAGTCTTTCGATTTTTACACAATTCCATATAAACCGCTTCCAAGATTTTTCATCTCATCTTTTTTCTTTTATGTAAGTCGCTTAGATTACCATGATTGAACTCGTGGTTGTCTTCTGAACTATTAGTCACCATGCACTTACCTTCGCTATTAATTTTAAACATTCCATTTGCATGAAATGATACAAGGGGTTATTGGCATTTACACCGGTCATTAATACGGTTAGACTCATTTAAACGTACACCTGTTACCATAGCCCTTGACCTTGCAATCAATTTTTGTTTCTTAAACGTTGAATAAAATAAAGTGTGAAGGTGGTGTTTATTTAAGGAATGTGCAAAACTGATTATTTGAAATCCTTTTGTCTTAGCCTCAGTCGACACCACTGCCCCCAACTCCACAAGTTGTTCCCCAAACGCCTCCCTTTTTCCAACACCTCAACCCTCACCGACACCCTTACAACAGCCTTTTGAACAGGAATATGTCTCTCCCCATCAGTTATTCCAGTTTCTACCAACTCCACAACTTGAAAAAGGGCAGCTATCACAACAATTTTTCTCTCCTCCCGAACCAGAATGCGTATCAGTTCCTGATCCAACATTCAATCTTCATCAAGAGCAGTTTAATGCTGGATTAAATATTCAGCAGACATATTCGCTAGAGTATTCAAATGAGAATTCATCGCAACAACCGCCAAGCTATGAGCAGTATTCTGAAATGTCGTCGGTCCCACCTCCTGATGACAATTATTAATACTTAAATGCTGATTCCAATTAATTGGAGCTTATTTTGTGTTTTCAGATTTTACTGTTACTCACATGGCAGGTGTATAATAAGAGCAGGATACTAACCCTACTAATTCCTTTTAAGTAGGAATATAGTGTTATTTAGCCACAACTAATCAGCGCAATTCGCGCGCTTTCTTATCGATTTTTTCTCTCATGATTAACACACATGAAGTTTTATTAAATACGTGAATTTTCAGAAAAAAACTTGTATGCACGTAAATTTTATGAGACTTATGGATTAGTATTTGTTTTCATATTTCATATTTATGCGTTTGGAATTTTGGTACATATATTTTGCCTACCGTTTTGAACTGCTGAATAATAAAAATAATAGTTATAAATTAAATTTATAAGTTTTATGATTGTGCAATCAATGAGGATTATTTGTGAGCGTGATCACATAAAATTTAATTAATTTACTAAATAATAAAATTAACTAGGTCTGTAGCGGATGCTATGCCAATAAGTCTTTTTGCTACACCTAAGTAATCCTCCTAAACAGTCCAAATAGCCTCTAGCAGAGTCCCCTATTATTAATTCCCCCCAAATTAGCTAGGCTAAGCCCAAAGTAGCAAGAACAAGCAATGTGTTGAGTGTAGAGGGTTTATTACTCACTTTAATATGTGTGGTCGTTGTCAAAATCTTAGTCATTAAGTCCAAAACCACGCTAGGTGGTATGGATCTTAATTGCTGATTCGTTGAGGAGGTCTATGCACACACGTCCGCGCTTGTTCTCTACGCGACCGGCTACATACTCGCACTTCCCAGAAAGTTCTAGCGCACCCGATTCAATCAGCTTGTTAGCATTGTGAACCCCACAAGCTCCAGCACTGTTACCACTGAAGAAGTCTGATATAAGGGACGGTGTTTTGGTTCAAATTACCTTATCCTTATATTCTAGTACTACCTATTACTCTCATTTGCAATTATTATTCCGCCTCGCTAAACCAATTTTAACATTAAGGGAAGAGAATAGATATAATAACCGGTAAAGCAGACCTACGAAGTAATTAAACAGATATAGAGAAAAATCCAGGGCCTCAAAAGCTTACCTTAAGTTACAATAGGATTCATAATGTGATTTAATTTTGTCCTAGTCGCTGTAGTTCAATGGATTAAGTTTTAATATTTCAAAGTTCAGCTCTCAGAATTTGAATAGGTCATGCTATCTGGATAAATAGTTCTCGTAAAGCTATGAACAACAGATGTTTTAACGTAGAAGAGCTCATTGGAGTTAAATCAAAGCGATATCTACTTAATTTGATTTAGAATTTTACTTGCTTATACAGCATTTATGCAACTTTAATAAGTGCCTAACACGGTGTTTTAAAGGTCGTATAAGATGGTAACTCTCGATCATGTCACTCAATTTAGTCAAAGTGGTATCTATTCAAAACAGAACAAAAGCATGCTCCGTATAAGTACATTTTGAAGTTGGATCTATTCTTTAATCTCATGAAAATAAAAATTTAATTTTGAAAAAAATGTACTTAACAAAGTATTCCACTAAACAGATCTCATGAAAGAAAGGACATGCAGGTCTAGATAAGAAACAGGGTTAAAAGTGTGGACTCAAAAACACTAAGAGGTGAAAGAGTGGGGAAAAACAATCTTTTCTTCTCAATGGCTACTTCCGTCTTAAGCATTATAGGATTATAGTGGAATATATCTTGAATTCTAGAATCTCACTGATCAACTATACGTCCATGTTATTCTGCGTGATGGTAAGTGCTTCCTTATCGGTAGGTGAATTTGCTGGCTTAGTTTACTTCAGTTACAACGTGCTTGATGGATTACATTTTCTCTCGTTTGAGAGGTGCGTCAATCGATTTTCAAATAAAAAACACAATTTCTATTAATAAAAAACACGTCACAGTTTACTCTACAGTCTACTTATGTGGTAAGTGAATTAAGCAAGAATAGAGATAGATTTTTGAAGTTGGTTTACTCTTAAATTACGTGATTATAATGCCTGACCACGTTGATTCCACTGAGAGAATAAAAATGCATGACGTAATTTGATTTATGGACAAGTTATCGTTGAAAAACTATGTGATAAATTATGAGTTATATTTGTAACAATTGAATAAATGACTAGCTAAACAATAATTGGTATTATTGCTACTAATGGTAAAGGAAATAAAAACTTCTGTAAATTTCAATCTTGTGAAAGCACTAAGAAATAGCCAATCAGAATAGAAGACTGGAAATTTGGATTTTACTAGTGAATTCTTTTCGTAGCTCAGAGCAAATAGAACATGAAATATTGGATTTTTTACCTTTATATAATGCGATTAAAGAGGTTTTCATTTGAAGGTTTCAAAAAGTTGAGAGAGGAAAGAAGAGGCTTGATTGGCCACGGGTCCCAATGAAGTTATTTTGATAAGAGTTATGATAAAGTTAAATTCCTCAGTGGCAGTTCAACTGATAATTTTTCATGCCGCAGAAAATATTCGTGAGTCGAATACGAGTCATAAAGGCTCTAGAGATTGCAGAACTCTTTTTATAATTATCTTGATAGACTACGATTATTATTGCAATTGAACCAGTACTTAGGTGGGTTAAAAATCCATTATAATATTTATTTCTGAACTGAAACCAACCCACTTACGTAATCACTATCACATTTTCGTGTGATTGATGTCAAGACACTAAGAAAACACTGATGATTTAAGTTCTTTTAATAGAAGAATACTCATTTATTGCATTGATGGGAATATATTATCTATTCTCATTGATATCATTACTAAGTAGATCACGTGATCAAAAATAAAGATCTATTCTAGACGTTTAAAGCGAGGGTGCTCAGAATAAATTAATATAGGTAGACAATATACAATAGATCAATTTAAAAATAGTTCTAATTCAATATTAAACTCCTTGAATTTTAGAATAACAAGCAAAATCACCTCTGCAGCAATTCTAATTACATTAAATCATATTGTTATCATGGTTTGGGATTGTGTATTCCTCTGATTTTTGAATTGATCGATTTATCTAAAACAGCTTTCTAGTTAAAGTGGACGTCAGGATTTACCCCATCGATTGCATTCTTTGTAGATTACTGATTCCCACTGATAATATCTACCTTTTCATGCTCTTCCAGTGTCTATTATGAGGTCGACAATATTTGGTCGTCAAAAGACCTCAAACCGCTGTTTTTAACGGAATTTTTTTGTATTAAAATCAATAGCACTCCAATTTTGTCTTTCATAGACAGGAAGTAAATTATAATCTGACTTCAAGTTTTATCTATCTCATCTTTGCTAATGTTAAGTCTAAGTTATGAATATCCCATAAGATCATTCTGCCTTCTCGACCATCGAAAAAAACCCAGATTGAAGGGGCAAGACCGACCGTCATGATTAAAAGATCGACCAATAAGAATTGGACATCGTGGACATTCATCTGTTACAATACGGGAAACGAATCATGAAATTTGAGATTTGGTATGCGAACTTCCCATTTATAGTGAATATTGCCCAACTCGAGTCCAAAAATCAGTGGAAGCAAAGCTCCTTGATACCTTGGAATTGCTTTCAATATCGTCTAATCCCCTCCACTTTATCACTTACTGGAGTTCTGTTAACTGATTTCAGTTGCTTCTCACAATTAAAAATTTTATTATTTCTGATATTACTGTAAGTAAAAAGAATGACCTAAATTAAATAATTCTATTTTTAAACCAATTTTTGTAATTATTCATTTTACTCGAGCGATTACAAATTGTGGTGGTGGTAATTACAAATGCAACACTGCGTAGGTGAACCGAAATAAAGTGGATGATAAACGTATATATTTCTGAAGTCATATAATGATAATGCGCAATTTAAAATGGAAAATTTTAAGAACTCATTTTAATAGATTGGCGTAAATCACCGAAAAATTTAATTTTTTCCAATTTTAGTTTAAATTTAGATCCACGGATAGAGGTGACAGTTTGTGAGATTTAGACCTACAAGCTCAGGATTGTCTCATAATTATGGTTTAATTTTTAAAAGTGACAGGACGTCAGTCAAGTTTCGTTAAAAAAACGGTTAGCTACAAGTTAAGAGTTCATTTTATTTTACGGTTCTGCAAATCTAAAGATGCCATTAATGCCACCATTCAATCATTCATACTTGGCTAACTTCGAGTGTGTGCTTTCCGCTTTTTTTGAAGAAGGATAAGTGACGGCTTACTGTCTAAGAGCCAATTTTGTCTCTCTGAACCATCAGCCTTCTAATTTCTTATGATCCCCACCTCATAACAAGACGAGGTGAAGGCAAGGCAGTGGTGAGCAGAGTTCAATTGGAGAAGGATCATAAAGAAGGGGGGAGGGGAGCGAGGAGGGGGTAAATATTGTTCATCTAGAAAGGATAATATAAACAGATGGAGAGTTTCAGGCCATTACCGATTGGAGAAGGGAGAAACTTGGCAACGCTCATCCAAGGGCAAATTATGGGGTTTAATCATTCTGATTAAAATAAATCGAGTGCGAACATACGACGATCCTGCAGAGAAGCACGAAGTCATAGCAAAAAATTAGGTGCTCCAAGTTTCGCAGTATTTGCCCTGTAACAATCTTGTGGTCGAGATAATGATATCCCCGAGATAATTTCTGGGATTCGAGGGAGAGAATTTCAATTTGAAAAAATTAATAACTTGGTCGCTTTACTATCGAACTTCATTCTAAAAATAATGAATCTTTGCACTTGAAAACTGACTCAGTCGACACAAAATTGAGTACTACTTTTAATAAGTCCTTATAATTAAACGAAAAAATAAAGTTATGCATTACTCAGAAAAGTAATTTTCCTATGAGCAAAGCTCTAAGATAAATGCCTAATTAAAATTTCCTTTAAGACGCCAGGAAATTACTATTCATCGCTATATTCTTAATAATCTCATTCCTTTTTTCAAATCTGAGCCGCAAAATTCATACACAAATAGTGATTTAAAGGTGAAAATTCGTCAAAAATGTCCCGTTTTGTTCGGTTGTAAACAGGGGAAAGACCACGCATTTTTAGACGTTCAAGAGTGACGGGGAGAATTTGCAAGAAATATAAATGTAGATAATATGGGATTGATTAATTAAAACTACGAGAGATTATTTCGCTTATATTAATGAACTAAATTTATTGATTTGCATATTGATACCTTTTTGGTTGTCCGTGCAAAAATATAACATGTATGGTAGTTCCCTTCCAAAATATTTATGATATCACAATTACAGTTCTGCACAATCGTTCAATTATTGCGTGCGTTTTGACTCATACCTCTGCCCTAACTATCAATTGCTCATCTATAAATAAGAAACTTGAAATCAATCAACCGCTTTATCCTGCCTTATGTGGTCTCTTTCAACCCGAGTTGTCCCCTCTCAGTACTGATACTTCTTCTTTCCTCTCAATTCCTCTTTCTACCCTTTCTTCCTTGTATTTATTCTCAATTGTTAAATATACATCAATCTCCCACTAAACTCCTAATCTTATCACTCGGAATTAATCAATAGTGTTTGAAGGTTATTTCAAGCCCATTTCGGTGGAGCCTTTAAAGTGGCTTCATTAACAGAATTAGAGCTCCATTAAATCATTTCATTCGAATATTACTCAATAATTTAATCCCTTCGCTTGCCAGAAAATAATTTTAATAAATGATTTAGTTAAAATACGAGTTGGACAAGTAGATGCATAATATTTTATTACTATTATTACTTTAGTTAAAGTAAATTTACAGGTTTCAGTCATAGAACTGCATCTGAATACGCGAAAAAGCAAAATAATCAAGAAGACGATCAATTAGGACGATAAAGTGAACTAAATACTTCTAATGCCTATTAATATTCATAGGTTCCATAAGTCAATGTTGATGAATCGGTTCCAGGGTTTCTTAGGGGGTTCATGTTCGCAGTATTAAGAACTTGTTGACTCATGCATATTTTCCTTATACTCATGTGTAGGTAGGTGGAACTGGCAAAGGTAGTATAAACAGAGTAAGACTCATTAGAATTCGTTCAGGATGAAGTCTAATTCGTAATCCACCCACATTTGTTAATAATTTAATTTTTGCGTAAAATGACAAAGAATTAACAAAATTTTGCATAGTTGCTTAATATATATCAATCTGTACGAATTCCCGACGGAAGTCTGATAAGATTGATTGGTGATATACAGACAGACCAGTTTAAGATGTATCATAGGTGACAAAGATGACAAGAAGAGAATCAAGTGACTCATTAAAAGGTAAACAAACGTTTACCCAACTTGTATATATATACATATATATTATAAGCGCCTATGATTTCGGTGATAAAATCAAGTAAAAAATGATAACATAAAATCTTAGGATCCAAATTCGGAAATTTGAATTCTGAAATACGAATACAGAACTGTTTCTATTAAGTAAAAATGCGACAATCTGATGAATCCAGAATTCAAACAACTTTATTTTCTCCCTTTAAGTGACTTTCCTCTTCACCTCTTATTATACTCTTTTAACCGTCATTTTCATCAGCTCCTTTTCCATGATAAAACTGTTAAATTCTACCGCGATTCTGTCAAAGCTCACTTACTTTGACACAAGATACCTATCATGTGTCATTGAGCTATCTATAGACTCATTTGTTGGACAGTTATCTCCGCGATTGTTATTAGTATTAGTCATTGAGTTATTGAATATTTAAACAGTTTTGGGGTGAGGTCATTTCTACGAGAGAACTTTGACTATTGCGAGTTTAAAAGTTAATCGCCCAAATCGGCAAATATACCGTTTCTCATTGCAACATTTCAGACCCAGAAAAAGAAAAATTCATATATTTTTGACTTTGCTACTGCACTCTGACCAAAAAGAAGGTCACCTGTATATAATGTAATGTATATATAAAATGTAAGAGTGCTTTGTTTCGTAATTCTATGGGAGAAAAGAGTGAATTGAAATAGCATGACTGAGCATCATAATAAAAACACCGGTGAATCAACGCTGGATATTGTAAACTAGAATTTACTGCAATGTAGGGGATGATCCATGGGACTTGAATTCTGGAGCATGAACCTCCCATTAGTAGATTCTGTTTAATCTGAGCCTAAAAGCACGAAAGTACTTCGAGATTGCTATCAATATCTTTTTAATCTCGTTTACTCAAACATTTGGTGGACTTTCTGTTAAACAATTTCAGTTGCTTCAAACAATACAAAATTGAAAATTTTTATTACTCTGGGCAATAATAATGAAAATTTATATTTACATTTTCAGCAACAGACACTGAAAGTATCGCTCGATTAATTTACACTACTTTATCATCCTTTTATAAATTTTCATAAATTTTTAGACCTATTTGAGAGATATGTAGTAAATGTTACTGGAAAAGGCAGTTTAATAAGGCCATAACCAAACAATTTGAATTTGAAAAGGACAATCTTTGAAACATCGGATCTCGCACATGGTTCAGAAATAGATTTAACTTTTCAGTAACTCTATAAAAATAAAGGTTCCGGAGGGTTGTTTTTTGGGAGCGCAACTGTTTGTTGCTGAAAGATTAAAGTAGTAATAAATATAGAGATAAATATAATACGTTTATTTCCAATTTCTCCACTAAATCCTTAAATAACCCGTTATAGGTCATCGCAACTACCTCTGTCAAGGAAAAGGCGCCCTGAAAATAGATTTTATGGAGCCTATCGTTGTAGTAAGCTGATTTTGAAAACATGAATATTGTTTTCATGAATATTGAAAATATGATTTTGCAATTTTGCAATTTTGAATTGTGGCAAGCGACCGAGATGAGTTTACAGAAACTCAATCAAATAATACGAGTGGAAGTATCATAAGGATTCTTAGTGTAAAGTTGGAGCATACGGTATTTATTAGAGAGACCCAAAATTCAAATTTCATGACCCGTCCCAAAGATTGCTGAGCAAATGGTTGTCTACAGTGCCAAGAGCTTATCGACCGATTTTTAATCAAGAAGGGTCTCTCCTGACACTTCAGTTCATGCTCTCTTCTAATGATCGAGAATGCAAACAATCTTGCATAATGTTCCACACCTTACATTTACAGCTAAAACTTTTAAGTTAATAGAGCTCTAAAAGCTATATCCACTCAAGGTGAATCTCTTTAGGTAAAAATATAAGCGGATGTGGAAATGACGACTTCTAGAACACTTTCTCAGTTTGGGAAAAAATAAAGCCATTAAAGTTTAACTCTTCGTGTAAATGGGGAAAAAGTTTTAGAATCAATTTAAAGTATGCTTCTTGATTCAAAACATATTTTAATAAACTTCGATTTTGAGCAAAGGTTAACAAACATTAAATTTTTTTTCATACGAATGAGCTGTTTCAACTTAAAATTATGAGCTTCATACCGCCATCTGGGACGTCCGCCATATTAAGCCAATAAGCATGAATGCCAACATGTATAAACCCATTATCACAGACCTTTAGTTGCTAGCCCCATTTTACCTTACAGTCGGAACATTTGGCATTAAATAAACAAGTCTGTTTAGTTAAGGTATTAACTTAAGCTGCGTAAAGTGCTGTGCTTACAGGATCTGTTTGACATATTTTTAACTCGTAAGCATCGGAGTATTTCAGGGACATATTCATGTCCTAAATGTAAGCCAGGATACAACATTTGTATCAGCTCGAGAGACCACGACAAATATGGTGAGTGATACTTCAAAGCCTTCGAAACTTTATTCATGATTTATATAGATACTTCAGTAACCAAACATTGAGAAGATAAATTAGCCTCGGATTAATTTCACTCTTTCATGTCATTCACACATTTTCACATTCGATACTTATCTTGAGGTCACTATCGTTATCGATCTTTGAGCTTTAACCAACACGACATTCAATCTCAATCAGAGATGAAATTACATTTAAAATGTTTATTTGTTATAAGATAAAGTGTTAAAACATGGGGAATTTGAATGACTGGACGACTATACAGGCAGTAAGATGTTCAAATTATGGTTTCAAAAGAGCTTTGATGGCACTAATTGAAAGACTATTTATAACGGTGATAGGCAGTCAAAATATATCATATTAATCATAAATCCATTATATTTTATTTCTTAGATAATTACTCCTCATTTTTTGATTGATAATAATGATGAATGATGCACACTATGAACTTCGAACCTTAGAGATGACGGAGATTTCTGCTTTTCAGACAGGAGCTTTCTTTAAGCTATCCCAATTCACTTGCGTTTTAACTGCTAGCAACTATTTCTAATGTATACCGAACGTAGTGATCCCTTCTAATGCGATTTCTTTACAAGAAGTGAAGTGAGTAATCACTTATAACGCTCAGTTTATACACTTTTGCTGGAAACGTCTGAATATTATTGTCCAAAAAATAAGTTCCTTAAATAAATTTTAAAACTGAGGCAAATTCCGACATATTTCAGACCCGGAGTGCCAAAGAACTTCCAAAGGACGACGAGTTCAGATTAAATTATAAAAAATCCATGGCTAATAGAAGAATATAAGGAAGAGCTATAGATGCGACTCTTTTTATCCTACGAGCCTTAACCATATTTCATAGCTTCAAACCATTTCGCCCTCATAAATCGCCAAATAAAGACGTAATATTATTCTGAGTAATTGGATTACCACCAATCAAAAATGTTCAACACTCTTGAGCACTTTTTGATTATCGTGTTGCCTTTTCATGCAAGACGTAGGTGTGCAGGCGCGTTTTCCAATGATCAATTGCGAAATCCTACTGGCTCCAGTAAATCATTATATACCAAAATCACCAAAATCATCCATCTGCTTGAAAACAATCCATTAGTAAGTCACTCACGCCCCTATTGTACTTGAGTTTTATTTACACTAGTTCCATAACTTAGTTATTATAAATTTCTGTCTAACAATAGTAAATATATATTTACTTCAATTAACCTGTCATTTCATCAAAATATAAAAGTTAATACAGATTTCAATATTGATGACATGTCTCCAAAATGGATTAGTTAAAGAAAGAGCACAAAATATTGTTGAATTATTCTTAATTTAATTTTAGAAAATCTCTTAAACATGACGAATTGTAGAAAGGCTGCAGTATATTGCTTCAGAACATTCTCATGCGCCTGCAAAATCATCTCAATTGTGAGTATGTTATGTGGAATCGCTTTCTTAATCGCTGGAATAGTATTGATCGCGAAAAATCCATATAAGGGCGACTGGAAAAAAGTTTCTGATAATGGTTTCCGCGATTTTGATTATCTGGAGAAACAAGATCCGTAAGTCCGATTAAATTGTTCTATGCACGAAAATTATTGATTATTTTAGTAAATAAGAGTTATATATAAGAGCTATCATTATACATATTCAACATGCAAATGTATAACCACAGTTGTGAAGATAGAGAGGTTTGGATCAAGGAATTAGGACTTTGTACATGCTACACTTAACAGACGCACATTGAAAAAGTTCTACTTAATCCTTATTTTTAAGTATCCTTTCAACTCTTGTTATTCATAGTCCCATTTAATTTAAAAAGGTGCTTTTATTCAATTTATTTCACTGTTCACCCAAAAAAGTCCTCATTTTCTGAAGAATTCTCTACTTTTTATTGAGATTTTGACATAACATGTCACTGTACTTCTTGTTATCAACCTTTAGAATCTCACTAACGATTCCATTAAAATTTCACTTGAGCTGTCTACTATAAAGTAATTTTTTTTGCATAAAAACTGAGCTTGATTTGAAATTTTTATCGTCAGTCCATCATCTTCAGTAGTTAGTTAAAATAAACTGATTTTATGATTAATGAAAGTTTTATGAAACGTGTAGTTCACTTTATTTGAAAATAATTGTTCGAAAGTAAATTCTGATTTAACAAAAATGCTAATCAGTTTTATTTGAGTAAATAACAACTGAGAATAATGTTTTAAAAATGTGGTGCTGTGATCTTGAGTTAGAATTTTCGTAATTTTATTAGCTTATTTTGTTTGGAAAATTAATTTTCACTTAAATTAGTTTAGTAAGTTATAGATTTATTAAGATAAGAATATGACAATATAATTGGACCACTTTAACTAAATTAGGAAATATGATAAATTTCTTATTAAATATTTTGTAATTAATTAAATTTATCAATAAATTTTAGAAATTTTTATAAAAAACAACAGTGTTTTAATGAAAATGTGAAAGTACACTTTTATCAGATCTGCAGTCTCTAAATTCTTAAATATTTGAATAAGTTTACTAAATGGGTCTTTTTTTTCAGGAAATTTCTCCTTGGAATAGCTTTCATCGTCTTGGGTGCTTTCATCCTAATCTGTTCCATATTTACAAGCTGTTGTGCATTTCAATTCGGAATTTTCAAACGTTGTTTACAGGATAAAGGGGAGACCGTCAGGGAGCAACCAGCTGTAAGCAAAATAGTCTTTTATATGCTAATTTTAGTAAATAATTTTTGCTAATATCTTTCTCTTGATATTAATTTCCTTAATGCCGTAATTTAACTGTCTACATGTAACTCGGAGCAACTCTTCGAATTTCTTCCTACTTTAGAGCCCATTGACTGATATTAGTAATGTTTGAACGCTTCCAGAACTGTCATACATAGAGTTATGGCAGAAAAATCACACACAAGATTCTTTTGGAAAGTATTTAACAAAGAGGCTTTAATGAGATTTGATATCATTGATCTTTATATTTACAAAGAATGGTATCCTTTATGCTCTTTGATACCAGATGAATTAATTTGAAAATGATAGATTACAATTTTTCACCAAGAAATAAAGGAAAAATTATTTAATCATCTGATTTAGCGGCTAGAGTGCTGTTTTTGTTCACGTAATTTATAAAATTTCATTAATATTTATAATTTTAAATCAAATATTCATCCACGAGATTTTCCTAGGAAATGGAAGTTGGATATTGAAAGTAGAGAATAAAGACCGGATCTGATTAACTTTCATGACAAATCATTTTATCTTGTTACTGTATTTCACTAGCTCTTCCAGCGCATTACATTTAAGTGACAGATTTTAGAGTATTGGGCTTTCTTATATTACACAATGAACGCTCTAAATAGTCGAAGTAGCAGGGGTGAGCCCAATACATAGCTCTACAAAGGTGTTTACACCAAAATAAGATAAACTTACAATAAACTTAACTGAAATTTCCGAACAACAGTGAGATTACAATTAAGATGAACAGGAAAAAAAATTAGTATATAATTAACATAATAGAGTGAACGCAAAGCATCCGATGGGAAAAGAATCAAGGACAACTTCATCATGATGTGTCACAGCAAAATCTTCTTGCATTTGTTTAAATTACGATGCGAAACCACCATGAAAGTGCTCAGGCTACTTGCCATGGTTGGAAGGAAGATATCCTGGAACCGATCTATCACCTTTTTTGCTGACTAGTGCGTTTAGCTATTCATATCACTAGATGTATACTAATAAACACTGATTTTGTGACCTCTGACTTATGAGATGTTCACGTTGACCTCAAACCTTCTTTTTCTTCTCTCTATTCCTTAGTCTCAGCCAAAACCCGATAAAGCGGCTCCATCAGCTCATCCAACGAACGCTGCCCAACATCAACAGCTGCCCAACAATACAGCTGCCCAACCACCTCAACAGCGATATCCACGCCAAATACCTAGACCTCCACCGCCACATCAAAGACCGTCCGGAGATCTACCACAGTTACCTCCACGTGCCCTGTATATAGTTAACTTACCTCCGCCAGCTCCTCCATCGTACGAAGATGTCGTGAATGAAGTGCCTACAGCCCCACCAGCCGAAGAAGTATCACCTAAAAAGCCTTAAATTGAAAACTAAAACACTCAGCGAACTTTCACTTTGATTTAATGTGCACATAACCTTTTTTATTGGCAAAAATAGAGTATTATTTAGTTAATTTTCTTGTTAATTAATCTGGAAGATTAATGATTTTATCTGATCCATTGAAAAAATAGTCGCATCAAGATGCGATTCGGGGGCAGGATATATAGATACTCAGGAGAAATGAAGGTAGATTTGAGAATATCAGTCTTGAAATCTTGATAACGAATTACGTCAAAAAGACAGAGGACTGCAGAGAGAAAAGATTCCGCACCTTCACCAGATTAAACCATAGCATATTGTGATATTTAACACTATGGAGAGATAACTGGAAACGTCGGAAAGAGATTTATAACTAACTCTGTCTGCAACCAAGACCTTTCGTGGTCTTGAAAACTTCATTTCCTTAACGCTTTGAGAGTGTTGGACTGAAGATTATCTTTCAAGGCAAGTGACTAGATGTTGGTTTGAATGGCAAAATATTTATATTCATTTGGGAGTTCTTAATCTTCCATCCACTTGAAGGGCACCTGGTCGCAGAAGAAATGACAGGACTTATAATTAAAAATTCTAAGAGCTTAATTGAAGAAAACTTTCCAGGCGTTCTAAATTGAATGGTTGATCGTTTTTATATATTCTGCAAAATTGAAGAATATATTATCCACTTTATTCAATAAGTAGCCATATTTATTAATTAAGGAGAATTGGAAAGGCGACGAAATAATTGAAGTGCCTAAGATTTATCTTCTAAGTTGAAAGAGGCAGAGTAAAAGTGTGAATTCTTGATAGTTCATTCGAGGTTTAAACTGTATAGGTACAAAATTAATAAAACAAAAGTTGTAAGAGTAAACATGTTCAGTTATTAATTATTTTTTTACAATAAAAACCGGATATGTCCTTGTGGTCAATGTTCATACAATTCGAACTACTTTTAATTGTTCTAAAGTCCAACCTACTCAATATAAGAGGACAACTACCCAACTTATATAATCAAACAGGTATGTATGTAAAGTTTTTAAGAACATAATAACTGAGGAAGTCCCTTCGAGAAACCTTGGGGAATTTATGCATGGGCAGGTCTTTACAGGTAAGATTATTTGCTGCCTAAAATGGCCCTGAAATCAAATCTACCATTTACGCACACAAAGAATTAAGAAAGATGAAGAATTCCACGAATATAACTTTTCCTCCCATTATCAAACAGCCAAAGCCGATGGGGGAATTATTTGTTTAGACCGCAATGTAAGTGACTCGTAGTAAAATGTTGAGATGAAAAGGTAATGGCGAATCCATTACTACAAACGCAAAGATAAACAGCAAATTAATAAATTCCTCTTTCATTTGATGAATGGAATTAGAAAAACGTGAGTAATGAAAGTCTTCGGGGAATTATGTAAAGAACAAGAGAACAAAATAGAAGAGAAAGAGAAAAAACCTCATCGAATTTCAAACTGATAAGATAGTACATCATAAGATAGAGCCTGAGATAAAGTGGGGTTTTCCTGATTTCGTGATCTTTCTACTCTATACTCCTTCTTAAAAGTGAATTGTATCTATTTACCTGGTTAAACTTTTCTCCCTGATTTAAAACCGTGAAACTTATTTGCTTTTCCAGTGAAAATGGAAATACAATCTCGTGCATTTAATTTTGCATAAAATTGATCTCTTAAACACAAATTCATATGTTCTTCCTACACAGGGGAGTAATAAGTTACTTTAAATTTCAAAATCCGAAAATTGATGCACCTTTTTCCATTCGCACACAGATTCCTGAACATATTCTGACTAACAGACCAATTGAAGGGACTTACAAGCAAGATAATCCACGGCTGCTCACTCATGAGATGATTAACAAACCACTAACATTTTTTTTCCTTCTCTAGAAGGCGTGTTTCAGTACTCATCCTGCGTAGAGAAATAGGTTCATAGAGCCACTCTGACGAGAAACACAAATTCTGCCATCACCTTCATAAGCCACACCCAGCTATTGCGTTTGATCAATTTGTACATAGGATGTGCGTCAATGGGCATAGATCACCCAACTTTTGAATTAGGTACGAGTGAGTTGACTACTACGCCATCGGAATGTGCTTCTTGACGCCAACGGAAATTAAAACTCCACATACCATAATTTGGCTTTTGTATTGCATCATAGTTCTCAAACTCTATCCAAGCGCTCTGTTCGTACTCTCTTAGGCGCCTTTATCTATCGTTTTGATGCCAGTGAACCGGTGGTGCAGTAGTTAACACAACGTCGATATCTATCGGTTCACATTCAGTTAGAAGTCGATTGCATTGACTAATTCTGATCAACCAGAGGGATGGTGGAATGCAAGTTTCTCATAATAGTGACTTTCACAACACCTTCTTTCTACTCAATTTATGAGTTGTTAATGGTCCTGGAGAGCTTATTGTTCATTAAGGTGTGCCCAAATTTAGCCCCTGGAAAGATCTCTAGTTTGCTGGAACTCAAAATTCTATTTAACTGGTTGTATGTCATTTCAATTACAACCTATGGACTTTAATCACGGAAAGAGTTGCTCTTTTTGAAAGTATATTATGCTATAATATTTTACCTACCCAAAATTAACTCATTTACAAGAAATACATTACTTTATATAAATTTTAATACCAGTTATTGTCTTGTTGATTAAATTGGCTTTTAACAATGGTTAAAAATAGATAAGATTGTGATCCTAGGTTCAGCTAAATCCGTTCAGTACTCAATTAGCCGATATATAATAAGGATTTTACGAGGAAGTACGTAAAGTCGTGAATTTTGTGGTAATTCTGTAATTTCCTGCCACAATTTTAATAAATATTTCGATTGCTTCATAATTAAGCAACAGGCTACAATTCAAGCTC
Source organism: Hymenolepis diminuta (assembly GCA_900708905.1). Classification (NCBI taxonomy): domain Eukaryota; kingdom Metazoa; phylum Platyhelminthes; class Cestoda; order Cyclophyllidea; family Hymenolepididae; genus Hymenolepis; species Hymenolepis diminuta. The sequence continues at coordinate 1,958,327 of CAADRB010000005.1, read as the reverse complement.
AATTTAGATAAACATAACACATTTTATCGCCCTCCAGCATGAAAAATCAAGGGAGTTAACAAACCTCTGACGACGCCAGGTAAACAAAAATGAGTATTTGCAACTTGTACTAATATAATTGCTAATATAATACTAATATAATTTAATATATAATCTTTTAATCGCCACGTGATTCCACAATTTATTTTCCCTTATTTAACATATTAAAACATTTTCGATTGAATCGTTTTGAAAGGGTTTCAGGTTCAAAATTTTGCAATTAAAGCCTAATTAGCCAAGTAATATTCAAATTTTCCATGGTGCGTGGGTTCATTGTTCGTTTGTTCCTGTAATATGATTTCGTGAAATAATTAAAACTGAAATTTTACAAACAAAGTATACTAAAACGTCACTACCTTCACTGTTTATTAAATTATTATTTTATATAGTAGCAAATATAGGGTGTAACAATGTGCCTTTATAATCGAGATATATTAAACATGTAAAGTTAGAATTTTATTGAAGTATGATCCTAAAATCCAAATAACACACAAATGTTCCCATTGCTTGAAGGCAGTACTTCAATAGTGCGGATTGTAAGCATTGCCATCTGCAGGTGGAGCCGATGGCATTGTCGCACTTTGGTCATAACTTGGTGGCTGTTGAACATCTGATGGTCCCGAGCTTGATTGCTGTTGATTAGGATAGGGTGTTGGATAAAGAACGGGGTTATATTGAGTTTGAGGTGGCGAATAAACAAACTGTCCTGATGGAAGTTGTAGCCCATGTTGTGGAAGTGGCATAAAATTAGGAATCTGAGATGGCTGAGATAGATCATACTGCTGATTCATTTGCGGACCAAGTACAAACTGAGAATCTACGGGAGGAGCCGATGGTCTATATCGTTGGTCAATGTATTTTGAGTCTGGTTGAGACAAGAATTGCGGAACAGGTGGGACTGGTGATGGATGTTGTGGAGAAATATAGTGCTGTGGTACGGGTGTCGTTGGAGGTTTTTGTTTAGGAACATACTGAGGTTCTTGTGGAGCTACTGGTTGCGGCTAGAAGAGAAGAATTAAGTTATTTAATTTAATAAATTACCAAGTAAACATCGGCCTCCCTTGCTCTTCCAACTAATTAAATTAAAGATTTACGCAACAAAAAGGTGCTTACACGTTAAAAGATGTGCAAGAGGGCAACACTGACTCAATGCCATAAATTCAATATACACAACATCAGTACATTCATAAAATAGTTAGTAAAACAAATCAGGGTTGAAATTTAATAAAATATGTTAAATTGGATGATATTTTTAAGATTTTGGGAATATAATAAGTCCAGATTGTAATTTTGTAAATAACTAACAAAAATTTGGCCGAAAAATAAGAAATATTACCTGCAATATTGCCGATATATTCAAAAATTGTTCGTTTTAAGAGGAAAATTTCAGTTAAGGATCGCAAATTAGCAGTTAAAGCTTAAACTTGAACTGGTTAACGTTTACTCTAGTTTGGCTTTGTGAAAATTTGAAAGCGAATGAAATGAAGTCATCTTTATTCTAATCTTTAATGTGAAAATGAAACTGCATAGAAGGATGGAAAGTAACATCAGTCACAAAAGCATGTCAGAAAGAGACGCTGAAAATTATGGATGAATTATTTAGACAAGGTCATTCTAAATGGTAATTGTTACTATTAATAGGTCTTCATTCCCTTTTACTAAACACCCACCACGGTTTCGGCAAAATTGATCTCAAAGTCAGAGCAGTGTATTTCACCGTGGGGGTGAAGACGAAAGAATAAGAAAAATTAAAGCGATGATTCTAAATATTCTTAGCGGATACGATGGAAGGAGCATCTTCTAAAAATGTATTTACTCGGCTCATGTTTCATAAGCTGTTCTGTAAACTTTACAGGAACAATTCATCAGACTGGAACTTATAAATTAATCTTATCTTAAGAAATTAGAACTTGAATTTTCGTGACTTTGAATAGCTTCCAGACAAATTTATGAGTAAAACTTATAATTTTACAAGAAAACTTACTGCGCCCTTAATAATAACGACCTGTTGATTGCCTCCACTTGACTTGCTCTTTCCCTGTAGACATCGTTTACAAATTTTCAACTGATATGCAAAACAACACGTAATGAGACCAACAATAAGCAGGGCGATTGCCGTCAGTATTAAGAATATGCCCGTAAGGCGCTTCCTAAAAATTTATATATCAATAAATAATTTAATTAGTACAAAATTTGGTTAAATTGTTATTTGATATTTATTGAGATCTACATAATAGAATAGAAAATTACACTTACTTTGATTTCCACAAATACCTAATTTACTTTAAAATAAAAAAGCGGTTTCTAAATGTTATTTTAAATTTTTATTTTGCTTTGTATTTTATTTTATAGATTATTTTATATAATTTTTCTTCGTATCAAATCTAAATTGTATAATTAAATTTAAGTTAAATTTAATTTTATTTAATTTTATCATTCATGCACAAAGGATGTGATATAATAATCATCAATATAAAATTGAATGTAAATTTAAAAAAAATTTAATAATACATACTTGTTCGAAGAATCTGAACTTTCGACAGGATTATTTTTAATCAAATAAATTCCAATAATTTTAAGAACTATGGCGATCAGTATAATAATCCAGGCAATTAATTTGCATATGCCAGAGAAACAGCCGAACAAACAGGAGCAAGAATTTCCAATGATTCCCATTCTGTCTAAAATTGAGATTAAAACGAAAGACAATAATTATGAACTTCTTCGAGATTATCAGTTAAAATTAACCAATCCATTACGTTTAATGCAAATATGGCTTTGGGAAAGGATGTACGAGAAATATAGGAAATCTTTGCCACCAATGGCACGGTAGACTCACCTAGTGTGTGGTAAGGGATAGAGTTAGTATCACTGTCATTTTATGCAAATGTTTAAATGGAGCTCTCTGGATCACTGCTTCTTAAACCCACGTGCTCATCTTGCTGACACATTTTAAACTTTAGTAAACTAAAATGCATTGAGAGTTAGGCTTTCGTTGACATCTTCATGTATACATTTTATCATTATGCCTGGCTTTAAATGACTGAGATTAGAAAATTTCTTCAGTAATATATCTCCAGAGAGATTGTTTATAATCTTGCTTGCCTTTATAAACTTTTCACGTTTGATACACCTACCATTCCGGAGGTGCAGAGGTACTCATATAATACATATCCTACCATATACATTACAACTAATTTGCGATCGATAGGGAAACAGTAATATTAATACAAGTCAACCGTATCAGCATTAAAATCAAAATACAGACATGTAATAACTCACAGTTATTCTGTGAACATATATCCGCTGTTTAATAAAAAAGCACATAATAAACTATTCGGACAAACGGAGATGTTGCGATATCAGGAGAAATAGTTTTCTTTAAAGGTAAAGGGATATGGTCCATGGGAATCGACCAAAGAACTGGTGTTGTTGCTTTGTCAGCGGTCTTTCAAAGGCCTTGAGCCGAATTCGTAGTTGTTCACTAGAAGCCCTTACTAATCATTGCGTCCAAGAAACGGTGATCCTGTCGATAATGCAACAACATTGCTTTCTTTTCAGGAAACATTCCAATACAGTAGGCAGCTTGGCACTTTACCGTTTTTGTTCGAATTCCCTTAAGATGGGGATCTATACCATTTGATACAGGGATTAAAGTCTATTTGAGCCATAGCAGTTCGGTCAGACCAAAATTTTTTTTGGCATCCTGATCAACTTGTCTTATCCATGACTAAATTGAAGTTTTCACTTTAAATCTCCTTAGAATTTGATGATTCACTGTAAGCTTTAGGATATGAAAACTGTTAAGACTTATCATGCCAGTCCAAACCCGATGTCTACATTGATTATTGACTGAGAAATTTCCTAGGGGAATCCGCTAGCTCTATCCATGTCATGGCTTTGCGGGAGCATGATCCTAAGTTCGGACCTAGCAGTATTATGGGAATCTTCAAGCGTGTTGTTATCTGTCACCATTAGTACAATTGTTGAAAGGACATACTAGAAAATTAGTTCTACAAATAGGTCGATAGGAGATGTTTTACATTGAGTGACAATTACGGACAATTTAAAATGGTAGAGAGTCTTACGAATTACTATTTTGTAATTACAGTGAACATTTTTCAAGTCCATTAGAAGAAGCGTTATGAATTCTAAACCTGGAGAGTGGGGAAATATTGAAATGAGTATACTTTTTACACACTATTCAAAGCTCCCTTTGATGTCCGATGGCCCAACGCCCCCTCAATACCCTTATGTACTTCTACACATACTGCACAAACCAACACATCTGCAGCAAATACTACACATAATGGCATCATTATCAGTCCTTTTTCTTCTTCCAAGCAGACCTATTTCACCTAAGGATGTATTCCCTTTGAATTCTTCTCATATATTTAAGAAAGATTATTATGCAAAACATCCAGTAAACGTCCGTCACTTCCTTCTGTTTTCGCCTGGGTTTATCCGCTATATCTAACCAAGAAGAAAGAGCGTCTATTTACACTAAGGGTTTTCTCAAAAATGTTTCTCAAAGTTACTTTTTTTCTTTTTATGCCAGATTTAATTTTAATTGGTTTTTACTTGTCTCTTTTCCATCGGTCTTAAGACATACGGTACAAAAGCTCGACTCTTTCACTCTCTTTCGCTTTTCGTCTTATATTTCATCTCATTTTTTGTTCCTGTTTTTTTCTTCTCTCTCTCTCCGTCTAACTCACCCTATTTTCAATTGCTGTTGATCCAATCGCCATTTTGGAATTTGGACTAGCCTTCTCTGGTTGTCGGCTATTAACCTAGTTGTTACCTTGTTCCTTTCTGTCTATTCACCCGTTCATGAATGGACCATCATGATTTTCCCTGCATAAGCAAGAAACCTAGATGCCCTTTCATTATAATTTCATGTCCACGGTATTCGAACCCTAACGTTCGGTTTACATGACCGAATAAATTAAATTAGCAATTCGATTAATTTACAGATGTGGAATGGAAGATTAAACTGTCAAAGGTGCTTTGAATTACCAGACCTCACAAATATATTTATTTACATATGACGTCTCATTCTTTAATTAATCTCCAATATTAATGGGATCAAATTACAAATTTGTGTTGTTTTTCCAAAAGAAGCTAGTTTACATCATTATCAGATTAATTTGAAATGATTTGGGCATACTTTTATCAAAGGAAATCGCTTTTTGAAAGTGACAGACTCTTTGGCAGACAACAAATGCAACAAATTCGCTTTCCTTCTCAATTAGCGGAGAGTTCTGCCAGTTCAGTCAGAATCATATTTGATATTTGTGTGATGATTCTAAATAATGGTGTAGAAAAAATTATCTACCTATTTTTTAAAGTATTTGCTGTTAGAGAATAATCCAAAGTTAGTAATTAAGTAGCCATAGTGTCATTAGCCACATGTTTAGTAATAAAATCCAAAAACATAAAGCAAGCGCAGTATTCTGGTATTAATAATTGTCATCAGGAGGTGGGACCGACGACATTTCAGAATACTGCTCATAGCTTGGCGGTTGTTGCGATGAATTCTCATTTGAATACTCTAGCGAATATGTCTGCTGAATATTTAATCCAGCATTAAACTGCTCTTGATGAAGATTGAATGTTGGATCAGGAACTGATACGCATTCTGGTTCGGGAGGAGAGAAAAATTGTTGTGATAGCTGCCCTTTTTCAAGTTGTGGAGTTGGTAGAAACTGGAATAACTGATGGGGAGAGACATATTCCTGTTCAAAAGGCTGTTGTAAGGGTGTCGGTGAGGGTTGAGGTGTTGGAAAAAGGGAGGCGTTTGGGGAACAACTTGTGGAGTTGGGGGCAGTGGTGTCGACTGAGGCTAAGACAAAAGGATTTCAAATAATCAGTTTTGCACATTCCTTAAATAAACACCACCTTCACACTTTATTTTATTCAACGTTTAAGAAACAAAAATTGATTGCAAGGTCAAGGGCTATGGTAACAGGTGTACGTTTAAATGAGTCTAACCGTATTAATGACCGGTGTAAATGCCAATAACCCCTTGTATCATTTCATGCAAATGGAATGTTTAAAATTAATAGCGAAGGTAAGTGCATGGTGACTAATAGTTCAGAAGACAACCACGAGTTCAATCATGGTAATCTAAGCGACTTACATAAAAGAAAAAAGATGAGATGAAAAATCTTGGAAGCGGTTTATATGGAATTGTGTAAAAATCGAAAGACTATTCGTAGAGTATTCAACTTAGTTGCCTCTGTGTAAAGACTTACCATTCTTACACGAATATTTATGCCCAGTTCCAATATGAAGTTCATTTTCCATTGGGAACCCACATTAATGAAGCATGTAGCATGTAGTATGTTCACTTAGTTTTGGGTGCTCTGAATTGATGCCTGCCGACTTGAGGGGATTGGTACATGTTAAATGTTACTAAACTCCCTGTTTGTTAAAAGGTGAATTGTGGGAAAGTAGCATCAAATATTTAGTTCATTAAGGAGCGATTTGGGCAGTTCTGATATTCATCATTTCGAATCTCATGGATCGACAACGCAGACTTTAAACCAGATAATGTTATTAGATATAGTATTTATATGTGTGGTCAGCTTGTCATCCTTC
>CAADRB010000005.1:1915860-1949792 GCA_900708905.1 Hymenolepis diminuta | reverse complement strand
AATGAAATGAAATTTAAAAGTGATCTTAGGAGAAATTTTCATATTTACAGGAAACTTGCCATTATTTGTGGGTAGGAAACATGTCATGCTTTCCAGATACTACTTCTCCAAACGTTCAAACTGAATATTCTACAATTTTAAGCCCACTAGTTTGTCGCATTTTTAATCCTCTAAATATCGAGTTTTAAACACTTTTGATCTGAGTTTATCTATCGGCCTTTATTGAGACTCTCCACTTACCCGATCTTGTCCATTGGACGTGACCCCGCCAGCTTGCTACTTTTCAGTTTATCAGTTACGAAGATGTCACATGATTTCAATTCTCTCTTATTCAAATAATTTCCTGTTGTCTGCTCCTCCTTCAACTACTGCTCACTTGAATCTGTTAAACTTTATCCAATAAAAGCCTTACGAATTTTCTCGCATTTGTAAATTTAAAGCTGCAGACCTCCTCAGAACTCTCGAATCTCCCTTTTTCGATATTCATGTAAACGCATTTATAAAGTTTACTTACCTATCTATTCTAAATCTCTGCGTGATATCCAGATTTACATTTGTTTAGGTCACAAAAGCGCCCCTTGATATTTGGCTACCTTAGCAGCAATAACTTTCGAAGTGTTTGATGTTTGATCAGATATCTGTTTCAGTCAGTATCGCGGTTAACAGACGCCGGTTTTGCAATTCCATGGTTTAAGTTAGCATTTTGGAATATGCGGTTGTGAAATAATAAAACTGCCCGTGTAATTCCGCATATACAAGTCATTACTTTTACTCAATTTCAACAAGTAAATGCATTGGAAATTAAAGCTAAGCTGAGTTCTTAGTACACAGCCAGTTTGCACTGTGTTAGGCGACCGGTTCGGTAGACTAACCTTTCAATCTGAGCTATTTGGAGGTGAAAGTTCAATTGTTTTAGAGGTGGCAGCTTCATCTTGGGTGAACACGGCTCTGTTGACTTAAAATTGGCGGCTGTTTCATCCCAGTTACATTAAACTGGGTGTGGGGTGTTAAATATCATGTAAGATCATGTGCACTCTCAACCGCTGGAAAGGAAGATGAATTAAAGTGACAAAATAAACTCTTTATGATTTAAAACCGGTCAAGAAGCACTGAACTTCGTAGACAAGCAGCTGCTTCAGTCCAGATGACGATTCATTTACCTTAACTTTTAAAACGTGAAGTACCATTCAGTAAGTACTTTAAAGCCCAAATTCTAAAGTCAAGTGTACCAAGAGTTTTTGAATACTTGAAGCTGCACTCAGAATCGTTTCGGTCCACCCTTTTATCGGTTGTTGGGCTTTCCGCTGACCGAATTCGGTTATTTTTTGCAGATGTAAATCATGAATATTTTTGTATTATTGTAAGTAATACTTTTAAAAATAATTCATTTCAAATTAATTTTTGAATTAATTCCTAATCTGTTTACAATGACCTCCTGAGAGATTCTTAACTGTGCCACTCAACGGGTCACCTTGAACCTGCCCCTTTGTTAACATGACATTATTGTGGCACTGGTGAGCTTTTACGAACTAACAGATGCGCACTTATGTCTTTCTCTAGCACTCCCAAATTCATTAGATAGATACTGCACATGTAATGAAATCCGAACGCAATATCTCAGCTAGAAGAAAGAAAACGGTAGGCGTCTCTGTTGTAGAAAAGCTTATTGCATTTCAACAATTATTAAGATGTACCTTGATATATATATAAAGCTATATAAAATTTCTGCTATTTCTTGTAAAAAAATTTATTAATCTTTAATTTTGTCAGTGGAAAATATTTAATAATTTCCAAAAATCTGCTTTTCTGACTTATCAACATTTAAGAAGGAGAATTTAGGAATACATAAAATCTAATTTGTTTGCCTCCCAATTAGCCCTCGAAAACCAGACGGACTGTAGGAAGCACCTTTGCTAAAATCACTACCCATGCATAGGCCCGCAGTTTTAAAAATCGCGCAAAATTTGTAAATTATTAATAATAACACCATTTAAAGTATAAAATTATTACTTTTATACCCTTTGAATAAAATATTCATTTTTATCTGATTATTTTGGATGACGACCTAGCTTTCCCTTCTTCAAGATCAATAGCAAAGCAATATTTTAGCTTTGAAGTGGGAAATAAATGAGTGTTAATATAATTTTGATATTGCATCTTGACAGCGGTCTATGAAAATCAGAACAGAATCTCATTAGAAAGCGTGTATCTTCTATGAATCTCTGTGCAATACATTATCAACTGTCCATTAAAGGGTAAATATTACACAGTATTTTTTAAAGGTCACATCCGAACCAACTAATAATGACGTTATGATTACGATTATTATCACTCCCTTATCGATTGTGATTATTGTCGGTAAAATACTTGTTTATAACAAAATTGATAATGGAAGAGTAATATGGGATCTTCCTCCTATAGTTCAATTGGCTATTTTTGAATATATGGTGCCAGATATTAAAACAAATCTATTCTTGAATAGAATTCTCCTCGAAGTTCTTATTTCCTCTCTTCGACTGAATAAAGATCGGCATCGAACAAGGACGTTGCAGCAAAATTTGTCTCAAGTGCAATATTATTATACTGAATTCTCATTTCATTATTATTGTTATTAAAATTTTTTCCCCGAATAATTAATAACCTTTGTAAATGAAGGACGTCCACAAAGATTGAATGGCCTTAATGGTTCTTAGGATTTAGAGGGTCATTTAATACGGCGGGCCTATTCAATTGTACACTTAAAAACCACAGATAACAAGGAATCCTTGCCTAACCAAATTCATGGAGAATTGATCAGCTCTATCCTTTCAGTAGAAATTTTACTACACTTTCGAACATTGTCTATCTTCATGGTGGGAAAAATAACACAGCTCTGTTTGAATCGTTTCGAATTTGTTCATTTTAGAATATATAAGTTTCAACTACCGAAGCTCAAAAAATCTCTCTTTTAGAACTCTTGCTGATCTGTATACAACACTCCTGGAACCTCTTAAAAAGAGGAATCTTTTATGCCTAAATAATCTTGAATACACACTTTTAATATCAAGGGCTTCTGATAGATTTGCAAAAGTAATCAGTTCAGGTGTTATTTCATCAAGTATGAAAAACTTTCAATTTTCAACTCACTGCATATATTGGGAGGGACTATAGCGGAAGTCCTGGGTGTTTCAAAATATAATGTTGAATGCTTGTTGACTACCGGAAAGCGTATAACACGAACATTCAGGTATATGCTTTGGGTTTTGCAGTGATTCAAGTCAATGACTTATGACCGACTTGATCGCACTTTATCCCAAGCTTGTCCATTTCATATTCCGCCCCATCAGATCAATATGACGTTCCATTAACATGATTGTCACAGGTCCGTCATCCTTGTGAGGTCACATTTACTCAAACAAAAGAAATTACACCGTACCGTTAAGTGACATTTGTCAATTTATGCGTGTAGATAAATTTCCATGTTCACTATTTGTTAAATCAAGGACACTGGTTCCGCAATGGCCAACACACCTAATACTTAGCAGGTAATATTCTCGCTAGTACTCTTACCGGTTATTCTTATACACACCCTCTTAATTCACACGTTTTGACAGTACCCCTGTGTGATTATTGTGTATATTCATATTAAATACTTTGTTATGTATTTGTTATGCATGTATGTATGCATTTATTTTGTTTTGAAATTTTAGATACAGTTGCCACATATGAATACTTTGCATAAAGTTTAAGACTACTTTTAACAATCTTTTAGTATTTTCTATGTCCTTAGAAAAATCGATGTATTGATAAATAGTTTTATATTAGGCACCTCCTATTCTAATGTGCTGACTTGCATTTCTTTAAAAATTCGTTTTTATTAACAATAGGTTAATAGATTAATCAAAGATCGAAGATACAGAGTTGTATTTTTGTCTTGAAATAATCAAGTCCAAAGGTTTATCCTCAAGCAGCACATCATTCTTATCAAGATGAGGGCACACATCACTCCTGACAGCTTGACAGATATCTGGACAAAACTGTCGTCTGTTTGATGGTGAAGTCAACTTGTATTTCCATATTTGTTTGGTTAATGAAGTGACTCGATGTGAGTGCATCCCGACTCATACTTGTCTCTCAGGCCTGAGTCATCGCAGTCTAGTGATATCTAATGGGTGGACAATGCGATGAAAACTAGACATTCTAGTATTCTCAGCCGCGTAGTAGAATACCGTCCTTTAAAATAAATGCTTATGATATGTGATTGCAAGTCGAGAATGAACAAGAATGCACTGAAGAGAAACAACTGAAATTTGAGAGATTTAGAGGGGACGGAAGTATGATAATAAAGAACGAGGTAAAAACAATGAAGAGAAATGATGAATTGAAGCAACAAAACCGACTCTTCTCACTTAAAATAACGATAAAAAACCACTGGACATCGTAGACAAGCAAATTCTGCAATTCAGGGAACAAATAATGAATTCTGAATTTTGGAACGTGAACTATCCATTTATTAAATATTGTGCAAACCAAAATCACAAAATCTAGTGAATTAATACTCTTTGATACTTTTTAAGCTGCTCTCCGCACTTTTTGGTCCTCTCTCCTTTGTAATTTGTTGCAATTTTTGTCAAGCGATTTCAGCTATCTCCCATAATTAATATTGTACTTCTCTGTAGTACTATGAGTAACAATAAAAAACAAACCTATTTCCTCATTTTAAATGATGGAAATCTGACTCTGAGTTGCAAGTCCTCCCTTCCTCTTAATTTGTGTAATTGTGTTGTGGTATGATTGACCTTGAAAGAACCCTTGTGAGTTCTGTCTTATTAAAGTCAAGTAAGCAGGTATCATTCTGCTATACTTACCATAATAAGAAAAATCTAGCTAGCTTATACCAACTAATGGCTATGTAACACTAAAGATAGAGGTGAATCCACCATCTATTCGATTAAACTTAATCAATTTGGATTAAGAATTCTGAAATTTAGTAAAATCAAGAAATGCGCATGAATCCAAACCTGTACTCTTAAAGGTCAATATCTACTACAATTTTACTCACTTGTCTTCGAGGATAAGCGTTAACCGAAAGCTCTCAAAATCGCATATCCATGTTGAGTTAATTTCTACTGTTCTTACACGACTCTTGATCAATTAATCAATCTATACTCGTGCTGAAAAATGACATGTGATTAAGTTAATAAACCCAAATTGTAAAGGTCAAAGAGTGGTGAAAAAGATGAATATTTGTCATTTTAGCAATCAAGGGCACACACTGAGACAATGATTGACTCTGATTGGTCATTTGTAGTTTTGTTTCTATTTGAACCGATTTTGAACTTAAACTGAATAATGTTAAAATTGGTGCAAATGAGTTCAAACATTAGCTCTTGGAAGCCGAAGCCTACTATATTTTGACTTGCACGTCCCAACAGCTAAGTTTCAACCAGTCTCACAAAAATCTTAGTGAATTGAGTTCTAATAATAAAGTGAAAACGATTGCAATTGATGCTTTGAAGAAGTCTCGACTTTGCCACTGAAATCATTCTAATTATCCTTCGTTTTCTGTCACTTTTGTTTGTTTTAGGTGTAAACCCCTTGCTCTCATATTAGCTTTAGTATATCCTGTTGTTTTAGTGTACTAAACGTGTGCCCAGAAAACGAACTTGTTTGGGATAGCAAAGATTTCTTTGTTTTGATATCGGTGTTACTAGTTTACCCCTTCCCTGTGGTTACGAAATTTTGTAATCAAATGAATGAATATGTTATCACAAAGTCAATGAATGAAGTGTGAGGAATCAATTTCTTTATTATTTTGTTTAAAATAATAAGGTGAAAATAAGTAGTCTTAAAACAAAAACCAGTATGCTGTTGCATCTAAAATATCTAATAATTCTAGTTTTTTCCCCTTATCCTGAAATTTTCTAAGTATTTTAAAGAAAATCTAGCGTAGGATAAGAAGTTTGAGGACCTTCAAGATTCTATGGTAGTCATCCTTGAAGTTGCCAAAAAACTTCAACGAAAATGGAATAAGGTTTTGGGCAAAAAGAACAGCGCACTGGTAGTTGAATCCACCGACACAATAATTAAATCAATACCCACAATTTAAAGGATCTTCTTATAGGTTTTGATACAGCTACCAAGGACTCTGTAGAAGTCTTCCATTATCACTACTTAAAAGAGAGAAGAATTTGCGTAAATGTATTTATGCGCATCATGCTAACCAACCGTCCAAAACAATTCAACACGTTAAACATGTAATCTTTCTTCTGATATGAAACTATTTTCCTCTGAAACTAACTCCTTCCCGTAAATCAGATGAATTTAAGCAAGTGACCTTGAATAGAATGACTGCTGGTCTGTAATTAATGTAATATTGCGAATCAATACGATTAAAGAATCATCGGCGTACTGAATGGTGTATTTGAGTAGTAGTTTTATAATCATGCGCAAGCCAATTAGGACTAACAGTATTTTTAACATACTACAGGGTTTGAGTCAAAACCTGAACTGATTAAGTATATTTGTTCCTAAGACTGAATATTTTAAATTATAATAAGTTCATTAATTTAAAAATCGTGTCCAGCATGCGATCCAAAAAACAGAATGCATAACTTTCTAAATATAGAACATTGATGAACAGAACTACGAGACTTACTGATTATTTTCCCCTATTTGACAATTTCTCAAAAAATTAAATTCTCTTTATACTTCTTAATACCCTTGGTAAATATAGTTTTGAAAGATCTAAAGATTTTCATGATGCAAAATAAAAGAGTTTTTAATTTGCAATTCCCTGATCATATGAATATTTCAATAAGCCACTTAAATCAAACACATATAAACAATACCTAATTAGAGTTATTATATCCAGAGATTATGAGTGCATACGATAGTCAAACGATGACGTATTATTAGAATCCACCCTGAGTGCTATTAAGTGAGCTTTGTGATATTTAAAATGTCTCAGTTAATCCCACATGTCTACTAAGAGCCAATTAAGCATCCAAACAACCGATTTAATCATTTGATCAAAATTCTTTGAATATTGTAGATATGGACTCATTCGCTGACTGAGAGATATGATGGCTCATTATTGCAAATATAACAATAAATTATGGTATATGATAAGAATCAGATATTCATTGTGGAGAATAGAGAATAGGACCGAAGTCTGGAATTCAGATTGTGCAAACTTTCTTCATTTTCTCCTAATCCCGTCCAACAACGACCCACAATTTTAGTGAAGATTAACAGTTCTTATAGGTTGTAAGTAATTTGTAATGTAATTAGAAATCTGTAAATCGTTAATTTAATTTTCTTGGATAAAACGGTTTCATTTCATCCCACAAATAGTTATGCACTAGTCATTTAAAAATCACGAAGGTGGACAACCTTCCTGAAATCAAAGATGAAGAAATTCCTCGTATTTCAGATTCATAGGCTATTAGCGTTGTGCTTTTGAGAAAGATATAACATCTCAATTGCATAGATACTTATCTGCCTTCTTTCAGTTGTCAGAGGTAATAACTGAACAAACAGTTGGAGTTAATAAGTGCAAATTATCCTATTGACTGTTCGTTAGCACTTCAGTTCTTACAGTGGATCACTTACTTTTTCCACTTGATCAATGAAAATGTTCAAGTAATGTTGCAGGTACTAATATTGCAATTTGGAAATAATGGTGTAAAGTTTTAAGTGCTGCATTTATCAAAAGGATGGGAAAACAAAATAGAAGGGATTTGCTCCTGAACATTCGCATCTTAGCGGTTCGTTCTTTTCGCATTCCCGACCCTTGAAATGGCCGTTTTATTTGATCTATTTTCAAAATGATAGAAAAATTGAGATAGGTTTTTATGCGTTAATGTTTGAAATTTCTTCCATTTTCATTGCCAAATAGTTTGCTAACCAAAGTCATTTTGTCTGATAGCAGGAGAATATTTCCATCCAAAATTGCAAAAGGAAATATGGGCGATTGGACAGCTTCCATCGTCATTACTGAAGAGCATTTAAACAAGTTTTGGTAGAAATATGCAACTTTGAACTTAGCAGAGCCTACTATGCATTAAAGTTCTCTTAGTATTTCTTTCAAGTTCCTGTTTCATGTGGCGATGCTGATGTCCCTAACTAATTTCCGAGATATTTTGATGGTAAAGTAACCTTAAGTTAGGCACACCGCTACTTGAACCCCTACATTGAGTATGCATACTGTGATTGGCTCGAATTTGAATTTGAATTTGCAAGTGCTGAACATTCTCCACAAATCTGATTCACTTACACATTGTGCAATTGACAATTTTGATCAGTTCGAAAGTAACCGATCCTTGTAATACATTGGAAGCTCCGTACAAGGACTTAGAATTGCTTTGAATAGATTACATTTTGGCAAATTGTGCCGACCACAACTCTTTAGACGGGCAAATGAGGAACACTTAATGACAGGGGTAAGTCAACCACACCCAGGTTGACGAGCCTCAAAGTGATTAGCCACCAATGACTAGACACTGAAAGCACAGTTGTCTTTAAACATCACTGGTAATTTACTTTTGTATAAATTAATTGTCAAATTTAAAGTTGCACTTTCGCTACCTCAGTCTTTTAAGATAAATCGAAGCAGCAGCAAACAGCATCTGTTGCGTGACTGCTAAGGGGATGGGTGATGAGGAACAAATCACGTTAAACTGGGCGTCTATCTACTATTGTTGAATGAAGTCAGTGGATGGCGCATGCTTGCAATCAGGTACGCCGTCGCTATTCTGGCTCGTCGCACGCTTTAATTTTTTCTTCAATTTGCAACTTGAAAATGACCAATTATCTATCCATTGAGGGGACTCGCTCCCCATCCAGCAGTCATCCAACAAATTTTAGAAGCAGTCACTTTCAAGATCCCGGTTTTGCGGAGAGCGTCACCATCATCCAGATTGCCCTTCCTGAAGATGTCGATGCCAGGATTGCAACTCAAATGGCTACAAAAAAGGCCTCTCCTGAAAATATTCTACAAGCTGTTTAACAAAGCAGAATCTAAACAAAAAGAGGACCTTAAATTTATAAATTAAATTATAGGAAATTAACCAAATAAATTGATGAATGTTTAAATTATGAAGTATTTATCATGAAAATTGTCCTGATTTTTTCTAGAAAACCTATTTCATTTTATATTTTGGTATCAGAAGAACGATTCCCTACTTATTTCCGCACGCCCACATTTTGGCATCTCCAAAATTTTCTTTTAAAAGCTCTCACTTTAGCACAATCTGGTACTCATTTATAAACAAATCTGAAATTCAGTAATTCTATGAAATTAAATTGGGAGAGTGTATCGTATTGAGAGGTTTGGAGACTTCCTACCTATTTTCATTGATAACATATAATTTTCTCTGGTCAAATCTATCATTATTCATGTTATTTTAAGTTCCATGCTTTGTTCTATAAATTTCAAATGGTTGCATTTGGTTTTTAATTGATTTATGCCAGGGTGGGACAACCAAGAATCTACAGTTACAGAATAATTTTATGCATAATTGATGGCTTACTATGAAACGGAGAGAACAAGAAGGTACACCAATCATTAAACCTCCTGTTTTGACTAACAATATTTGAAAGTTAGAGTGATATTCTCATTATGGATGATTTGATTTTTTAAATATTTACTGGTAAATTGCTATTTTATATGTATTCGAAGATTCAAAATGTAACAAATCTGGCATATCGAGAGCTATTAATCAAAGAGTCTCAGTTTGTCAGCTACATTATTTATTGATACGGTAATATAGCAAAATTAAATGTTATTAGTTAGAGAGAAAAGCGTATTTGTCTTCCTTTTCTCTTCATCTGATTCAAACATTGTTTACTATCGATTATTCATTTTTTTCGTTCAGTTTGAAGAATAAATTTTATTATTATAAACGTTTATTTTAAAATTTACCTCATGCTCAAGAGACCTGTCCATTTAACTATTCAGTGAGGGGTGGAGGAGGTGGTTTGGTAGGAGGATAAAGTCTACGGGATCCAAGATAATCAATTCTTTTATTCCCTGCTTGAATAGTTTGCATTGCTACTCTTTCAGAAGATGTTTTGAAGACGCCCACAGTGCACTTTATGTCGAAGTTGAGGACAAAATCCTGGTATTTGACGTTTTAACCACCTTCGTCCCTTTCAAGATTATTTTCTATTTCGAAATCAGTCATTTCCGTTCTTTTTGATTAATTTAAAATGTTAAATTATTAGACAAAAACGTCGTAAGGCACTTTGAAGTATTTGACATCCCAATAATATTTTAGATGTTACTGAAAGGATTAAAAGTAGTAACAAATTGATTCATTTAATATGACAGAGTATAAAATTGTTTATTGACGAAAATATGAAAGTAAAGTTGAAGTAACTAATGTGATTAGATTGATTGCAACTTTGTTTTTTTTTATATCGAATGCATAATTTTTCGAGGAGAATGGTTAGTAATTTTAAGCCAGTAATTTATTGTGGACTCATTCGTATTTATCTCAAGCAAGTTCATATCGATTTCATGCTATGACCCATTAGGTCAATATAACGACAGATTTGCCTAATTGCTGCATATTCGTGCTCCACATGGTGTCACGTTTATTCAAACATATGAATTCAACCATTCTAATCCTTTTTGTGAACACTTATCCAGTAATGCATGTGGTTTCTTCTCTAATTCACTATTCATCATTAGTTCAGTTGTTTGATCATATGCGTTGTTTCTTTTCCTATTAATCACTTGCCAACTTGATGCCGCAGGCCTCTTATTGGTGATCATATCCATGCTTGGAATACATAATCTCGGTATGCATATTTCTCTCTGTGAATGTCGAAGGACTGTTAATACTTCCCTGCGTGTATAATAGTTTCCGGTAGTACCGTTAATTCCTTCCTTTGCATTGTCTAATTCAATATGTCCTCTGCGTTATTCAATTATCTGGACTTCTGCTTTATTACTGCCGTCAGTAAATTGGTTAGTGGATAAACTTCTGAATACTACACTTGACGTTACAGTCAGTTCAATCTCCAACGTACTTCAAAAACGCAACGGAATGGCAGTATCGCAAAGTATATTATTTGCAGATAGAGATAGTAGTGAATTAAAAATAGGAATATATTTAAGGAATGGATGCACTAAAATTTATACAATACAGAGAAATGCTTCGAGCCCAGAAGTGCTACTATTAACATTAATAGCGAATTGCCAAAGACTTGGTTAAATTGCCCACTTGTTGGCCTATTCAAATGACCCAGAATATTTTTGCACCCCTAATATATTTCACCGTTACTGGAATGTTAGCAAGAGCAGCATATGAGAACATTCCTGCGTTTGGGGTCAGTATCTATTGACTTTTTAGATTATTCATGAACTTAACATCCCTATTTACACCCTTCTCTGTACGTCTTTTTCCTCCACATTTAAGCTGTTTACCGTTTCCCAAGCTCAAAGGCACCCACATTGTTTTACTTTAGTCCTTTACTTAATAATAATTTCAATTCTGTGATCATCTTTCTATTCAATCATCCCGCTCCCTTACAAAAAATACACTGCCACCGTCTCTAACTCTCATATTTTGTTGTAGATGCGTGTGGAAAACCAGGACTGAAAATTTTCGGCGCTATATTAATGCGTTCTAAACTGGAGCATCTATAAAATTAGAAATATAAGAAAATTGAGCATCCACAAAATTGAAGTTTTCAGTTACAACCATTAATTAAAATAGGTGAAAGGTTTGTGAAGTTTAAAACGCTACCACGGCTGACCAAGGGAATCTCGTTCATTCTTGAACATTTTGGAAAGTGCGGTTGTGCTGCTGATTGTGTAGCGAGCAAGTAGAGTGCGTGCAGAGGTCTTCCCCCCGAACCAGTGATTAATATTCCTGCAGAGTAGCGTTGATTGTATGTCCTGACGATAAATGGTGACAGTGAGCCATAGTTTGGAATAAACTCTCCACTCGATACTTACTTTGGACAAAGCCCAGGTAGTTTTGAGGACAAATTTATACCAAAGGACTTTGGTAGAGACTTGTTGAATTTGTCAGCAGCCAATTGTAATTCTAAGAGAATTACTAAGGTTTACCAAAGGGCTTATTTGTGTATTATCTGCTATAGGTTTTAAACATTGCAAAAATATTCATTATTTAATAGAAACTGCATTAATACTTTTCAAAATATTGATTTTCGATAATTACTAAGGATAGTATGCAATATTATCATTCGAATGCATAGCCACAGAAGAGGGGGAATAGCTTGGGAAAAGGTAGAAGGATTCGGTTCATAAGAATCTCCCATTTTCAAAAATTATTTTAAACATAGCCAAACTCAAATAATTAGTTCTATTGTTGTACATATGTGAAGTATTGAAGCCTTCGGATATTGCCGCGGAAATCATATCCCTTTATCAGCGGAAAACTTATTTCATACTATTCTTCGATTAAAAACTGGAAAACACTTCACTTTGATAATGGGTAATATTAGTGGAAGATAATTTATAAAGATGGATCGAGTTGTAGAAATAAAATCCTTAATAATTATGATTGAAATTCTATGTCACATTCCGTCTTAGGGTTAATCGAAAATCCTACAAGAATGTGTGGAGAAGAGTACCTCAGCGGTAAAATATGAATAAAAAAGGAGGTTAATGAATGTCCACAAAATTTGCAATTTAAAAATACATAATTATTACGCATGTGTCCATATGAATTTTTTTATCTTTGTGTCGACTCGGGCTTTGTAATTACAGTGATATACTTGTCGGTTAATTTGAGCTTTCAGTAAGGTTTAAAATTAATCAAAAATTGTTTTTTAATCGTCTTTTATCCTGAATTCTCTATATTAGATCCGATATGTTAATGCGATTGTTGTTGTCAGAACAGTAATGCAGGGAGCCACTGACTGGCATTGTGGAACAGTGCTTACCGTTGTTGAGTTAAGGAGGGCTTCTGATCAATCTTCCATAACTAAAACTTTAAAAGGACTGTGCAAGCTAAATCTGAAACAATTTCAACTTTTTATGCAACTCCTAGATGTCCTAAAAGATTACATAAACGACTCAAGTGACATATTTTCTATGGATATGGGCGTTAGACAAGGATTCCAAGAGGGTTCTATACTCATAAACATAACTTTTCGATTATATTAGAGGAAGTCTCTGCTACCTGCGAGGATTCGGAAGTCAGACTCTTGAGTTCTTGAGATTCAAGTGGTCATTGGGACATTTAGAATACGCAGATGGCTTTTGCTTCATTCATGACAACCCATCATTTTACAATCTTGGTGAGAATAGTTAATACGATCATTCATCCCGAAACCATCGGTAGTCTTCTCATGGCTTCACTAACGGCGCGATTTGGATCTAATTGTAAATACTATCAGAACTCCTAAAAACTGACATATTTTAAGCAAATTGGATGCCCGTCGGTGAGCGAAATGATCTCATTAATGTATCTCAGTGAATTTATTAATCAACAAGGTTAGATTGCCTCCCACATATTATAAATGGCTATTGGGAAACGCCTTCCTTAAAACAAAGACTGATGAGCTCACTTGACCTGTTACGGAATAGGACTAGAAGGTCACTATTTGTGGCTAGAGAAAGGGCTAAGAAGTAGAAGTTAGATAGGGTGCCTTAGAAAGAAGCTATTGGAAGAAACTGAAAAGGACATCCGACTCTAGGGTTGATCAGTAGGAACAGGAGATAAGAGTTTGATTGGCGGAGTCTGAAAGTAATGGTGGGATTTTTCAAAAGATGGTGGAAATTACGTTGGTTATTTAGGAAAGAACCAAATTAATCAAGAATTTAAAAATGGAGGTATTGTACCTAACGGCCTCTTGAGTCTCACTGGAAGCTTAATAGATATGCTGATGTTATCTTACAATAAGATCTAGCATTTATAAGTAAAGTGACGAAACTAGCAATTAATTGGTTCGTTGTCCTTCTCCTTCCTATGTAAATTATTTTCAATTAGTAAAATTTTTACCTGAAATTATAAAAATAACCCTGTAAATTTTAGTGTTTGCGCGGATCTTTTAGTTGCCTTTCCCTTTTTCTTCTACTGATACTTTGTGAATATTTTGGGAATTTTAATCTGGAGTAACGATAACCTTCCAATCGATTATTTGCATTAAAATATTCAATTTATTTCGCCTTTTTCAATGTTAATGTTCGGTTTTCACACTTCCATTACTCAAATACACTTTTCAACGATCATAAATTTATGCTTATCATGCTTTTGAAATGTAGATAATATAAACTCTATCTCCGAGGTGAAACAAAATGCTACCTTTTGCAATTTCTCACGCAATCAAAACTTTTTCGTCAAGAATGTGAGGAATTTCAGGCACATTTTTTTCCCATTTAAATTACCCAGGAAATATCCAGTAATTTGAAGTTCATGAACTCAAAATTACCATTAAGAGAAAAACTTTATTTCAAGGTCATCTTCCCCACAAATTATCTTAAAATATTGGCAAACTGGTGAAATTAAAGTTGAAAATGGATAATCTCATATTTGGCATCATCAGATACTGCTCAGCTATAGACAGTTTAGGATGTCGTAGGTAGATAAAGAGGTTGACCGCAGAATTCGTTGAGATTTAAAGCGGTCTTGGATGTTGTACTTTGTATTCTCCAAATTTTAATGAGTCTAAATGATAATAAAATAGCAATTAGATCATTTAAACGTTGTTTCGTTCGTGATTTGATTCATAAAACTGGCAAAAAATAGTGAGCTTTTTTATTTGCTTTTGTGTATTTGTTTATTTTTCATGTTCGTATTTAAAAAATTTTATTCAGATGGATTGAGAGATTGAGAGAGAGGTGTAATTTAAGGATACTCAAATGGATGACCACGGGGATTAAAATTCGCATGTTTTCACAATTACCTTATTCTTACACTCTTTATTATTTATTTATCAGTAAAATAAACCTAAAATCGAAAATGAGAATTTTCCAGAAACTGCATATTGGCTAGTTGATAACGTTTTTACCATCACAACTTCGGATTTGTGAAGACGAAGAGTTATGTAGAAGTGTCTACGCGAATTCTATTACAATTGAAAAATGAAGGGGTTGGGTCGATACTGAGCGAGGCTAACCGGAGTAATAGGAAACAAGCGAAATGAGACATGATAAGGCGATTAACAGATTTCGCTTTCCCTGTTTGTTGATGAGTAATTGACATTTAGGGCAGAGATATGAGTTAGTAGGTGCGCAATCCCTAGAGAGACTGAGCATACATATGAGTCAGAGTGTTTCAGTATTACAACTGCAACAGGTGATCCACTTTTTCATATGTGGTACGATTCAATTTTGATTGCATTAATTTCCCGATCTTCGAATTCCCAGATTCGGCTCTTATTTTCCAGGTGATTTCATGTCAACATAGGCAGGACGTAGTGATCAACGATTATTGCTAAATTAAATGCAATGAAATTTAATACAATTGTTTGATGGAAAGTAAATTTCCTATCCGAGGATAGAATAGAAAGCCATCCATCTACTCAATGGAGAACTCGTTTTATCAAAGAATTTTAAAGAAACTACAGTTTAATATAAAAAAATCTCTTACAGAATTAAAAGTTTTCGAGTCCTTTTTTATAAAATTAGTAGTAGTCTTTGAATTAGTAGTATCATCTTGAAATTTCTTAAATAAAAAATTTCATTCCGCTATTCATTTCACAGGTGGTTCGGTCATTGCATACGATGTCTATTTACTTGATAAGTTGGAACTTGCAGCAGATTTCAACGTAAACGTCTGTTAAATTGCGGATCAGGGATTTCATTTCTAATTATGACCAACCACATTGGTTTGGTAAAGAAGTGACAGTATTTTAGTTTTCTTGAAGTATACTCCTTGATTCTATTCCACAATTCAAGTTAGGTGTTGGTCAACGTTTACTAGAGGAATTCGAGTGTTTAAACAGTCAAAATAATGAACCTAACAAAGAATACCAGGCTATTTGATGAAATTTCTTAATCTACGTTTAAACAAAGCGTTTTGATAGAGGCGGGAAAATTAATCATTTACAAAATTTGATTTTTTTTTGGCGATATGAATTGGAGGGATAGCTAGGATCTTCTTCGACCGAAAGGTAATTGAGCCAGTTCCTAAGCCTATCAAAGTATGCCATTAATAATTGTCACTGAGAATACTTTTAAGAAATTAAATATCTTATTCCTAGTAGTAAATAATGAGTTATATTAAAAAATTTTTCATATTGCATTCACTCTATTGAACCCTGTAATGTTAATACTGATTAGCTATTATACTGTAATTGTGGCCATTTGATTGAAAGTCCATATTAGGAAGTTGTAAAGGACCATGTATCTATTAGTCACTGAGGGGAAAAAAGTCCTGTTTATTTCATCGTGGAAAACAATTGGAACTCTTGGAAATCTAATTTAGGCCAATGTGGGATAGGGTAAGGGGAAAGGCCAAATTAAGGACATATAATAAGCGCCATAAAAGAGTTTTAAATATTTGACCCTTAAGTTAGGAAAGTAAATTTTTAGCGGCTCGGCTAAAATCATACTTTTTTAATAACTACATTTTAGGATTTTAGTTCCCTTCCTTCCTTCTCGTTTCCTTCTCGTTACTTCCTCTTCTCGTAAATAGCTTTTGTCACATCTGTATTATTCAATATTGTGCAATAAATTTCACTCCTTACATCTGAAATTTATGTCCATTTGTAATCCAGAGATTAAATTACATCGTATTTGTTTTGAAAATGATTGGGAGATTATCAGCTTATTGGTTGCATTTCGTTCCTATATAAGCTTTATAGGTACACTAAAGTACTTTACTTTCTGCTTTATGAATAAATGTATGAATTTACTTCGACAAAAATGTTTGAATCTTAATTTCACCTTTTTTTTGCTCCTTTATTTCGTTTTGCTTTGTTCTTTGTTTTAGAAATATCCAATGGAGTGTTTCGGTGATTGCGAAAAATTTTGGAAAATTTTTGCTATATTCATGCTAATTGTAGGAATTTGCTGTGTTATCGCTGGCTCGATTATGGTGGCTCAGAACAAGCAAAATGTTTACCATTTCACTGCGACATCACATCAGGCGAAGTACGTACCTTGTCCACAGCAATAGTAAAATTTTGAAAGTTTTGTATGGCATGAAAGTATCCGAGTACTAAATCAGAGATACAGAGTGGGAAATCGACTAAGATACAAGTTAAAGTATAAAACAAGGTTATATCGTTAAATTTTTGGATTGAAATTGTACTTTTCATTCAAGTGCGAAGAGTAAATGCCATTCTCCCATTCCTTGTTTTAAATATCACAACTTATGCCTTGAGTTCCCGGATGAGTTCACATCCATGATGCATAAAGTTAATTTACTTGGATATTTGGTCATGGCATTTCAAATATTTTTTCCTCTATTGATCAAATTATTTTCAAATTTATTTGGCCTAACCTTTTTGACCTTGTAAATCTTACAAGATTGAAGTTAAGTTGATCAGAATTTGATCTACGAATTTCAGGTAGATGGAATAAATATGAGTATCAACTTATATTTTCTCGCCCTATCTTTATTAAAAGCTCTCTTTAAATGATTTATAAATGTATTTATTGAATACTAAGATTCTTTCATCAAAGTTTTGTGTCTTCAAGTAACAAGGAGTAGGTTTTTTTTCGTATTTTGGCATTTTTTCCTTCTAACACGGAGAATATTCACATTCAGCTACACTCTGGAGTTTCTATGGTGTTCGAGCGAGCCAACTAATCATATTATTAGAACTGTGATTTGTAAATATTTTTAAATACGAATATCTATAAAGCTTTTAACGTACGCAAAAGAAGTCTTTACAGATATCATTTTTATTAAATAAATTCCGCTATTTAAAATTGAAATTGCAAATGGTCTTTTTGTTCTTTATTCTTTCAGAATGTGGATTGGAGGAATAACTTTGATTATCTTCGGCTTAATCGTAGCAATTTCCAGTACTTTATGCGGCTGCTGTGCCTTTCAATGCTCCATTCTTGACAGCTGCTGCTAAGAGCAAAAGATTCTGAATTCAAATCAGAAACCAATGAACTGTTAGGTATTTGGTTGCCTTTTTAATATTTTTGACTTTTATGTAAAAGTCTGCATTACAAACTTTTGTTAAATAAATTTTATGATAGATTGCAATCTTTCTGAATCTTCTATTCCACCTCATTCCAATGTAGAATTGGATCTCACGTACTCATCTCTGAGATTTCGAAAAAGCTATAGGTTTAAAGTGATAATCAAAAAAGTGCATTATTGCAGAATATTTTATTAATAGAATATGAAATTATAGAAGCTGGTGGCTATTACAGAAGAATACAATACTTTCCTCTAATTATTACTAATGTAACCCACAGCAAAAAAAACAATTTTATAATTTTCTTCACAGTGGAAAAGTAACCGAAAATAGTCGACTGGAGGTCCCATTTATGAAAAGGAAGATGTAAACCAAGAGGATACTGAATGAATGGTCCAGCTATTAATAAGATCTCTCTCTCTGCTTGAGTTTTGAAATTGAGTTAACTTATATGTAGTGAGTTGCAGGTCACGTTTTGAAATTCAGAGATCACCTTGATTACTAAGAAAATTCTTCTCGACAAAACACAGTGTTGACTGACAGCCTGTTTAATTATGACGATCAGGCTTGAATGATATTACATGAAATGATCCTCACAAGCAGGGTTGAGAATATTAAACCTGCTAAGTTAGCAAAGCTCAATATGCTGTGCCTGCTCAAATTGAACAATTTACAGTTTTAATTTCATGTTTTAAATTCTTAATTTATTCATATTCTTGCATTTGAACTGAGCTTTTATTCAAACTCATTGCTTTAATTTGGTGTTCGTGAAACTTATCGATATTAGAGCACTGTTGTCTGGATTCGGTATTTTCGATTCTTTATTTTATATGAAACTAATATATGCTAATTTTACCGTTTACTCAAATAAGATCGTTTGCCTCCTGAAGCATAGGAAAGAAATTAAATGACGCGACAAAACAGGCCTTTCTCGTATAGATAATACCAATTAATAACCACTGAACATCATTTATAAGCACTGCAGCAATCCAAGAATAATTCATGAAAGCCGAATTTTGTAACGCGTACTATACACTTATTAAATTGTACAATCCGAGTTCAAAATTCAAATGAAATAAGACCCCTTAATACCTTGACTTTGCCCTCAGCATATTTTCGATTCTCCTTCCTTTAATTATTTAATGGAACTTCTGCTATTCAGTGTCGGTTGCTTCTCACAGTTAAAATTTTTTAATATCTTTTTGTACTACTGCTGAGCAATAAAAATAATCATTTCTTATACTACGCTACTGATAAATTATCAGTACTAATGCTTAAATAGGAAAGAACTTTTTTCTTCAGGATTACTAAGCCCTGTGTACCTAATTTAGGATTTATTATTTAGATCAAGTATTAGATTTCAATATATTTTATGAGTAATTGTATTTTTAAAATAGACAACTCAAAGCCTATTCATTTTAACCTAAATAATCATTCATATTCCTACTTCATTTCTACTAAACAATGAAAGCCTGAATAGCAAGGTCACATTTTTATTCGTCAATTTCGCTCATTCCAGAGTCTAAATTTGTGGTGCTGCAATGTAATGATTCAGTTACGGGATCACTAAGATTGCAAGTTATATAGATAATTTCAAATAAATTATTTTAATAAACCTTTCAATATGTATGCACATTCGAATATATTATTTTTTCATGAATTTCGAAGAAATTTTACAAAAATCAAAAGTTATATCAGGAAAAAAATAATTAAATGATTTATTTTGAATCTATATACTTTAAAAATAGTTAATATTTGTTTATTTATGCATTCATTATAAATAGGACTATTCTTATCATCAATGAAATAATTTTTCAATCTCCGTTTTTCTGTTTCGCGTTTCATATTTATAATCAATGCAATCTGGAACAACTTAAGCTCAATATTTTCTGGCAAATGGAGTCTTAAGTACCTGCGTTTGGGGGAGGCATACATTTGAAGTTAGCAGGGATTAGCTATTAAATGTAACTCCGCAAAATTTATTTAAGTCATGGCATTTACTCTAAAATATGCTAATGAGTTGTCTACACTAATAAGATTGCACTTTTTGACTAAGATGTCTGTCGCTAGGTTTTCAAAACACTTGTGTCCTTTGAAAGATTCTGATAATTATCCAATTGTACTATACCTGTGGTAACTTGAAATATGCCACCTTGATTGCAGTTTGCGAAATCGATGTACGTTTTATGGAACCTCATCTTCAAATGTACGTCTTCATTGTGATTTCCATCAGAAAATTTCCTCCTCTGGTCACTCGTGTTCCGTGCGCCCCGAAGAGATGTTCTTAACTTAATCACCACAACCGTGTGGTTATTCAGGTGCCCTAAGAATTTAATAGATGCGTCCATATTGAGGTTTAATGTTTCGTGTAATTTGAATCTTATGATTAGAATTAATTTACTTATGAACAGACATCCCTTTTCTTCATCCCTGATATTCTCTGGAATTATCACTGATATATACTCCACGATGTCCAGAAGATACAATATTGCGTATTGGTTATGAATTCACATAATACCTTGTTCTATATTCATTAAGACAGTGGTCACCATGAGTGAATGCAGCATACAAAGCACTGCTAACTCATCTCTGCTATTTTAAAGTGCAAACTGTGGAACACCATAGAAAGAAAAAAATGGTTTGAAATTGCTAGACCAACTCTTCTTAATTAAATAAATACCAGCAGCTTGCAGTTTTAACCTAGCAGATATGTGGTAGACAAGCATTTTGAGTTAGCAGATCTCCGTAGGCTGCGTTCACTCAAGGTTATACCTGATAAAAGTCCATAGTTTTATGAGGATTCACTTGACCTAATTTAATTGTCAATAGACTCTAAAAGGCTTACAAGTTTATCCACATTAGGACCTGTATATCGAATCTTGACATTTGAATGCTGAATCATTAGAAATTGGCGCAGCAGAATATGCACTTAAAATCAGATGAGATGACCTAATTGATGCGAAATTAAAGTTAAAATCTTTCGATGCTTTGAATCTATCTTCTTATTCACTAGGGTCCCTTGCCTTTTACTTCTGATAATTTCACATAAGTGATGTTACTATTGAAGGATGAATCTTTCTTCTACATAATATTTACCTTACATACTCTCTAATCATCACTAAATTTGATTATCTTGTCTTTATAGTAATGTCTGTAAACTTCTAACCTTTCCTGATCCAAGCACTTCATAGACAAACATCGTGTGTCCCCAACTGACCTATTTCTCATCGATCGGAAAAGGTAAGCATACCTCGGACGATAGTAGCAGACACCGCATGGTCGGCTCTGCTATTAGCCAGTCTTATCTGCACTGGCCCTTCCTTTTCCTACAATCGTCCCGACCAATTAAAGCACGCATACGATTATATCCTTATGCGTATCCTCACCCAAAGTGTCGATTATAAATAGCCTCCATCAGACACACACGAAAAACACACAGAGAGGGGACCCTAGCTCGTCCAACGCCTCTTCCATAGCTTAGTCCTTCTCCTCCAATTCCCTATTTTTCCCTTGAGACTCTGTACCGAGCTTTGTTCAATACAACCTGGTCAACGCAATCCTTGGTGTTCTTTTTCTTTCATTTACTGTTAGCCATCTGCCGCTACATACTGGTGACCCTCAACAATCTGATGGCCCTCTACAAACTGGCGACTCTGCCACTACAAATTGGCGACCCTGTAAAGGACCGCTACACTATGTTGAGCTTGGTGCAGCAAATCATGCATTTAAAATCAAATGAGGTGACCTAATGAATGCGAAATTCAAGTTAAAATCTTTCGATGCTTTGAATCTATCTTCTTATTCACTAGAGTCCCTTGCCTTTTATTTCTGATATTGAGCTTCGACACAAATATAACAATGCATACAAGCTATGGCACAGATGAATGGCCAATTTTATTCTGCTTGATAGATTTTAATATAGAAAATGTCAAAATTCCATTTTCTTAACAATACGTTCCAGATAATATTGTAGAATTTTTGTTGTGTTTGCTCGGCAGACATCGGTAGGGAGTAAATGATGCTTTTTTACGAATCGATTTAGGCGTGGCTTTAAGGTGAATGCAAAATATTATTTGAAATGCAATTCTCACAAAAATACTTCTCATTAACGTGCACCATGAGTAATTCACATTACTTGCAGCAGAATTAAATTATTGAGATGACGTAGGAGTGTTTTTATGAGAAAGGTTCCTGAGAAATAGCAATAATAATAAAATGGACGACTTTATTATTCTAGCTAACACTATGAAAATCGTTGTGATTTTAAAATTCAAGACTTAATGTAATATTATCAATTTTATTTTTCGTCTATTGTTAAATTAAAAATTTCAACAAATTTTACATGTTTTTATTCAAATTCAATATCTTTTACCTTCAACTAGCCGTTTCTTTGGAGGAATTGTAATGGTCTTTCTTGGAATCTTTCTGCTAATATGTTCAGTAATTTCCTTCTGCTGTGCCTTCCAATTGAAATTCGTTCAGAAAGCCGTAGGACCCGAAGGTCAGAGCCAGCCATTAAATCCACAGCAACCTCCTCAGCAAGCACCATATGTAAGTTAAGTCGAATTGGTTCTATTTTGTTGAATTTATAAATGTCATGCGTATACTACTTATTTTGCATTTTAGCCCTATCAGTCGATGCCAGGGTCATATCCTCCTCCATCGTATAAGGAGTAGAATGCACATTTCGCTGATTTTCGGCATTTTCTGAAAATTCACAGAGCTAGATAATGTTAACTTTTGTTCTTCAACAGGTGAAATTCCAAAATTTGCGTATTTCATTTTAATTAATGCTTCTTCATTAATTCGGGCGTTTATTGCCCATGAAAGGGGGCCACAACTTCACTAACTCCACTTTTAATTGCTTCCTAAAGTGATCTCTTAATGAGACACGAATTTGGCATAATGTTAAATTTGTGCATTACATTCTGCTGTGCAGAGTTTTAACATTTCCACCACTTTATAAATTTTAAAGCTTACGACAATTAATAAACAGTAGTCCACCTTGAAAGAATAGCAGATCGGGAGCAACGAGTTCTTTTCTATAAATATTTGAATACAATTCACATTGCTTTGACTTAATTTTCCTAGCGATCAAAATTTGCGCTTATGGAGACGGGAAACAGTGTGACAAATCAGTTATGTTAATGACCTCTGGCGCTTCGGTCGATTTGTCTTAACTGTTGGCAATAATAATAACTCCCAAGCCCATTTAGAAAAGTGCTTTCCAACGCTCATCCTGGTTAGGAATTGGTACCTTGGAGCCTCCCTAAGGAGAGACACGACTTTCCCATCCTCTTTATTACTGAGACCCAACCGATGCAGTCGATAATCTCCCATATAGCAGACGTGCGAAATGACCAATGCGACACCAACGCAAATCTTTTTTAACCATTAGTATTCTTTCTTTTAAGTCTACCTTGGTAGCCAATGAGTTGAGAAAAGTTATAAAGAGAAGCCCCAGAGGTTGAATCTTCTTCATTAAAACATGACCGCGAGATTTCCCAGAGGAATTCGTTGAGTTAGCTCGTTACACGTTGTATTAAGGAGAACCCTGAATTTGTCTTTATATGACACCCTAAATGTCATTATTTCGTCATTCATGTTCAGGTGAAATTTTACGAGTTCATATGATTCCAAAACACTGTTTATGAGATTTGGATTTTTCTAATAATGTCAAACACATGAATAAAAAATGCATGTCTGCCACTTAACTCAATTCTGAAACTCCGATAGACTAATGGAGCAAGATTGTGGTGGCAGACCAATGAAATTTCAACGAGATCACAATAATCTATACATCGATTATGTTTAAATGGAAAGATGGTTTCATTTTTTGGTTGTGTGTCATAAAATAAATTTAATGCATAATAGAAAGTGTTAAAAGAAAAAATTATTATTTTCCTCCGCTTTCAACATTTCTTTTAAAAATAAAAATGCCATTTTCTTCTTATTTGCCCACCGATAAAAGACACTTTATAATTGTGGCTTCGTTAGTGCACACGTGTTTACCATAACGTACCTTGTATTCTGTTGTGGGTTATTGTCTTCTGTGCCAAGCTGCTATATCACTGAGTTTTCAAGATTGTTGGCTCTGCGAGATTAAATAATGAGAAAATTTTTATTTTCCAGTCTTATACACCGCTATTGACGCAACTGGCAATTAAGTGAAGGTCATTGAAGTTGACTTTAGAGCAAAATCTAAATGTATATATACATATGCATAGTGCGAATAGATTTGTTGCTTTACAAAATTTAATGAAAAAAATGATTTTATGTGGCTTGCAAATGTTAAAAAATTAATAAAAAATGTTAAATTTTTCTCAAGACAATTAGAGAAATATTAATTATGCCACGCTGTAATTGAGAAAAGGTATCGTTAAGACGTCGTTGCAGGAAACTCCTTCCATTCATACATTTGATCAAAATTGACTAGTACAAATGTCCATTCAATGGACTAAATTTACGGCGATGAGCAGCAGTCTCATGACTACTACGTCACTGATGCTCAATCAGTCGTTGTATAAATTTTCAAAGCATAAAAAGGTTTTTTGTCTAACCAGTAGAGAAGAACTCGATTCAAACACTCCTTCTCAAACACATTTATTGTTACTTGACAAAATATCCGTTTTTGTATGAATTTAACTAGTTCTAAACTTAATTTTATTCATAAAAGAAAATAATTAACCAATAAATCTATTTGATAACAATTATTCGAACATTTCGATCCCTCGGACCTATTTTAAATTTTGTAAATCATTTACACCAGTTTTGTGAATGATCACCCTCTTTTAAAATGTTATACACGAACCACCTGCTAGAATAGTCCTGAAAATTAGTTATAAAAACTTGCAGCATTTCTGTATATTATTGTCAGCTCATAAAAAACAAATATTCTACTAGAAAAAAATGTTTTATATTACTCTTCGCACTACCTTTACGGGACTCTACCACCGTGGAAGTTTGATCTTAATTACTCTGCTGCAGTTAGAGTAAGGGCTAGCAACAATGCAGCAGAACACCAAGAATTGATTAGACAAGGATGTATTGAGCAAACCGCAGTAGAGACTCCCCACGGGAAGAGAGAATTGAGGTAAGGAGGGAGGGGAGGAAGATGTGTTTGACAAGCGACAGTCTGTGTGCATGTGTGTGTGTGTGTTGAAAGGCTATTAATATTCGTCACTTAGATGAGGACGCGCATGAGGAAATAATTATATATGTGCTTTAATTAGACGGGACGGTTGTGGAACAGGAAGGGACAGTGTGGACAGGACTGGGTCCCAGATAGAGCCGAGACAACGGTGTCTCTGCAACTTTCATTCGAGGCACACTTAGCTATTTCGATCGGTGTGGATGAGCCACTTGGTTACACACGATGTTTATCCAGGGAGAGCCCGAGGTCACAATAAGGTTGACAATTTCGCACATCACTATGAGGACAAGGTAATTGAATTTTGGCGATTAGCGATGACGTTAGATAGATATTACGGAGATGTAGGGATTCACCCTTCAACTTAATCGACAAACTTTATTCAAAGTAATCCATACCAACAAGTCCATCAAATTATCGACTATCAACTATAATTAAATATCCAAAATATGTTTGTAATTGGGTTTCAAAATAAAGAAATAATGAAAATTATTGACGCATTAAAAGTACATTTGAAAAGAAAATCTATTAGCGACTAGTTACAAATATTTTATAAAATTGCATAAATTATTCCAAACCTAATTGAAAAAGTAGTGACTCAAAACAATTTTGAATCAATGTCTTTAAAATTTGATTGACTATTTGACATCAAATGACAAGTTTTAAATGCATTAATTACGTCCTCGAATGATCAAATGGTGTCGTATATTTCTTTCCTTTCGATCGAAAAGTATTTAAATTACTACTGTTTATCAATAAGTATATAGAATTGAAATGTTAAAGAAATATATTCATCATTTAAAAGTGAAATTCTTAAATTTTACAGAAATTTTTTCCTTCTTCCAAGGTTTCGTAAGATATTACCGTAAATATCTCACAATTATTGATACCTGCATTTCATTGTGGTAAAAGACCTGTCAAGAACAGTTTTCTTCGATGACACAAAATTTGCAATTCCCAGACTTTCTAATTTACCAAAGCAGATTAAAAATTTTACGCTGTGACAAGGCAACGATTAATAGTGTGAAACGTTGAATTCTATCAAGAAGCTTGTAGCGGTAGTTGGATAACAGTAAATGAAAGGAAAAGAACGGCAAGGATTGCTTTGACCAGGTTGTATTGAACAAAGCTCAGTACAGAGTTTCAAGGGAAAATAGGGAATTGGACGAGAAGGACTGAGCAACGGGAGATGTGTTGGACGAGCTAGGGTCCCCCCTGTGTGTGTGTTCCTAGTGTGTGTCTGATGGAGGCTATTTATAATCGACACTTTGGGTGAGGATGAGTATAACGATGTAATTGCATGCGAGCATTAATTGATCGGGATGATTTGTAGGGAAAGGAAGGGCCAGGGCAGACAAGACTGGCTAATAGCAGNGCCGACCATGCGGTGTCTGCTACTATCGTCCGAAGTATGCTTACCTCTTCCGATCGATGAGAAATAGGCCAGCTGAGGACACACGATGCTTGTCATAAGAAATGCTTGGGTCAGGAAAGGTTAAAAGTTTACAGACATTACTATAAAGACAAGATAATCAAATTTAGTGATGATTAGAGAGTATGTAAGGTAAATATTATGTAGAAGAAAGATTCATCCTTCAAGCTCATTGACTGAAGGACCAATCTGTCGATGTTTCCAATGCTGTACTTCAATTTATCAGATATTAATCAAAAAGACCAAAAAAATTAATCAATTTTTAATAGATTTTAAAATTAAGGTGTAAAAGTGCTTTTATTCCCTTAATTTTAATTATTTAAATGACTCAATTAATTGCTTATTACTATTGCTGAATGTGTAGACGCCCCCTTTTTTCTGAGCATGACTGATTTAAATGAAGTCATCCCATTAAATCCTAATAATTACATATCTTTAAATAATGAGTAGTCTATTCAGAAAGCCCGACTTTTTATCTAACTTGACAGCTGTAAATTCATTCACTTCCAATTAGAACGGTAACTATGGCTTTAGGTTGAACAGAAACTGATATTATTGCATTGATAAATAGAAAATGCTGTGTATTCTTAAATGGTCATTTATTACAGGTACAAAATATAACTCTTGACCCCTTTCTGGAAAGCGTTTTCAGTGATTACTTTGAGTAGTAATATTACGGTAACGACTTGTTAGGTAGCTCAAGCCACGCCATCCACTTGATTAACTAGGCCTAACCTGTGTGTTTATTGATCCAGCTCTCCGAGTGAGCATATTACATCCGTTACTACCGACTTCTCAAACAGGTATAGTAACCATTTCGCCACCAATGGAGAAAGCAAATCAGAGACCTTGCATTTCCCAGGGCAATGAATGTATGATACCTTTAACTTTGTCATTAGTTGCGCAATTTAAATGGCGCTTTAAGATTGGTTGCGATGACAATCAACAGAGCCTAATAAGGTGTTTCTAAAGTTATAATTTAGCATTCACGAAAGCCGTAAGCATCAAATTTTCTTTTATTTCTTCTCTTTTTTGAAATACTCCATTTTTGTTTTAGAAATAATGAGTACCAGTAATAATAATAATAGTTTCCATAATAAACCAGTTAAGTTTGAGTGCTGCAAAATTAATTAACTTGATGAGTAGATTAAATTAATTTGATTATTTGAAATTTAATTATATTTGTTCTATTCTAGGTGTTGAAAAGGATAAGAAAAAGTAATTGCCTTTTAAACAATAATTTGATAATAATTTGTATTTTTAAACACAAAATATAATAACTAACTCAACTTAGTGGTTTAATATTTTATTTATTTATTAGTTAGATGTGAATGGTCTCTGAATATTCAAATTTAAAACTTAAACTTTCTGGTTTACAATAAATTTAAATTCTACCCGTTAAATTACGCTCACCGTTAAGAAAAATTATCACAAAAAAATAGGGGAAAGGAAGGAAATTGCCACCTTCAAGGACTCATTGAAAACGTTAATTGTGTCTCTATTATTTGTCAAAATGTAAATTTTTTAACTTTATAAAACATTTTTAAGCAGGTGGACTATCGGTTATTGAGGTGGCAATGTCTGGACATATTTTCACTTTTGTGCCTACGAAATATACATTTACAGTTTTCATCCTGACTGCCAAATTGAATATGTGAAGGACTTAAGTGATCCTGGGATGGACCTTTCGCCCTCCCAGATTTAATGGACTTAACAGAATATAACTTTGAAAGGTCTGTTATTGAAAGCGCTGATCTCATACACAGCAGACTGTTAATTAAATGGAAATTAGCATTTCTCATCCTCAAATTAATAGTGAAAAATATCTCACCCAAACTGAAACATGCGAGCATTAATTGATCGGGATGATTTGTAGGGAAAGGAAGGGCCAGGGCAGACAAGACTGGCTAATAGCAGAGCCGACCATGCGGTGTCTGCTACTATCGTCCGAAGTATGCTTACCTCTTCCGATCGATGAGAAATAGGCCAGCTGAGGACACACGATGCTTGTCATAAGAAGTGCTTGGATCAGGAAAGGTTAAAAGTTTACAGACATTACTATAAAGACAAGATAATCAAATTTAGTGATGATTAGAGAGTATGTAAGATAAATATTATGTAGAAGAAAGATTCATCCTGCAAGTTCTTCTGACAGGATTTCGTGTTGTTAATGGAACTCTTCTAAGATAATTAAAAGGTACCAAATAGTAGAACAAAACAACTTCTTGGTTGGGTTATTATTAGTTTATTATCTACTCTTCCCGATAGGATTGGAAAATATAGACATCTCCTCCTCCAGTTAATACATTATTCTACTAACGTCAGTAGTAATATCGTTATATCCGGTTTCTACCAGAAACCAGCAGCTAGTCCCCTAGAAAAATCTTTCTTGTTTACTGTTAGCCTTTTGTAGGAATCACCCATTGTCTTTAGCATATGAAACGTGGTAGCTATTAGAAACTCGATGCGATTCTATGATTGGTCGCCTCGATAACTTATTGTGTCTATTGTTCATTGCTAACCTAGTTACACTTGACTACAGCTTGTTGACTAGGTAGGTTCAATTAACTGCAATGATAATTAAGAAATTATTACTTTTTATTTTTAATCTCCTATTTATTTATCTCAATTAAGCAATTTTATAATTAGTAAATTGATAATATTTTGCTTTAAATAAATTCAATAAAACAAATAAAGTTAAAACACACTTAT
Source organism: Hymenolepis diminuta (assembly GCA_900708905.1). Lineage (NCBI taxonomy): Eukaryota > Metazoa > Platyhelminthes > Cestoda > Cyclophyllidea > Hymenolepididae > Hymenolepis > Hymenolepis diminuta. The sequence goes on along the minus strand of CAADRB010000005.1, from coordinate 1,920,438 downwards.
CTAAAATTTAACAAAAATAAAATATATTTCCTTTAGATGCATGTAAAATTACTTACATTAGATATTTCATTTTCCTTCTATAGTATAAGATAATTCGCCTTAATATTAATGACAGGTTATCTAATTGTGTATTAACAACAGAACATCGATCACTTAATAGTACTATTGAGACTAATCTGTCACTTATATTTATCTTCTTCCAATAATCAATGATAAAGTTAAGTTGTATTCAAATCAGTATACCCCGTTTATTTGTATTTATCAGATTCTTCCATCTCTTTATTCCTTAAAGAAGTCCTGGAGTTATTTATCAATGGAAATAGTGTCAGATCAACCCGCTTTTGAATCCGCTGCATTTTAATACCTTCACGCACTGAGCACGGAAAAGTCTCGCTTGATTGCCTCTACACCCATTTTGTATCTCCTGTAACTGTAAATTGTTATGAGTAAATGACATTGCATCTACGTGGTTGAGAGCGTAATCTAGATAAAAAAGTATATAATTGAAAGTTATTGAGTCTAATAAGAGAGATAGATAGATCAAGATGCACAAAGGCGTGAGGGAGGGACCATCTTGTCACAGTGACAATTGTTGATCTGGTTGGTCTGGGAGCTAGCAAGCGCCTCCGTATCGGCTGATGCAGTTGTTAGCCATTTCCTCACTAGCAACGTTTTTAATGGTGTGTGTCATCTTATATTAACTTGTTTTCTTTTTAAACAGTTAACAATGGGAAAATTACTACCCGTTATGCAAGAATGGGCATCGACCCATATTAAAATCTGTAAACGCATTTCCATTTTTATGCTGCTAGCGAGTATGGTTCTCATTATTACTGGAGCTATATTGGCTGCTCAGAATAATACCGGGTGGATCAATAATAAGGAAGATATTGACGTCTTTGTGGCCAGACAAAGGTAAGTCCATACTTTGATCCTTTTATCGATACTAGTGATATCCAACTTCCAAGTTAATGTGTCTTGGGACTGAAATGTTATTTTGTTATGAGGAATATTAGCTTGTAGCCTCTGCACAAGATCTTTTCTTTTGGGCTAGAATTATAGAATAAATGCCCATTCCCCATGTTTGGAGCCCGTTGATATATTTCAATTTTTCTACATTTATTGACTTTAATCTATGATTTGATTACATATTTAATCCATTACAATCAACAATATTTTTTAAAGATTTTATTAATCTTTAAGTTTTCTTGGGAATGCAAATCATTTATTCATCCCAAAACTGTTTTTGATTGATTTATCTGTTTAAATGTGTGATTTTAAAAGTCTTACAAGTAGATAGATAGAGAAAATAAGCCTGATAAATAACTGCATATAATGTAAATTATCTGATGCAATATTTTTAAAAAAATTACCTCGAATGTGAACAGGAGAGCGTATAAATGGTAAGGTATTTGCGTAAACCTTAGTTGTGAGACTTTCCAGAGGTATCCGCTGAGCTAACTCCTCAATGTCGAGGCACTGCAAGAGAGTGGACGTAAGAAACATCTGTGATTATTTTGTATAGACTTAAGTCAGCTTTTATCAAACACCCTTAGAATCATCTTGAAGGGCCGCAATCGCTTTTAATCGGACTAATAATAGGAATATTTTGAATGAGTCAAAGGCTTACAAATTGTCGTTTGGCGTTACTTAACACACATATATAAATGAAGGTACCTCTGAAATATATTATTAATTTCTTATGGAAATGGGGAATTTTTATATTGTTTTATTTCTGAAGGCTTTAAAATAGCCTTCTTTCGTATTTTTGAGCTCCTCTATTTAAACATAAATCGGCAATTTTGTATCAGTTATCGCTCGGTTATTATAATTGTACAGAAATTGGTAGTATTTTCCTACTCCAGCTATTACAATCCTATCCATAGGTGGCCGTGTAAATCAAAATTTACTAGGCCCAATGAAGTTGGATTGGAAAATTAAATACCGAATTCCCATGGGTTATTCTCGGAAATTTATGAAGATCGATTTCGTTTATATGAATTACTATTTTCATAATTGATTCGAGAATGATTTTGTCTCTCAGAGGCTTGGATTTTAAGTATTAATAAATGAAATTGAAGAAAGGGACGATAACTTGGAGCATTCCTAAAAATAAAATATATGTGAATATAGCGTCAAATAATTGAGTATCATAACACATTACAAACTCGGCAAAAGCGAAAAAGTTTTATTAGAAAAATTTTGTAATAAATCAAAGATCATTTGATTATAATCAACGTAGCAGAAATTAGTGGTTTTAGATTGCAAAATTAGGGAAAATTTAGTTCAATGTCACCTTACCTGTAGCCATCTAAGTTTTTATTTATTTCCCAAGACAAGACGACTTTATACAATTTTTTCTTCTAGAGAAAGCATTTGAACTTAGGAGATAGTAGATCGATCTAACTTAGGTTGAAGGAAGGAGATCAAGTGAAAGTATTAACTCATGCCGGTGCACCAAAGGAGCCCTGTAAAATTTTAAATTTTGGTTCAGAGTTCAGGTTTTATTATTTGTCGAATACAGTCCACCGTTTCGTATCCTAATTTTTAAATTTCACGCTCCATCTCCTGCTCCTTGAGTGACTTCAGGTTTGCCGCCTTCTGAGTTTATTGAAAAATTAATTATTTTGGTCAACCGAGATTCTAAAAGAGCAGATAATCGCCTACATAATTTTAACGAAGCAGGTCTCACTTGAGTTCACCCAAGATGAACCAAAATAATATTCCCAAATCATAACTTTCTAAAGCAAATAATTATGATTTCTTCATTTTAATTTCCCTTATTATAAGGGGTCAAAATGTGTTATTCTACGTAAATAACCGGCAATTTAATTAATTTGCGTACCGCTTATCCGCAGAAATTTGATTGATGAGAGTGAGAATTTGATCTACTGGTTTGAATTATTTCCATTCCTCAAATCAAGAGCATCCTACGTCACCTTCACAGCAATCTTTAAAATCATTTTTGCTCACCTTCTCGGTATTATATTGGTTTGTTTGAATCAATAAGAAAACCCTCATAATTTAAAACTGCTAATTTTACTTTACTGCCTGCAAACTAAGAGAATTTACCTAAAACATTCGTATTTTATGCAGAAAAAATGATTTATATGAGTTGACTGATACCGAATTCATGGTTGATTCAAATTTTTAAAGTGATTTTTGGTTTTTGTAAAGTTAATAGACGAGAAATGTATTGGATTAAGAAAAAAATGCTTAAAGAACAAATTATCGAAAATCGATAAAGAAGTTATTATTATGCATACAATAAAACAAAAGTTTAAAACGGGTTTGATGAACGGTAGACTTACGAATAAATTCTATTAAAAATGTTTTTAAATCATGATTTTTAAAATAAGAATATTCAGCGGGATTTTTCTCTATTTTAGATATTTGCTGTTTTGCGATTAATTTATATTAATGTTAGAAGGTAATAATTTTAAATCAAGAAACCTCTTTTTTCGCAGAGTATGCCTGTCATTCATATTTATTTATTTAATTACTTCTTCTCAAAATTCCATAATAGCAGAGAAAGAAATCGAATCAAAAAATTAGTTGGGCACAAATCTTATCTTCACAAACGTAAACTGTTTACCTGAAATTATTGGTCATAAAGGAGGTTATATTATTCGCTTTTGGGCCGATAAGGGACGGTTTCTTCGTAAAAAAATGACACTTCAACGCTTATCGAAAAAAATGGAAAACGTTTTTTGGGGCGGGAAGTAGTGCAACGTTCATTGGAAGCAAAAAGCACTTTCATTTTTTTTTCATACGTATAAATCAATTCCTCTCTACAGTCATCTTCAAAATATTACTAAGTACACAGATAGATTTCAGTTCTGGAATGATAATGATTTTCCCCAAATAATTAATGCATTTCCTGTCCCATTTCCCTGATAGGTTAGTTAGGTCAAATTAGTCAGATTCAATCTAAATGAAAATTTTCTGACAAAAATTATCATAATTTAAAAAATATTCAGAAATAATCCTAAGAGGATAAATGCTCTCTAAGGATGTTATTAATGTTGAAATAAATTGTAAGTTAGGGACACTTGATGAGCAATAACAGTCTGAATGGAAAATTAATAGATTGTCGTTAAACAGATTGATATAACACATGGGCTGAAAAGTCCCGGGCCTAACACACGGATGGCGCTAGTTTTATTGCAGTCACCTTTTTTCAGTTAATACTAACCTTCAAAAAACACCTGTTAAAATTTCATGATATTCTATTCATTAGTTTGTGAGTTATTGTGCTAAGAGTGATGCTACTTCTGTTATTTTCAAAACAATGCATCAAAAACAATTTCGTGTTTTAATTCTACACTGCTTCTTGATGGGAAAAAATACCGTTCAAGCAAACCAATGGCTTGAAAAGTGTTATGGGGACTCCATTCCATCCGAAACAACAAACGTGGTCTTAGAGACATCGATGATGCAGAACGCAGTGGACGTCCAAATGAGGCAGTAACACCAGAAAGCATTAAAAAATCCACAAAATCATTTTGAATGATGAAAAAGTGGAGTTGCGTGAGTTAGCTGACATCGTAAAGATATGAAAGAACGTGTTGGCTTTAT
>CAADRB010000005.1:1812908-1915517 GCA_900708905.1 Hymenolepis diminuta | reverse complement strand
AGTGAATATTATATAGCGTTATTGGAGCGTTTGAAGGTCGAAATTGCAAAGAAATGACCGCATATGGCAAAGAAAGAATATTGTTTCATCAAGACAACGCACCGTGACACAAGTCAATCAAACAGTGGCAAAACTACATGATTTTAACTTCGAATTGCTTCCACATCCACCGAACTCGCCAGATTTGGCTCCCAGCGACTACTGGCTGTTCGCAGACCTGAAAAAATGCTCGCCGGTAAGAAATTTCACACGAATGAAGAGGTTATCGCTGAAACTGAGGCCTATTTTGAGGCAGAGGATAAATCATTCTACAAAAGGGGTATTGAAATGTTAGAGCGGCGCTGGAATGATTGCGTTGCTCTTGATGAAGATTACGTTGATGAATAAAGCTAATTTTGAACCAAAGGAACTGCGTTTCCTTTGTTAGGCCCGGGATTTTTCAGCCCATGTGTTAAAATGTGAAATTAAAGTAAGATATCAATCTGTAAATCTTGTAAATATGCAAAAACACCAAATGAAAGATTTAAATAATGGATGGTTTGTGATTTCTAAATAAATTATATCCTGAGCAGATTCAAGCTTCCTTAACTTTGAGTCCTTGACCATTTCATACAGTATATTTATATTTACGTGAAACTGTTAAATTAATGATCTTGAGTAAATTTGCTGTATAAAATCTTACTGGGAAATATTTTATTACTCCAAACCATTCTTCTTCATGTCACTCACGTTCTTTCCTTTAGCGATAAGAGAGTGTGTTAACACCTTTCAATTTCGGATAAATATGATAGAAGACGATTTCCTGTTAGAAGGAGTAGTATGAAACATTAAGAGTTTTCATTTTTCCACTCTCATAAGTTCATGAATTTTCTTTCTTAAGGAATGTCTAATTCTCGGGTAGTTTCCAGCTTTGAAATTCTGGTGCTAAACACCAAATCTGATATCGATTTTCCTCTTATTTACATTGCCAAATTTATTTACTTGTTTACTTTAGTCAATAGCCTCCTTGGATAAAATCTGAAATTGTTGTTGTTTTTGTATGCGTCACGATAAGCGACTATTTAACTTTGATCAAAGTAGATTTGAACTTCGTTATATATGCCTTAAAAATTTTAAATACTTTTACACGCTTGGAGTTCGAAATTTATTGTTATATATTCCATTTTTTATGGCAAATGGTGGCAAATTCGTCAAGATTTTTCCACTTATTGAAATAAACTTAATGCAATAGAAACCTATATCATCTGCGAAACGTGGTCATTGGAATTATGACACTTTGAATCAATCCCAGTGAGCACATTTATATAAAATAATCTTTTGAGCCAAGTATCTCTGGCAATAAAGAGAGACAAATTTATCAGGACAGCACTACCAGTTTTTCAATTTTACTCCCGGATAAAAACATATGTAAAAAAGAAGGGTCCTTTTTGGACTTCGACTCATTATGATTTGATGCAGTAAACTGTAAACACTAACTGGAGATAGTACTATAATAAATCTTTAATTTGGATAATTTAAGACATTTAAGGTATCTTAATTTTAATCTTACCCCTCTATATGACTCATTCCCATCCTCCTCTTTAGGTGCTTTCCTGTGATAAAAAACTGTAAATTTTCATGAGATTTGATTTATTTTTATCAGTGTAATAACCCTATTGGTCTCCCGAATAGTCACAACTCCCCTAAATCAAATAACAAATCGGAATTGAGTGAACTTCCGCAATTCTACCTGGTAATGACCCATACTTTTAGTCCACTTTAACAATTATGTAAAATTTGTATAGGTTTATAATTAAGTTAATAAACATGCACATTTTTTTACGTTACTTTCTTTTTTAGATAAAAATATTCTGGTTCATACAACAGTTAGTATCACGAAAGCTTTTGACTCAAAATAAATATTAAAGTATATAATATTTTTCAATAGGTTTTCATTTATTGTTGGTCCACCAATATTTTAAATTTTATTAATGTAAAATAGGCGATTGCATTTTTATATCGGCTAAAATTCTTTTACAACCTTAAAGCTCCTACATCCAATCCTTAAATCAGCTTTAACGAAGAGCCAAATTCTCAACAGTAACTCTCTGACTAACAACAGAACCAGAGGACAAAATATTTCACTGTGGGAGACAGGTTAGTATTAACAGAGATATGTCGGTGATTTCATTTCATTTGTTTGCGCTCTCATTTTTCCCTTAGAAGTCATCTAGTTCATGCGATCAAAGGAAAATGAGCAGTTAGATTTCATGTGATTTGGGTGGGGAGATTGCTGGATAAAATGAAACATTTTTATCCGATAAAGAAAGTAAAGTAAAACTTGTAAGTGGTTATTAACGTTATTATGACTTATTTACTAATTTTACAGGAATGTTAAAATGCACTCAAATTTTGGATTATTACTGGACACGATTGGGAAAATAGAAAAGTTTGCATAATTCCTTTTACATCATATAATTTTGGAAACTCTGGCTAACTTAGAGGTTTCTAAGACTATAGCTGTTATGTAAATAATTCAGAATATATATTAACCAAAATTTAAGCAACTGTATTTATCAAATCAAAAAATTCCACAGGATCTCGAGTTCTGATAGTTGTTTCTATGCCATTAAGACCTTCAATGGATTGAATTTGGTTAAATGTGAATGGGAGACAACTTCACAAGACGTTGATATTTATGAATGGAAGTTAACAATTTTCTGCTGGCCCACTTGATATTTCAAGAAAGTATTCATCTCAAACACCACATGTTCAAAGGATTCCATTGTTATCCTTTTTACCTATATTATTACTGAAGGGTTTTTTCCTAAATCCTCACATTTTGATCTCAGTCTCATTGGTCTTCACACCTTGAAAATTTAGTATTGCAAAATTATCACTTACTTATTCGGATCCGTTAGCCGCAAACCTCTCCATCAATCTCTCAGTAAGTGGTTCATATATGTTCTACCACTCTTTGATTTAGAAGAGTTTATTATTTCTTTCTTGTTCCTTTTCTACGTATCCTTCCCATTATCAAAATATTTTCATCATAAATTTTACGTCCAATTAGAAAGTGGGGTCCCTTAAAACAGAAAATGTTTGATTTGGAAATAAATTTTTCAGTTAATTCGATAACACTGAGTGATGGAGAAATTAATCCTTTTATTTAGAATTTAAAAGTTTTCCTGTTTCATTTGAAATTCGAATAGTACATTTTTAAACGGAGAGGAACAATTTCATGTAGATTGAAGAATTCTTGTTTTTTAGTTCATAAAATCCAAACCTTCAACTCAGACAGGGCATCTTGCGATAAAAAAATCATCAAGTGATCTAAGTTCTTTTACTTTTTCCTCCAGTCGATACGCAGGTGGAATAGCAATGATACTTGTTGGAGTATTCTTTTTCGTCTTTTCCCTCATCTCATTCTGCTTCGCATTCCAAATGAAGTATGTCGAGAGAGCTGTACAGCCAGGCAGTAATCAAACCAACCACCAAATAGATCCTCAGATGCCACCGATACAGCCCCCTACACAGGTTCCCGTAAGTGTTACACTGTGTCAGTGCCCATCTCTCCTTGGGTTTATTAATATTACTTGTTCCTTATTTCAGTATCCTGTCAATGACAACCATATACAGCCTCCACCAGCATATTATCTTCCCAGTGCACCTATTTCAGTTCCCCCTCCACCGTACAAGGAGTGAAGTTCAACTAAGATATGACAGCCTATTTTTATGTCCTATATCTTAACATACGGAATACTGTAATATTTTCATCATTAGTAAAAATATGTCATTGCAAGTACGCTATCGTATACAAAAATTTGTTTCTGAAAGTGCTGGATCCCTTTAAGTTGTTTGTGGAATTAAACGATCAACAAAATTCCATTGACAAAATTCCACTATCTGTAAGTAAATCACGCATATAAAGTGCAACTCATAGCATTTGTAATAAGATGGTAAAGCAACATTTACCGGTCTTTTGTATCAAATTAATATAATTGAAAAAAGTGCTTACTAGTGTTCACACCTTAGGTGCAATCGATAATATATCGTCACTCGCTTTATAGAGCTATTGCAAAGACAACGGTTTTAAATTCACAAAATTCAAATGAAGCAGAAATGGGTCCACTAAATGTCGCAAGTTTTTATCTCATTCCTTGCTCAATAAACAAGTTCAGTATTCAAATCGTTCTTCGTTTATCAGCAAGGAATAGTATTCGATTTTATTATTTCTGAGAGGGAATAATATACTCTCTTAGTTATCGATTTTTACTAGTTCTTTCCACTTATTTCGTTCAGTTTATGACTCAGCCCATGATCCTCAAGTAGTTTATCGATTTTTCCCCTTATTTAACAGTTATATATTAAATTTTGCTTTCCCGCAGAATCATAATTTCAGTTTACTATTTATGCGGTAATTCCCCTCTGTTCTTTCTATTACGTATAAGAAGATAATATTTTTCCTAAAATAATTCTTAAATGTAAGATCCTTTATTTTCCACCTCCTTATTCATGCTCCTTTTAATTCCCTTTCGTTCAAACGAATTTATTTACATTACGGTTGTAAATGGTGCATAATATAAATCGACCTATCGATACGAAATCGAGCGTCTTGCGTTGATATGGTGGTTTGGGTCGTTTTGTATTGTGTGTAGTTGTCGGGACGTGTTTGTAACTAGTGTAATTTTTTGGGGAAATTAAGAGTCGGTTACTGTATTCTACAGAGAAGGGCGGATTATAACACTTTCCGTAATAAAATAGTATGTCGTTTGGAAGCCAAGCTCGTATATTTGGAAAGGATAATAGCTCAATCCATCACTTTCCAACATTAGTCCCTCTGTAATCTAGGGCCTATCCTTCTAAATAGGTAATTCCTAACCGTCAATTTGTACGAAACTGGTTTTCTACATTTTCACTGTCAAAAATGAAATCAATCTCTGATCACAAGGACGTTAAGTCAGGTTTATTTTTATAGATCTTTGATTAATATCGTCCACTGATTAATATCGTAGGACAGGAGAGGTTCACAACAATGCACCAATACAGACCTCTCCTCTTAGAAGAAATAAAAAATCTATCGATTGCATAATACATTCAATCGTCTTGTGAAAAATGTTCATGATTATATTCATGCTAAAAAGATACTTTAATTTAAGTTAGAAAATATAACATGTCCTTCTTATGGTATGAAATTTCAATATTCAATTTTATAAGTGACGTCAACAATTTCACTGTTATCTGACAATTTATTTTCATTATGTCCATTTGATTAACAAAAAATGATCGGTTATTGTTCGTATTACAGATAAAGATGCATGCCTTTAAAAATTAGTTACAAAATAGGGAGGAAGGTAAAATATTGATGCCTCTGGAACTCCAGTTGCAATTTGCGCTTCTGCCCTTAACATCTTCAGGATATCTGAGAAGTCCACTTTTGTTGGAGAATAGTTTCCATGACAACTGGAGCGATCGGACTGATTTACACGGAGATTTAAATTTCCCTGTAGCTTCATGGCCGCGTATTTCACGATCCAGCCCTAGGCTGTCTGATACCCAAAGAAAACCAATAACTGAAATTGTGAGTTTAAAGAATAGGTAGTTTCACCACTCTCACTCTCATTTTAGGAGATTGTTTAACCAATATAAGCTAATACCACCAGCTTTGAAACCGCCTAAAATGTTTTAATTGAGCAGAGTTTACTGAGCCGTGTTCACTCAAAATTTCAACTTGGATTAATTTTACTATTACTCACGTCAATACACAAGAAATCCTTCCGAAGTCAGCATCTGAACGCGTGAAATAACAAGACAGTCCAGTGAGAGGTGGAACTGAGAGTCGATTAGGAATACATTATTAAGTCAGGACTCTTACTTTGTTTGAATTCTGGAGGTACCAGGTTGTCTACTCTCCCGTAATGCACTCTGTAATTTCCAGATGTTTTGCAGCTCTATTTTCATGATCCCATCCCCGAGTTTTCAGGTGATTTCTTGTCCTAGATATTCGCCGATTGGTGAATCGTTTATTCACCTGAATGACTGTCCACTTTGTAACGTTTGTCTTTACACGATTACATTCCATTATATTTAGTCGACTGCAACTGATTAGGTATACTATATATGGCAAGGAAAGTCAATAATACTCTCGTCGGCATGTGTTAAAAGAAGTTTATCACTGAAAGCTCATCTACCGCTTATGCCATTCTAATTTATTTGTATATTCTTGCATCCATGACTAATAGGTGCAACTGCAAAATGAATTTAATGAATAGCGGAGTACTTCTTTTCGGAAAATTTAGTTATTCCTGGCTCGCGTATATTTAAGAAATTACTTTATTTCGTCACCTAGCATTGAAAGATCAACATTTATAATTGAGCCGGATAAACTTGACTTCACCATGGATAGTATGATGGAGAAGTGATAAATTTAGATCACATAGATTTTTTAATTACCCTCAAACGAAAATCTTTGTGTCAAACAATCCGAAGAGTATTTTCACTGGTATAATTGATTTGGTGGACAAAGTTTCCAGACGTCGACTACAGGCAATGATAAAATACATGCGAGTTTTATCCTAATGTGCATTGTCCATATTAAAAGGTGAAACTTTAAGAGTACATTTGTCAATGATGGACATGTTGTGTAATATTAAATGCCTAGTTTCTGCTGATTTTATCTAGCTATTCCGCGATATTACTAGGTTAGAGTTGACTCAAATTAAGGAAGAGAGGTAAAGATGTTTATTTTAATTTGCAAAGCATATTATTTAGGCAGATTTAATCAAGCGGAATGATAAGTTAATATTCGGAACAAATGTGGAAGTCAAATCTGTAGACCTTGCCACAATCTCTTCATTCTCCTAAAGCAGTATGGAATAGTAGCTGAGTATATCTCAGATCCAATTTCCTTATTGGTCCACTGTACGCCCACGCTGGCCAGCTTGCTGGCAAGTACCTTCTTATGGAGCCGGCGAGGTTTCGAGCTTAGCTTACTTCCACTTCATTGGTGGCAACGTTCTTAATGGTTTATCCGCGTTGTCGATATTGATTCACCTTCATATGAGCATAATTGTACCATTTTGAGTTATTCTTCATTAGTTGATTGGAATGGATATGTATCGGGTTGGTATATGATTTTGCGTAACTACATTTTTAAAAACGTTACACTTTTTCAGCTCATTGGGACTCAGTTTTAATTACCACATGGTTCATTAAAGTAACCGTAAAGGGCTTTGCATGAAAAGTAGTATTTGCAACTTGTCGTTTTCCGATTCTACAGTACTTATTACACTCAAAAATGAAAAGCCTTTTGTTATCTTACCGCGCGATAAGTTCAGGAATAATGTTACCAACAATATGCAGTCCTAACTCAATTGTTTTATTAACAGAACATGCGACATATACTCTCAGTAAGTAAGTAAATAAGTCCAAGTAAGCATACTGTAGTAAGCATTCTATCGATCGAATAGATGGAATAAATTAATTCACTCATGTCGTCAGATCAGTTCGGAGGTGGCAGACAAGCCACCCCAATTTATTAAATACTAAATTAGGTTTGTGTAGGAAACATTTCTTTGTTAGACGTCAGTCATGTCTCGTCGTCGGTGTCTCGGCATGATGATCGACATTTGTTTAGGTATCTATGTGCAAACACGCAAACACATAGTGGGACCGCCTGTGGACACTGTAGTGAAGATCTCATCGCTAGTCAATTATTTCTAATCGCTAGGTGATGGTATACATCTGCTGGCTATAGCACATACTATCTACCTCCTTTCCTATATATTAATTTTAAATCAAATTGATCATAGATCATTTAATGCTAAACGGTGCTTATGTACTCTTTGTATTTCTATATAAATATTTTTAATTGATAAATTGCACAAATCGATAACGTATTAGATGAACGATTTGAAGTTAGCCAAGACAATAACTAATGTGACAGAAAGTTTAGCCATGTAATTTGATTTCTATATAGCCTTTCCAGTGAACAAAGGCTATTTTTATTGGGAAAGCCGCAGGAAATAATCTGGGGAAAATTCTAATAATCTGATTGCAATGATACACAGATATTGGTACAACGGGGATAGATTTTATCATATTAGCTAGTAATGTTCCAGACTCCAAATAACACTTATTGATTCTAAGGTTACGGAGTGGGTTAATGTCCGTTATGTACATAATTTATCAGCCAACTGATTAAATTTTGTTCACGCCCTCTCCTCTAATAGCCTGGGAAGGTGTTTGACATTAAGTGCTATGATCTATTAGAACTCACAAATTTATTTAACTTGAAATCTCGTTGAAAATTTTGTATCTAAGAAGATAAATGTAAAGGAGCTCTTTATTAATACACAAGTTTGTCCTGTTTTCACTTCAAATTGCGTCTTATAAAGCTCATCAATCTAGAAAGGTGCCATGAATAGACCTCGCATAACTTCCAGTTTTACGAATAATAATCCGTCATCGGGTACCTACTATTAACGTCGGCCGTAAAGATATCAGTCATTAGTGGGGGATTGAACAATGAAGTATGATTGGTGAGCTATTCGGACTATAACACACTCTATGCATTTTCCCACCCAATGGAGATCATGGTTGGATACAAAAGCTAGTAGAAACCTAATCTACACTTAAAATGCCTGTAGGGGTTATTGTTAGCTTAATACTTGCGGAGATTTTTCTATCTTGGTTGATACTTTACAATTTTAGGTGATGCAAGTTTATCGCCAATAAATTTTGGAACTATGCACGATTGGTATGTTAAGAATTATAGCTATTGTGTGATGCTAATATAATTAACGGAAATATTTGTTCGACTATAAATTCAGAAATTGGGAAATTTTTATAAAGCAGTTCGATTTAGATGCTTCCTACAATAAAAATATGCTCAAATCAGATGTGGTAGAGAGGAGCTATTTATTTCAATAAGTTACGCTTGTTGATATATACTTCTCGGGCTAAGGAATTCAAAGCTATCGAGTGAGAACTTTATATAATAACTTGATTATTTCATATTTTAATTACACAGTTAGGGCATATGGTTTTAAAAATAAATTCAATATCATAAACGGCTGATAGAAATAGAAGTAAACAAAATCAATGCGGAGAAGTTAACAAAATATATATCATGACTACATGCAATCAATTACGCCATTAACTTTATATTTCGTTAAAGAAATATGTTTTAAAAGTATATTAAATAAAATTTCTATAAGAGATTGCTCTTATATGTTTTAGTGATTTTTATAGTCATGACCCCTTTCGTTTATTCAATTCATCAGATATACTTAAGACGTACATACGTCTGGGCCAACTTTGTTGCGCGTTTTAAATCATACCTTTTCTGTATTAAATCAGTTTAATTTTTTATTAATGACTTGGCATAATTTCTGGTTATGTTTATACATTTGTTTCAAGTTTAAGAAAGCCCTTCTTACTTAGGTACAAACTGTCATGTACTGATATCGATTTAATTTTTATATTATATTAACTTTTGGTATTTCAGTGGACGAAAATGAGTCGAGTTCGAGGTTTTGTTCTAGATTATGTTCAAACTCACATCAAAATTTACAAAATTGTCGCATGTTGTGCTCTATTTGTTAGTCTCAATCTTATCATTGGAGGAGCTATTCTAGCTGCTCGAAATAACAGCGCATGGGATCATAGTTTCGAAGATTTCAGTGCATATGTGTCAGGACAAAGGTAATTTTTAATTCGCTTATGTTTTGTTAGTTTTCTCTCACATACATTTCTTTGGAGATATTTGCGGCTAAGACTAATCAATTATTTATCTTTCTTTCATTTGAAGATTTTCTTTTGTACTTTTGGACTTTTTAATGATTCTCCCATTTAGTTTTTGTCGTTGTGATATTTTTTCTTAACTCTTGCCATAATATAAGACAGTTCATTATGTCTATTGATATTAAACTTCCTGTCCATGTTCTATTCACGAACCAGGAGAGTTAGATGGTATTTTTGTCCTAAAACTGTAATCTAAAGCTAAAATAATGATAATAGGTGAGCGAGAATCTAGTAAAACCATGATTTTGGAAAGAGCAGCAACTCACTGCAATGCAAAAATATGCTACTTTTCATCTTAAGAAAGCAACTGAAATCGTGTGAAAGCTAAGCTTAATAAAGGGGGAATCGAAAAGACATTGAGAACATAGTCAGGGTATTAGAAAAGTCTTGCTTCGCTTGAATTCGGCCCGTACAATTTCACCTGGATTGCTGATCAACTTCTTGTCCGCAGGTTTATTAATTGGAATGGTCAGTCTTGCCACTTCAATTAATTTTTTTACTCCCGAAGGATAAAAAAGAAGGATGATCTTTCATAATCTTAAGCAGCTTACATGATTTTACTATAGAGTCAGTTAGTGTTCACTCAAGATGAAATCTAATAATTCGTTCTTGTTTGTAAGCTTTATAGAATATTCTCGTTGCAACGGAGAGAAAGTTTCAGGCTTCATCTCTAATGCATTGGATTATAGGTCCCCTACATTTACACCTGGATCTCTAAGACCCTCCATCACTGCAATTATTGGCTAACCAAGCAGCCGATCATTTTACGCATACTCGAGCCTATATGAGTAAATGTATTTTGTTAACAAAAAACCGTCCTTTGAGTCATAAGCCTTCTTTTTTCCTCTTCCTTGAGTCTAAGTGGCTGGAACTTCAATAAAGGGCAACTGAGAAATTATAGAAGTTCTTAATCAACGTCTCTCTTCTACCTTTTTTGTAGAGTAATTTACTTTTTTTCTTAATTAAAGGAAGGGCAAAAGGTAACACTCAGAAGTTTTTTTAATCCAAGTAAAGAGTCAGTTTGTTTCAATTTTAATATTCTTCTAGATATGTGTCAAATTAAAAGACGTTAACATTGTAAAGGTCTCTATTTGTTATGCGTAAGCTGGTAGCGTTCAGTGTATACGCCTGATAACGTTGAGGTTACACCTTCTATAGTCATCAGGGAACACCTAGCTAACAATGTAGTCCACCGTGTTAGTTAAAACTGGTTAATGGAGAGGCAACCATTTCTCATAGATGTGATTACTCTCAAAAAAATGTTTGAAACTATTATATTTATTTTAATTTTCGAAGCTTCATGACTAAACTATTTGTTTAAACCCTCCTCGCCCCGTCACATTGGTTTATTATTATTATATGAAGCTTTTTCCCTTTTTTAGTAAATATGCGGCAGGTATAGCAATGATTATGTTCGGGGTGTTCTTGTTTACTTGTTCGATCGTTTTCTTCTGCTGTTCCTTCCAACTGAAATTCGTCCAGAGGGTTGTAGAACCTGATAATCGACGACAGCAGCAATTTGTATGTCTTATTATTTCACACAAGAAGTCTTTTTTATTTGGTTGTGTATATACTACTTATTTTCATTTCAGTACCCGAACACACCTAAACAGCCACCACCAGTAAGTGACACCATTATCACGTGCAGCTCTCTTTCTCCGGAGTAAGTCACATTTCTAAATACTGCTTCATATTCATTTCAGTACCCGACTAACATGGATCAAATAATGCCTACTGCGCCCACAAATCCTCCACCTTATCCAGGATAAAAATGTTCCCCTTTTCCTTAAATTAAGAAAGAATCAGCCCTCTGCCTCTAAATTTTAACGTTTTACTCTACTTCATGTTCATTTTGTTCTTCCGAAAAGCCTGTATATGAATAAAGAGATCATTTTTTGTATTGATTCATTTGTTGAGGAAAGATTTTTGGTCACTTGTTAACGTACCGTAGCATAATTCTAAGAATAAAACCTGGCATTTGCGATCCGTCTGCTGAGATTTTCTGTCGAAATAAATAAATAAGGAGCTGTTTTATTAGGATTTATGTTCTTTTGTAGCTTCAGTATATTAACCATTACCTCAAGCTTTATTTCTCCCATTTCTTGAGCAAGAGGTAGAAAATCGAGGGAATAAATTACCCTTTATCTATGAAAAATCGCATCAAAGGTATCATTCTAGGATGGCTTTACCTATTTTTTCTATGAGATCAGAAAGAAAAGTTCTTGTCTTTTAATCCTTATGTTAGTATACGCTTTCAAGTGAAATTCCTCATTGTATTAGTATATGAAATGCATTTGGCAATAGGACAGGTCAGTTATACGAAATCTGAAGTGACATAAGGGAGTTATCATATGGTCTGACTCTAGGAGCACGGATGCCGCAAAAAAATTACATTCACAACAGAAGAGAAGTCCTGCGGTGAAATATCTGAGAATTCTGTAATCAGGCTCCTCAAGCACGGCTGGAAAGGAAATACAAAATAACTATAATAAGAAAGGTCTCTGACATCCTGCGATAGATCTCAACAAGTACCAGGTAGACAACTTCTTCTTCCCATGCAAGAAGTTCTAGAGAGGAGTAGAAGACTGTAATTTTGTTTGGGCATTAGTTCAGAATGAATAATAAATATCAATAAGGGGGAATAACAATGAATTTTCAACGTACACGGCGACTAAGTCAGATTATTACTCATCGGTTTACAGTCATTAAAGCAGATGATCATCCACGGTGGCTAATTCTTTTTGAACCCGACAGATGTTAGAACCTGTATTTCTGATAAGAAAGGCTCCAGAATACTGTCCAACGATCTAAGTTGTTTCTCCTTAATACTCTCCACTGGGCACCAGGAAAAGTGGGAAATGATATATAATGGATTTAACCGGCTTATAATGAGGCATCAACGAAAATTTTCTTCTATCCATTCAAAATTCCAAATAGTTTAAAGAAATTTTTGATAGTTGAGGATCATTTAAGTAAAATGGGGGAAATGCAGCGTCCACACTTGATTAAAATAAGTTCTCGATGGCCCCAAAAGATAAATAAATCAGGAGCAAATATGAGTAAAATTATTTACGCGATAACACACCATCCATTCAAATAATGGAATTCGGATATCGTAATATGACATGCTAGAATTGCAGAAGGGCAAGGACAATGGGATCCTGATTAGAATATAACTTGACGCGATAAATGTGCATCTAGCGTTCCAAACGCGAAAAGTACACCTATTCAGTATGTGTTTATGCAACAGTGTTCTTGTAAACTTGTGCATCTTTATGTTCTCCTGACAAGGAACTGAAATACAGGGGCACGTATTTCCTATACAAGATCTCCTACTGAATGACTCAGGATATCATGTCACTACTGTGTACAATCTAAGCGCAAATGCATATCTAAGCTCTTGCATGTACCCCTTACTTAACTAATTGTGTCAGTTTTATGAAGTTAATAGAATTGTGAAAAACGAGTCTGAAAACTCGTAGATTTCATCAATCTCTTAATCAATTTATTCATCTTACGTCGCAAAGTAAAATTCAAAACTTAATCACGGAAAAACATCAAAGCATGCAGGCAGAGAAAGATATCCTCATTTTAAGATAGTGAGAGTCCAGATATCGTGAGAATCCTGATTCATATGAGCTCCAAGCTTATCGAATCAGCCGCTTTTCCAAATTAAAGGTATGCGAGGCTTATCTCGTCAATCTTGTTATATGGAAAAACTTCATGACATGATTTCATATGAATCTTTTTGGGTAGTTTATGTAGCACAAATCTACCGAGCAGGACCGTTTACTGATTGGCAGATCACCTTTCGGCTGTACGCAATTTATTTCTATGGCAATGTGACAGCTGAATTCAAGGTCATAAGGCATATATTATTTTCACGTTTACTTCAGACACAAAAATTTCAATTTGTTTCTGTTTGTATTTATTATATTTTGACAGCTAAATTATTGTATTAGTATTACTAAATTGAATTATCTAATCGTATTTTGTGAAATAAAACAAAAATGGAGCATTATTCCGATAAATTGACCATATGGTCCATTATGTGTGGGCATTGCCAATAAATTATTTATGCATATTAAAGTATTATTTAAATAAATAAAAATTTAAGGAAAAGCGATACTATCATCATATGCCATAATATAAACATCTGAACTTGGCTAGAGTATTTTTATGGATAACAGTGTTATCTGTAGTTCGCTTACAAATCTTAAATGTATAATAAGCGGGACATCCACTTGTTATCGGTTAATTAGTTAATTGGAAGGGAAAGCGTTAGTACATTGTTGTGATCTGCTCTTCTCTGTAGGATACCGTAACCGACTCTTATATTCCCGAAGACATTGTACTAGTTACAAACACGACTCCACAATACCGCAATACAAAACGACCCAAATCACCATATTAATATGAGACTCACACTTCGTGAGTCGTAGGTCGATTTATATTATGCGCCATTTACAACCGTAATGTGAATAAATTCGTTCGAATAAAAGGGATTTGAAAGAAGCAGAAACTAAAAGATGAAAAATAAAGAATCTTAAATATAAGAAATTTTATGGAGAAGGTATTATTTTCTTATATAGCAAAAATAAATGAACTTTTACTAAATAGATTGGGCAAGATGAGAAAATATAAGTGTAAAATGATTAATAATTCACAAAAATGATTCATTTTAGGCAGAAATCCCAAGTAAAGGTGAAATAGAAGATATTGATCGAGTAAAAAGACAATTTTCTTTTCGTTACATCTTGATTAAATAACAGGAAAAGGCGTTTTGCTATCAGGCGGCATTTGATGACTGAGAATGAAAATGTCGGCTTAATCCAGCCATAGAGAGGCTAGAGAGTAAATACACTCAGAAATTCCTCCAGGAAATTCCCACATGTTCAGTGGTACAAATGAGATATGGCTGTCTGTTAATGAATATTTTATTACGATTTATTCCGGTTAACTTGAAAATTTCAGTTTTCTCATTATCCTGTGTTTAAAATGTAAGCCGCCGAATAGCATGTAAGATCATTTTGCTTTCTCAATCATTGGAAGAGAAAATGATTTGAAGTGGCAATACTGATCCCTCATGATTTAAAAATATCACAGAACATCGTAGGTAAGCATTTGATGCAATCCAGGGGATAAATCATAAAATTTGATTTTTCGGAACATGAATTACCCATTCGAAAAAAAATTGAGTATGCCTCTTTAATACCTAGACGCTACTCTCCGTATCTTTTATCCATCCACTTTATCACTTGGATTTTCTCTTATTCGATCTCAGTTGCTTCCCACAATTAAAAACCATAACTTTTTGTATTAATGTTTTCAATAATAATAATAATACGAATAATTCCAAATTCATCTTATGTGGTGGCCAATTATAGTATTAGAATCTTCTCTAGTTAATAAAACCAAGGTCAAACCAGTGATTAATTGTGAATGTTAGTGCTACATATAGGAAAATAACATGTCCCTCATAATAATTCTTTATTTTCCACCTCCTTATTCATGCTTCTTTTAATTCCCTTTTATTTATTTACATTGTGGTTGTAAATGGTACATAATATAAATCGACCTATCGATACGAAATCGAGCGTCTTGCGTTGATATGGTGGTTTGGGTCGTTTTGTATTGTGGTGTTGTCGGGACGTGTTTGTAACTAGTGCAATGTCTTAGGGAATCTAAGAGTCGGTTATGGTATCCTACAGAGAAGAGTAGATCATAACAGTTAGTAGAAAAACGCTGCTGAATTCAAAGTATTTCCATTTCTGTTAAGGTGATTACTGCGAATACTAACACACTAGGTGTTAGAAGAAATAATTATTATTTGCCCCCACTTCAAATATTCCTTCTATAAATAAAATTTTATTTCCTCCTTAATTCCTCCACTGATAAAAGACAATTTGTTATTATGCTTATTTGTTTAAGCCGATATCGATTGAGATAGAGTTCCGTTAGTGCCTGTGTGTTTACCATAACGTGTCTTGTGCTTGTTGCAGGTGATTGGCTTCTGTGCCAAGTTGCCATATTACCGAGTTTTCTAGATTGGCTTTGTAATAACGTTAGGTATACTGGGGCCACATCCGTCGAATAGATGGAATAAGTCAAGTCACTCATGTAGCCAGAGCAGCTCGGAGGTGGCAGGCAGGCCACCCCAATTTATTAATAAGTAAATTAGGTTTATATACAAAGCATTTCTTTGTTAGACGCCAGTCATGTCTCGTCGCCGGTGTCTCAGTGTGGTGACCGACATCTGTTTAGGTGGAGATCCTATCGGCAGTCAGTCATTTCTAACCGCCCGTTGTCGATAGAAATCTGCTGGATCTAGCATCTCCTATTAACATATGAAACATCCATCTTGGGGATTCGAGACGGAATCCTTTGATCGGTCATAATGTTGTCTAGTATCCGGTACTTGTTTTGTACACATTAAGATCTCTTAAATTGGAAAACATATGAGTTGCTTGGTGGAAATATTATTTTCTTATATTTAGCATGCCCGTTCGAAGGTGTGATCGACCGGGAGACGATAGAAGTCCCACCGAGTCCTGGTGGCACATGGGGGATAATATCTCGATAGTTTCTTTTGCGTCCTTGCTCTATATCGGAGGATCACAGGCTGTTCGGGAGTTAGAGAGCTGTAAGTTGTAAAACTCAAAAATCAATATCATCAAGACTATTTAAAGAATGCTTCACAGTCCGATAAATCAAACTCTCCTGGTCTGAGTTATTTGTGATCGCGAGATCAAGTGTCCTTTCCGTTCTCCACGTCCTAGATATCACCGCCGTGTGGCATGGTGATTATGGCAGTTGTCCATTGGTGATTTAAATTATGATTGAGGACATACACAAGTTCGACCACACTATTTGCGTGCATCGGGTCACACGGCGTCGCAACACAAAGTTGTTTTGATGACAGCATCTCTTCACACGTTGTCCTTAAATCCTGACCTCTAAATTCTGCTGCGGAGACGAATTGTCCTTACACGGAGAGAGATCTTAGCTAAATAATCAATCGATCGGAGGAAGATTAAGAAAAATGTCGATTCAAACTGTGTAATTGGGTCCGTAACAAGCGTTTCTGGTACACCACAAGTTTATGGAGGATAGAGATAGCTGATCTGCTTGTTATCGGCTAGAGTAGAATAACATCGGACACTTTCGAATGTGAATTTATCACCGTAGTGCATGTCACACCTTTAGTGTGTCCGGAGTGGTAAGTTAGACCTGAGTCCTGGGAGAATCTGGTTTCGGTAGTTGAATATGAATAGAAGGATGAGGGATTTTGGCAACATGTAGACACTGGTCGCATACTCTCACGACATTCTCCGCATTCATAGGTTCGAGAGTAAGTGTCTAGCCGGTTTCGTTTTCGTCTGGAAACTGGATAAGGTGGAGCTCATCGATCCAGTCTAGGCCCGTTAGTTTAATACTTCGATTTGTAACGTAGCACTTCTTGAAGATCGTCTTCTCCAGGAATGTAGCCTCGTATCGCATCGATATGTAGAGTTGAACAGCATTAGATATCAGGGCCAAATGGTATACCACTAATGCTTAGGTTAACGTATTTTCTAGAATCATCATTTACCTACATTAGCATACCATACCTCTGTCTCATCTGAGTTAACGCTCTCATATTGTTCGAATTTTGATTCGTTGAACTGGTCGTAGAAGCCTTCTTTGTGATTATTTTCGTTGCAGTTCTGGCAGCGACGTCTTCGATAGGACAGCTTTGTTAATAACGACGTACTCCACAAAATTGGCACCTTGAGAGTGATTGCTTCTGATATTCGTCGAATAATTGTCGGATGGGGGGTGGGTCTCCTCGGTCAATAGATGATCGGTGTTTTCGGGTCCTCTGAGGTTGAACGCCTCATGGTTCATGGTTCGCCTCCAGGTTCACAAGCCTGTTGTTGATAGACATCTGCCGGCTATGGCAGGCTTGCTCTGCAAGATTACCACTGGGTGATTCAAATTTGTTACGTTATAACACTAAGTATGGCAGAATGCAAAAAGAACTAGACTCGACATTTTAAACAGGTCTTGCCAACCAAAAGGTAAATTACATGCCCAAAATTTCTTACCACTTATATACACATACACACACACACACACATATATATATATGTATATATATATATATATATGTCAACAGCGTGCAACGAGAGGAGGAACAAGGAGAAGCATTTAATAAAACTGTAAATAATTTGCCTTTCTTTTCTCATCTCAAATCTACGGAGTATACCTTTGCAACTATGAACCAGATGTCTGTTTAAATATATTCAGCACGTGTTACTGGACAGTGTTCATATTTCAAACACAAAAGTTTAATCGTAATATATTAGTTTTGAAAGTGGTGGAGTAGTTACATAGGAGTTTTAATTAACAGATTAATAAAATTAATGTAAGGTGAATAAAAGTAAATTCTATAATTCGTTTACTGATGTAAATAATGATATGTTTGATCGAATCGCAAGGTTTTAGATAAAATATTAAGAACATTTAAATTCGTTTTGAGATTTAAATCGAAAATTATTGCATCAATGAAATTATTTGCAGATTAGCATTATTTTAGTGGGATAACTATCTCAAATAATATCTTAGTCAAAATCGCAATCAGTCCTGCTAACTAGAATAATTTAACTTGAATTCAGGGATTTAAAATAAAAATTAACATACCTCGAGGATTAAATTATCTGCTTTAATGAAGTTACAAAATGGTCAGATAATGTCTGTCAATTCGGGGGTCATAGATTCAAAATTCATGATAATAAAATACTAAATTTCTCAAAAGGCATATTCTTCGTTCATGGCATGTGATATTAACTACTTCCACTTGGGAATTATTTCCGGATAATGACTAACAAATGAATAATTTAATTGGATCACAAAGGATTTCAAAAGTTACACATTTAGGTATCAGGCAAAAAATATGTTGGTATAGGATTCAATTATGAATACCACGGACTATCGTTCGATGAAATTTTCACTTTTTGCGCTAGCATCAGACGCTAATAACAGCCTCCATACGTCCTTTATTTGGATTGGCTGTTTGTTAGGCGCGCCTTACGGACGATCTGCATCTATCTCTAATATGCCAGCTGAGGATATGTTTGACGCTAAAAATCCTATCACTGGCAAAATCAGTAAAATTATCGAGTTTAACACCCAAGCTGATGAGGTATGTGCTGGTTTTCTCGCAACATTTTCAGAGTTTCTTTGAAAGCCTTCGAGTTTTGTCAGAATCATATACATCTAATGATATCCGTTCGCGACGTAACTTGAGAGGAACGATTGAGAAATCGAGATTAAGTCTGGCTGAAGGATTTCTGCAAGAAATGTTGGCCATGAAAAAGGTAATTGTTTACGAAACTCGACTTATTTTACAGGGTCTTGATTCTCTATCCGCCGAATTGGATGCAATGTCAACAAGCTGTTCTAGGATCAATGAACGATTAATGGTAACATGATTAATAAAAAATTTCATTTTCAGTCATCAAAATCTCGAATGGAAGAGCTGATTAATCAAACAAATGTCAATCAGGCCAGAAAGTAATAATTGTTTCAACTAATGATATTTGTTAGAAATTCTGTAACGCTGACACATCTGGCTGCAAATGCCATTCTGAGCGCATTTTTTATTCCTCCAGAAGACTGGTCTCTTCTCGAGGAACAAATCAACACTAAAACCTCCGAGATTTTGATTTCGAAACTTGAACGAGCTAAAAATATTCGACAACTTATTGTCAATACTATGGGAGTTCCTTCTATGTCGCTAGTGTATGTTTATTAATTTAATAACTTCATTTAGTTTATTAGTAAAGATCTACTGGACTCATCAACAACGTACATTGACAAGGCATTTGAACATCTTTATCATTGGATCAAAAGTGTGCAATTGTTTATCGATGATAATTTTCCCGTGTTCTTTAGGAGAAGTCAGTACTCAAAACTTTGAGGCAGTTGAAATATCAATACCTTTCAGGAAATGCTTAAAGGAATTACAAGAACGTCCAATTTTCTTCAAGTAAGTGTATTTTTGAATATCCTTCTTGTAAATCACTTAATTAATAAACCAATTTTTGAATGTTTTCCAACATTTTTATTCGCCAGAGAGTAGGTGACTTGAAACTCTTCCGGTTAAGAACTCGTGCAATTGCCTATTTCTATTACTTGATGTACATTGTGTTATCTGAGGTGCCATTGGTCCATTCTTGATTTCGTAAATTCCATGAGGTCGGGTTCAGGCCCATCTCTATGTATCCAGATGTTGATGGGGTCGTTCTGCTTTATTTATCCAAAAATATTCGCGTTCACTTTAAAGTACAGCGGATTATGATAATTTACTTATGCATTAGGTAAGAAAAGCATAAACGATTATCAAATCAATATAGATCACTCTCAGTAACACATCTTTCTTTTCGTCGAAGAAATCTTCGAGAAGTTTGTAAATCTTGAAAAATCGGTTGCTTATTTGTCGAAGGTCATTCATCTTGCAGCCAAATCGATTTCCCTAACAGTTATCGAGTTTTCAGAAATTTCGATGGGTACTGTTTCTTTTACGTGAGGCTGTCCGACAATTTTCCCTCTATGAACATCTCAAATTTCATGGATTTTCTTGGATAAAATTATCTAAGTTCTCTTCTCTCTGTTTATACAAACTTAGGCAGCATTATTATTTGTCAAATTTTTTACATTTGAGGGCATGTAATCTAATGCATGTTCATTTAATCATTCCAGATACATCCTTGATGAATACGCGAATGCTCGAAGGCAACTAATCGTGGAGGCATTTCTTCGAGCTTTGACAATTGGATGGAATCAAGACGAAGGCTCAAGCAAGCCGATTGAAATGCAGTCGCATGATCCTACGCGTTATACTGGTGATATGTTGGCATGGCTTCATCAGGCTGCAGCCTCTGAGAAGGAGTATCTTCGATCGTTGACTTCTGAGAAAGGTAGGCCGTTTTTTGGGTATGGTCTTGCATTTGTGCTTGAGATTCCCTTCTAGGTGTCGCGCATCTCATATGTTTTGATCCCCAATGATGCATTTTGTGTGAATTCCAGTATTAAGTGGGTAGATTGCATCCGTTTTTCAGTGACGATATACCAGTCCGATTAATAAAATAACATGATTTCTAAATTTTATGTAGTTATTATTTTTATTATTATGTTCATAACACTACTTAATGGAAGCGGCAAATATGTCCAATTAGGTTAAAACCTGGAGAAGAATAAGAAGTAGGTAATGAAGTCAGTTCATCAAGATTCTTGCGTTATTTGAATCATGGAAATATTAAACGGTCCACATTCATATATGAAACAGAGTTACAGCATATTGTCTTGATGTTCAAATTTCATGATTAGACTCCTAGATCCATGAATAAGATTACATCCACGACATTGAAAACTTATTAACGGGTTGATTTAATTCTGATTTATTGGTATTATATACTTACAACCAGGGGCAAGAAGTTGTGACTAGCAACGATTTTTTTAACAATAGGGATCACTAGAGCTCAACCAAGGTAAACAATAATAATAACTAATCAATATGAATAAATTGATTTTTCCTTATAAAGAGATGGTTGAATACAATTTTACCAATAACGGGGACTCTCTCTCCTAGATAAAAGCAAAGAATCGTCCTTGCATTTAGATCGGTTATATTTCGTTTTATAGCATGGAAGATAAATCGGATACATTTAAATGCATTTTTGTATTATGCTAGTTCAGTGATCTTCCTAGACCCTATAATTTACTTGAGGATATTTATCTGGGGTCTGCTCATGGACTTCGGTAATCCTAGTTCAAATTTGTTCTATGGCACCTACTGAAGCAACAAATGACACGGTTTTCTGGATGAATTACGCTTATTGAAGTATTGAAGACTTATCTGTAAATCATTAATCACATGTCCAATACGCGGGACAGGCTAACTTTCAATAATCCAAATGATTGATTAACCTTGCTTGCATTTCCTGAATGTTTCTTCTTCTGATTCTAATTCATAATTTTTATTTTCTTTTATTCTTTAGCTGATAAGGAACTCGTCTGCGATTGCTTAAACAACATAACCAGCGGTTTGGCTCATCCTCTTCAACTCCGACTTGAACAAATGCTAGTAACCGAGCACAACTCCGTAGTCCTTTACAAAGTCAATAATCTCCTCCAATTCTACACCAGCGTCATGTCGTACGTTCCCGATATTGATACTGATTATTGATTTTATTCTTAAAGAAATCTCTTGGATGAGAAATCGACACTCCATATAACATTAGCCGAACTTCAGACCCTTAGTTGGAACCTGTTCGTTAGTGCTTTACAGCGGCAGACCTCTGAGATGTTATCTGATGTATGTCGTTACTTTTCTGTCTGACCTCAAATTCTAGATGGAACCCCCAGGACACGATCTGATGCCCTCATCAACAATGGACGTAACTCGCTTATTGGAAGCTGTCTTAACAACTCAAGATATGTCTTGCGCCTTGCCGGATGTTCGGCAGACTAAATCCGAAGAGGTAAATCAGTTAAAATACTCCCCAAGTCCCCCATCCTAAATCAGATAGTCTCAGTTGTAGTTAAACCTCTGATGGAACACTATGAACAAATGGCTCGATCATTCCTCGACCCTCAGTCAATCAATGCGGAGGAGCAGAAAGACTTGCCCCCTGAAGCGTTAGTTTATCTCCTCAACAGTCTTCACTCCCTTCATGGAGTCCTTGCAAGGCTTGCTTTTACTGGAACTCAAATTGCTGCAGTTGCAGAAAGGCTGGAAGAAGTCCTGACGGCTCTAACTCAATCTCAAACCATCCATATTTTGGCTAGGGCCGGGTTGCATAGGATCTATGATGCTATTAACTCTGCACAAGGACATGAAGGGGATGTTCCACTGGCTCAGAGACGAATTCCTGGATGTTCTCAAGAGGAAATTGTCGATGCTTTGGTAATCAGAGATCGGTATTCCTTATTATGTCCATTTTATTGAAACTGTTGAATCTTTATCAAAGGTTTTGTTTGGATTGGGAATTACACAGCTGTCATTATCAGGAAAAAGGTGAAATTCTACGATTACAGTCCTGAGGAGTAAAAAATTGTTCTCATACTCAAGTAGTGAATCATTTCTGTTCGTATTATCTCGTCTTGAGATGTTTTAAGAGTTTACACTCGGTTTGGAGCTTTGCTCTAGAATATGTCTAGTGGACTAGATGTTTATTTCACTGCTCCGAAATTATATTTCAAAAAACCGATTGTGAGTCATTTGAAATGGTGATGGCGCCTATCCCAATTAAGAATTGACCCAGTGCTAGTTTTCTTCAACTCTAGTGTTTGACCTGTTTATGTATTGCTAATGTTGATGTTTCCCCGTATCTTAGCCTGATCCTAGTTTATCTATATCTGGCGTAGTTTTAGCTTCTACCAAGTCAAAATTCACGAGTTCAATACCTGTCTGCGCACATTTAGTACACGGCTAGATAACCAAGATGGTTTAACTTTGTCCAAAGAGGCGTGCAAGAATGCACCTTTCTCATTACAGCAGCTCCAGAGTGCTAGTTTTCTTCAGCTCATTGTCGGAAAGTGGTTTGGAACTTAACTCTAAATCTTTATTAGTCCAGGTAATTGTTCTCTGTTGTAGATCTTATGTTTTCATTTTTTGCTACTATACATCTCGTTATAAAAAGGTTGTTTGAAGTGAAAGGTGCAACATCTAGTAAGACAACTCTTCTGTACGGGAAGCTTGGGTGCTCCTTGGTATAGCTAAAGACGTTGTCATCATGGAAAGATACAAAAAACAATATTAGGAATTGCCGATAGACAAATTTGGGCTTCCTTAATATTCCTTTTTCGTCAACCTCTTCTCCGTTCCTCCTCTCCATGCCCTTTAAGCTAGCCTAGCAGCAAAGTCGGAGTTGCATGAGTTCAGCTTGCTAAATTTCAGCAGATTTTCATTGCGTTTATTACTAACTAACTTTTTTCAGAGAGAATTCAACGCAACTTATCTCTCAAGTCCTGATACCTGGGAACTACCCGAAGCAACTCAAATCGCATTTCCGCGTCCGAGAAATGCCCTGAGACGTAGAACTGCAGATCTTGTCCATTCGGTGTACACAAAGATCTATGGAGAAATTATGGATCCCAAATCAGGCTACTCAAATCCCTGGCCCGAGGACATAAAAACCCCTGTACAGGTCGCTGATCTACTACTCCCTTCGTCTGCTAACGATACAGCCAATCCACAATAACTTAATCAGTATTGTGCAGTAATTGTGATATTCCTTAAATAAAGTGCCTTATTCTTCGAAAATAACAACTGCGTTCTTATAAGTCGAATGGTATATATATATACAAAAAAAGATAACATCAGCAAACATGCGGGGAGAAGTATTAAGCGGGCTCAATAGGGTCATCACACCTCCAGGATTCTTCAACAGTTTCCCGAATTTTCATTTCGTATACACGGGTATTTTCTTCATATAACTCGGCAGCAACTGTATTAGCGGGGGAGTTCGGATTGGGGTCACCAAGAAGGGACTGGATGGATGTTAGGATAGAGCCGATATCGTAAGAGGATGACCACATATTCTGCAGAATGTCAAGACAGATAGCACCATCAGCGTAAACATTTGGATGAAACATTCTGGTCACGAAGGTGACTTTAGGAGGGACGTTGGGGTAATTTTCGGTGAATTCCATTACTAATTTGAAAATGCCATCTGCGAATGGTGTGCCGTCAGCTCCCAAGATGACTGCATGCCAACGAAGAATGTTATCGTCTTGAGGTACAGCATAAACTCCCGGTGGTGGATCTTGCTTGATTTTACGAAAGTCATTCATTAACCTTCTTCGTGCTCTCGTTGACATTTCTGTTTATACTTCACTATAGCCCCCTTACTTCAAATTAACGCTGCCCAGAGTGTTCACTTAAATCCGAAGACGGCCATTTTTAAAAATTTTTTATTCATCTTGTAAATATTGCATTTGTATGACTTAGTTGTAATAAATATATTTAAGAATTAATTGTTATTATTTTTAAGATTGTAACAAAATATTTAACTCTATTTGATAAATTGTATGACAAGTGGGTATAGATGGGACTATCCACTTGAAAAATCAATGAACTTATATGATTTACCCATATTTCGGGAAAATCGGCCTAATGTATTAATTTTTCATACACACAACAGCTTTGAGCATTTGACAATTAAAATTTACTTCATCTTAATGTTTAATAATGCAACTCAAAGTTGTTTTCCTATATTTTCTATGATAAAAGTTGAGTATATCAGCATGTAGTAGTTTTAATAAAAAGAAAACAAACTCAGTGATTAAAGATTAACAGTCCCAGATCAGCAACTTAAGCTACCCTAAAATTGCATTCGAGACGACACGTTAAAACTCACGAGACTTAATGAATCAAAACTTTCACGACATTTTGTATAACCTCCAATGTTGCTCCTGATTAGACTAAAGAAAATCACGCTTTTTTATAAATTGCCGTTACATTGGCTTGCATTGAATTTGGCAGTAGGTAGTGGCTGTTGAATCTAGGATCATTTCTGAAACATTTCTTTTCATTCATTTCATTTAGTATAAAAAGTTTGACATTATTTAAGTCTATTTAGCAATCATTTGCAGTATTTGTTAATTTTTTTCAATGATCTCTTGATCAGTGTGTCATGATTTATTTTATAACTGCTAAAACATGAATATAGTGAAAAAGATGAATTTCCAACTACTCATTATTAACAAAAATTTAGACATCCAGAAATATTTGGCAATAACTGAGATTCTTGTAAGTTACTTAATACTATATTATCTTCGGATAAGTCTAACATACGGATAGGACCTGTCTTATCATTGTTACGTGGAAATCTTTAAAAGCTTGGCTTTAAGACTTCAATAAGTAGCAATGATATTTGCTGGATTTTTCAACCATGATTGGTTGGTTTTATCGTAAATTTCTGGTCGATTTAATAACTTTTTTTCAGTGCAGAAAAGCAGCTTACTTCCTGTAATTCAATGAATGGTCCTCCACTTTACTAAGTATTCTATTTAGATACGAATTAAGTTATTATGATGATCTGCTATTCTCTGAAGGATACCGAAGGATTCTAAGATTCTCTTAGACATTGCACCAATTACAAATATGATCCGAAAACACCCTAATTCAAAACGACCCAAACCACTATATTAAAATAAAACTCACGCTTCCGTATCGATAGGTCGATTTATATTATGCACCATTTACAACCGTAATGTGAATAAATTCGTTCGAATTAAAGGAATTTAAAAAGCATGAATTAGGAGATGGAAAATAAAGGATCTTAAATATAAGAAACATTTTGGAGAAAATATTATTTTCTTATATGTAACACGTCCGTTTGTTGATTTGATCACCCGTCCGTTTTTGTTGCGAGATCGATTGGGAGACGAGAGAAATGTCATCGAATCCTGGTAGCACATGGAGGATAATATTTTGATCATTTCTTTCGCGTTGTTGCACTACATCGAGGGATCACAGGCTGTTCGGGAGTTAGAGAGCTGTAAGGTATGGAACACACTAAATTAATAGTATCAAGACTATATAAATAATGATGTCTTTCACATTTCGATAAATCAGACCCTCTTGGCCTGAGTTGTTGCACAAGATGTGCTTCGAATAGTATTTTGCACAAAATAGTAAATAGTACTGGTGTTTATGAAGCCGATAAATTTATATAAATAGCGGTTAATTTTGACATCGTGAATTGCTGTGGAGTTAAAATAATGATTTTAAAGCTTTCCATTCAAGTCATTCAATTACTAACGGTTAATTTTTATTTTGCATTTAATTTTTCAATATATTGGCAATGAAATTTTTTTAGATATTTCAAAAAATCATCGGAGAGATAACGCATCTGATTAAATATAAAATCTAACAAACTAACAAAATATTCCTTCTTAACAACTCCTATTTAGGCATTTGAATGACCATCTGAATCGTGTACTGCGTACTTTATCTCTTTTAATCCCTTTATATTAAGAATAAATAAAAAATTCAATACCACTCGTACCACTATTTTTCAATTGCTATTAAGCTTCCCTAACACACTCAAGTCAATGGCCACTTTAAAGGCGCCGACTTGAATAAATTTTCACTTCAGGAGGACAACAGTAGCCCCCTCCCTCCCTTGTTTACAGAAATTAATCATTTTCTTCTTCAAGAAGGCATTGCTCACTATTTGAAAGCGCCTCTTATTATGTATGTCCCAGTTATTGGCCAATCTGAATTCATTAAAATTCGTGCAGAAATAGTATTATTGAAATACAAAGATGACAGTATGATATAAATAAATTCCAAAGTAACCAATATTTCATCATTTTCAACTTTCTTCGGTTATACAAAGCTATATCGCTTCTGGTGTAATAGTATACCGTAATGTAGACCTTACTATGATAATGAGTGTTCAGACCAGGCAGAAAAAGGAACAATGCCCATATCTTGGAATGAGCGTGGAAGAACAATAATGGAAAATCCAGTGCCGGTGGCGAGTATTTCATGTGTTCATCTGTGATGTCACTGATCACGTGTTTGATACCCATTGGTGTACAATCCGATTTTCTTACCATGGCGGCTTCAAGTTTGTGCCTCTGTACAAAAAAGAAGTTTGGAGAACGCTTTTTTAATGAGCCTGGTGGATTTACTGACTGAGATACAATTCCTATTCACAGGTATTTTGGGAATTCTGCTCAGACCCCCACAATTTTCTTCCTCCACATCAGTTAAATTAACTCAGCTGATGGTGATAATAAGTATTTATTTTTTAGCTCACTTAAATTATATTGTTTAAGAGAGCACATTATTAAGACAAGAAATAATTGTAATTTTATTGAAGCTGTCTAATCTTTAGTAAATACGAAGAGATTCTTCTATGAAGATTAGTCGTATACAAGATTAACCAGTAATATAGCAGTGAGGCGGCCAAATACAGTTCATTTTGGATGGGCTCTAGCGATTTCTGCTTTGTCGACCATTAGAGGAAAGATACCACTAACGGCTCTGAAACGCCACCACCCAATCCTTTAATCTTGGTCAGTTTGGATGTAAACTATCACAAATAATTGATCTTCAAAACTATCGCCTAACGCAGTTTTCACTCATCTGTCATAAAATCTAAGCTATAGTCAAACGCTTTCAAAAATCTTGGGGAATGAAGTGTTTAGGGACAAAGAGGTATTAACAGCAAATAGAGTTATGTAGAAATCTTAGTTTCAAGACTGAAATCCCTCTGTTTATCCTTATTCTCCCCCTCCTTCCCTCCCCCTTCCACAGTAAATATTTTATTGAAATCTACATACCTCCTCCAAATCTAATCTTTGATACGACCTTAAGTTCAAACGGACCAAATAACAATTTTTCCTTTCAGAGAAGTTTGTAAATTCAGCTCATGGCATCGAAGAATATTCAAATCCGTCTCCCGTTATTAGCATTTTCCATTAAATGCTTCGTAGCTATACTGACTGAATAAGCTATAGTACGAAAACTGATATCCAGCCCATTTTTCTTCCCAAAATTTTACATTTCTAATTTTAAAAAATCTCTTGGATGAAGAGATAGCGATCACTACTGGAACTCGAGAAAAGTCATTTCAAATTTCGCCTCCTCTTTTCTCGATTAAAAATCACATTGAAATTTTATCAGAGGAACAAAATTGGTTTATATGCTCCTTATTAGCCACTGTATAAATTCAATTATCTCATCTTTCTTGTTGTATAGTAAAACTGATGTCGAAGAAACTCATTTGTCATATTCAAATGCCCATTAACTTGACTTGATCCCTGCGTAAGAGAAAACAGAGTTGCAATCACGCTCTATAACTGCAATATTGGTTAAGCAGATTGATACCTAGGAACTATTCGGGATGTTACCCCCTTAATTAATGCTCTTAGGTTATAAGGAAATATTTTAAAAGAGGAGAAATATCCAAACTCCACAGGTATCCCTCATTTTTTGTATTAAAGCAGAAATTGCCTAACATAATGGAAGCAATAGAAGACTATTGGGAGAGAAAGGGAACCGGAATCTAATTCACTTTGACGACTGAATTCGCATACACAACCATTTAGGAGAATGTCATGAATGCAGGACTTTTAAAAGGCGAAGCTTACCGATCACCGGTAGCATTCTAAGTAGTGCATTAGTGTTCTTTTCTGGCTTTTTCAAATGAAAATCCCAATTAAAAATTTATTTTATCTTCTCAATTATATTAGTTATATCTAAGTAATGGCATTTCAGTATTGCCATTAATTTGGTGAGGCGTTATCCTTGGTGCATCCGTGTTTGATTACTGATTTTCGTTGCATTGACTGCTTTTTGGATTCCTCCCGATCTCGGTTTCTTATCTGATCTCAAGTTTATTTCTTGTTCAGATCATAATCAAACTATTTCATGATACAAATTTTCTTATTATAAATCTGCAACTACTCAAACACCAGGAAATCTGCGACTCATAGTGAAATTTGTTATTCTGAATGCATGGTGGGTGGGTAATAAATATGATTAAAAAGACATCTCTGAAACTCACTCCGAATCACAATTTTTAATTCTAGAGTTCATTCTTTGCCTTTGGGTGGACGATTGAAATGTTGAAAGTGGTCATCGTGATCCCATTTAACTGTTATAAATAAGGAGTATGGGACGCATTCCACTCCTCGACTGGTAGCCTAGTAAGACAGTGGTCTAATCTTCAGTAGTTAATCATGAATGACTTTTAATTCGTGGAAATAATAATTATTCAAGTAGCTAGTCGTCTTAGCTCCAGTAGCGCAGCCGTCAATGTGCTCGCCAACGAAGTTAGAAGTCATGGGTTCGATTTCCACTAGTGCACATCCAGTGAGCGAAAGATTAATGCTGGTTTCTGTTTTTATCCAAAATGGAAAACGTTTTCCTAAATGGGGTTGGAAGTCGATCTTGAAATTACTGCTTCTTCTTTTTCTTCTGGATTCGTGTTAATCATGACCAAAGCATTATTCTCATGAACATCTGGCTTTTTATAATTTAAACAAGACCGGTAACTTTATAGGAAAATGCAAAAATTAGGTTTGTGAACTAAAGTTGGACTAAAGTTGGACCAAATTTTGCCACTATCTATCCGTTGAGATGTCAGATTTTAAATTACATGTGCTCTCTGTGTTGAAAGTTTACATTTTCAGAGTAGTCGATTATTCAATCCGTTTGATTGAAATAAGACGATTAGTTAAATCTTTCATCAAAGATGCGTCGCCTTCAGATTCAACAATTATTGAATGAAAGAGATTATGAAGTCGAAAGATTTCGTTCTCGAAAAGCGAAGATCTTTCGAGAGATTGAGAACAAATTAAAAACCATGACCTTTGTTATTAAGAAATGTTGAGTTAGTCTTGAAGACTACTCTGTGTGATAATTTGGGCTAGAAATCAGTTTGTAGAGATTTCTAATTTTGTAATCGCGTATTTAAAAAACCATTTTAATTTGTTTGATAGCAGAAGAAATCGTGCACTGCGCAAATTCCAAAGTGACCAAATAAATTTATCTTTTGTTTTTATAGTATTTTATATTTATTCTTCTCTTTCATTTATCAATTTGGTTTATTCAAAGAGTTTGTTTCTAACACTTCAAATACCCAATACATCACACTACATTTAGAAATCGTTTTATTCTATTAAATAAATAAGAATAGGCTTATTCAAGAATTTCTAAAGAACTTGAGTACTGAACTTAATTCATGTTAATATTGATAAAGAATTCAGAGAAAGAAACAATAATTAATCAGCTAATAATTATATTTAGTTAAATGACAACAAATTCGCAACTAGAATGTTGCCGCCTCCTGGTCCACATTCCCCCCGTCTCCACTTCATCCCTCTCCCCTCTCCGGTTTGAGTGCGTACGTTTGATGTATCCCGTGCATAAGTGATTTGAGACCAACTCCTCTAAATCTAATTAGATCGTGCTTGAGTGGTCTATACTGTACGCAGTAGCTGTTAGCATTTCCTTCTAGGCTGCAGTGGTTTGTTTTGCTTTGTTTCTTAGCTCTCACCCTATCTCTATCTTACTTGTTGTAATTTGTCTAATAGGTGTAGGCCCACAATCTTAATTATCCTAATTTGCCCGGGGCGCTGATAACAGAGACCCTTGGATGTTTCTTTGCTATGCCGCGAAGCGGGGAATTCTCCAAGAAAACTGAACTTTGTTTGGGCTATGCCAAATTTAACCAACAATTCAGCAATTCTCTTAATTATTTCTACTGATTTTTTTCTTGCTGTTGAGTGCTTCTTCATAAAAACTGATTAAAGGTATTTTAAAAATAAAACGCGAAAACTAATAAAGCTGATATTGTAAAAGTTATCATTCTCTTTGCACAAAAATTTCAGCTTGAGGCCGAAAACCCGATAATATGATTAATGACGCAAACCAATCAGGCATGTGACAGTAATCCACCAATCGATCACTGAGCTTGGGGCTGCTGGGAAGAGTGCGTGCGTTCTACCAAATGTTCACGCATTTAGAGAAGTCATGCAGACCTAATGAGGAATGCTATTTTGGAGCTATAATTATACGTGTTCATACTGGAGCTTTTGAGTAGTATTTACAGAAAGCTAATTAATTAAGCGTGGAATTTCAGCTAATCAATGGAGATTTTCCGTTTTTTTAAGAAAAAAATAGGATGACTGATTATGTATCTTTACTCCCTAGGAGGTTTAATAGAGCTAGACCTTGTATAAACCGGATCGAAACAACCCTAGGATATTTAAAAAAACAACAACTTTTAAATGGAATAGCGGATATTCAGACTATTACTTAGAAAGTATCGATATGCTTCAATGGTAGAGATTTTTAGATTTAGCCTCGATTATGCGTGTCAATACTGTATCATTTTATACGCTTCCAAAACACTAACTCCCAATTCTGCCCAAACTATTTCTCACTTGAACATCATAACATGACATTATCTATACCATTTAGGAGTTTCTTATTAGACTGCTCAATACATCTGAAACGAGCTGGGACTTAAATACTGAGGATTTGTAAAAAATATTATTTTGCCACGAACCAAAGTTTTTAATGATCTTTTAGAAAATGATATAAATGGTCCACGTTAACCAAACGCTTAAAGATGGACAGTTTCACCATACCATTTAATCTGAAGACAGTAATAAATTGGCAATTGCAAAACAATGGTGGGTATATCAATTGATATTTTGTGCTCCGATGGCACAGCTGTCAAGGTACACATCTACTGAGTCAGGAGTCACAAGACGGATGTCTATCGATGCACAGTCAGACGTGTTACGCCCAATCGCACTGGTAATTCTGGTCATGAATAGGGTTGGTGGAATGAGAGTTTCTCTTTAAAGATACACAATCCTTCTTTATCCAAATCAATTGTTGTTAACACTTTCGTTGATGATCTTAAAGTTAGTATTTCATTTAAAAAAGTACGCATTCAAATATGATTCAACTTGATTTTATTAAATTTGATTGATTTTTCACTCCATTATGTCGCATTTGAGAAGTTTGAATCTAAGTAAATCGTACTCTTAAAAACAAGAGTTAGTTAGAGATCTTTTTGTCAGGAGATATTAGTTCAAGTAGTTCCCACTGAAATTGAATTTTGGCCACTAAACAAGAAAAGGGGTTTACAGCAGTTGCATACCTTCTGTTGAAATGTCTTCAGATAATTTTCTCCTTGCAATTACTTCAATAATCAAAGTAAATCAATAAAATTAATAAAAAATACTTAGTATTCTCTGCTAACCTACAAGAAGAGTAAGTTACAAAGATCTAACCGGTACTAATGTCATCAATCGTTAGTCAGGCATTGATCAAGGTAAGAGATACTCTTTGCGTCCGCAAACGGTGTGACACGTGCGGGTATTATAGGACACATGTCTTAGTCTGTTCGAAATTGAAAATTCATTTTAAATTTAGAGATAGACAAAATACCACGTTGTGAGGGCTGAATTAATGAGTAAAAGAATACATACTATTAAAGCTATTTGATTAGAGTTCACCCTGAACGAAATCTAATGAGCCTTTAGAGATTTTAAATGTTTTCGCTAATTTTATTTGCTATTCTTATCTATCGTTGGTAAGAAGATGCAAACGAATCGGAGTGGCATTATCACCAATTAATTCAATCATCCCGTCACCAAGGTAGGAATTTTGCGGACTCCAAACCCAGGAGTCAAATTATGGAAACTGGGCTTAAAAAATAAAGATGTTTTAGAGTGGACAACGCATAATAATTAAAGCTATTGCTATCTTCTCTGAATGTTTTACCATCGTCTCATGCCCTCAAAGCCTGAGAAATAATAATTTGGTCCTTTTAATTCGATTTAACTCATAACTTCTTAAATAACCAAATTAAAATAGCAATTGGTCTTCACAATTTCTATCAGGGACGCCACAGTTAATCCTAAATAAAGAGTTATACGCAGTTTATGTAGTATTTAGCTTACTACTAGCAAAAGTTGTTTCAGTCCAATGCTAAAATAACATTTCTTTTTATAAAGTTACCGCCCAATTCTATTGTCACCGCAGGGTAATAGATTTCACACATCCTCAAAAAAGTAATTTTCACCGTTTGAACACATTTCCTCACCGCAAGAAGGTACACTTTATTCACGGAAGGTAGGGAGGGAAAAATTAGACGGTGGTAAAGGTATCCTCTAAACTTCAGCTTCCTTCTCCCCTCTCAAAATTGGAACTAATTAAAACTTCACCTCCTACTTCTGCTAATGGTAATACCCAGTCTGTGGTTAGTCCATTATACCGCTGTTCCCAGGCAATTGCGCGGACAGGAGAGCAAAAATTAAAACTTCCGATTGGTTGAAGAGATATTTTTGCGTTCCCATGCCTAGCTCTTCAGCTTTTCCTTTCTCCCCTCCCCCGATTTAACTCTGCTCCACCCTGGTTTCTCACGCCCGTGACTGAGCCCACATTGGGGAGAATTGCATAAGCCCCTATCCAGTCTCCCCATCTGTCCAACTGCTGCTCACTCTCACTCTCCCTCTCTAAACGGTCGCATTTCCTCTACTCTGCTCAGGTGTGGGAAAATAAGGGGAGGAGGAGGCAATCGTGACCAAAATGGTGGGGAAAATAAATTCTTCAAATTAACTCCTCACAAATTAACTTCCAGCTGAAGAGGAAGAAAGTGTATAAGTTGTTTTTTCCCACTTGTGGGATTAATCCCAGAAATTTTCACAGATTTTCTGCAACTCCTTGATTGGATTCCGAATTTCTTGCTAATAAGTGAACTTTTCATTGATTTTCTTATCTTCTCTTTTAGATTGTCTTTGGTACTTATCTACTGGAAACATTTTAAGAAAAATATTAAATTTATCACTTAAGAGGAGTAACAAATTGTTTAATCGGCTCTCAGTCCCTTGTGTTTTAGAAAAATTGCTTCTGTAATCTGCAATCAGTGTCATAAGAAAGCCGTTGAAATTTCTCAAAACTGTTAAAATAAACAGAAAGTTCTTGAAGGCTGAGTTCTTGTTGGAAAAAAGAAAGTATAATATTCTGATTGAAGTCGTCAATATTAGTACAGGGTACGTAAGGTATTTGAGGTCACTTATATTCTTGTACTTTATACTAACCCGATTAATAATTAATGTATTTCTTATACCAGAAGATCTCATGCTAGATACTACTACAACTAATGAAATGAAAGGACACGCTTTGTAATAGTGTCTATTAAAAAACCAAACGCGGTGACTTAGAATTTGCAAGATTTCTAAAAGTTGTCACATCTTCCGTTTGCAAAGTTAGAAAGGAGCTGAGTGAGTGAAAACAGTGCAGATGAATTGGCCGTCTTGAGCAATAGAAGACAGCACTGTCAACACCTACTCACTCTGTCACTCAGAACACCTAAATTTGTGTGAAGAGTGCATGGTATGATGGACGAACGTCGTGTGAATTCAATGCACGACATCTTGCCTACTATCTTCAAGTGTCTGGAAGAACAGTAACAATACATAAGGGATAGTGTTCATCAAGACCTCGGATACAGGTTTCATATGTTCTTAAGTGAGGCCAGTTTATGTGGACAAAAAAAACTCAAGAGAATCGTTGAATGCGTGCAAAACGACTCTTAAGTAAAATGAAACCTCCAGAAGAAAAGGAGTTTCTTTGGTTTTTCTCCGACGAACAAACAACTTCCACCAGGATGAAGAATTCAGTCTAAGAAATGGTAGGTGCCTTAGAGTTAATGCATATGCAAATGCCCATGTCGGGACCCTTCAAATCATTCTTGTTAAGTCACCTTGGATAGACAGAGTAGCCAATGGAAGAAGACTCTATGTCGGCTCCATCCCATAAAGCTCTCAAAACTCGGGATTGGATGGCTGAGAATTTTCATCATTATGTCATACCAAACGTATGGTCACCTCCTAACTCACCAGACCTTTATCTTTTGGATTACTACATGTGGAGCGGGACGTAGTTGGAAAGGAAGTTAATAGGTATCCCCATAACAACAAATCCTCCTCTGATGGAAGCAATAGTCCGAGAAATGGAGGACATCAATAAAGACAACCGGATTCTAATTGAGTATGTGATAGAAGTCGAAGGAGGGTATGCAGAATAAAATTTAAGTTAATAGGTATTATGATTATTTTTGTTTTGTTATAAGAAATTGTGAGTTTCTACTCTTAGCCATTTCACTTTCTATTTTTCTGAAAGTGCGTACGGCGTCTTCAGATGCTTTACACACCCTCTAAGAGTAAAAGAATAGGATTATCGCTCAGCGCAAGCTAGAGCGATTTAATATACCATACAAGTGAAATATCGAATGGGTAAATCTAGGACAGTGGAATTGATTAAATCAGACTAAACTGAAGCTCTTACACGTATAGAAACAAAAATAAATAAAACAAAACAAAAAATTTCAATTTCTCTTTGAAATTCTATCACAAATGTCTTAGAATGCCAGTACCCGGATAAAATCCAAAATATTGCACTGAACTAGGTATTCATTCATGGGAATTCTTTTTCGTACCAATTCAATCACTGCGAAGTATAATTTGAAGAATAGAAGCACTAAAATAATAAAATTTGCATAACTAATATTTGAGAATAACCCACCACCACGATTTTAGTCAAGACCAAATAACCATCTTCAAAGGCTACGGTTTGATCCAATGTTATTTATCGAATCTATTCCGAGTAAAGCTTTGACATCGGAGGAAAAGTAATTGGCGTGATAAATTAAGCCACATCTATTAATTATAAGCTGCTAGGAGGAGAAAAATGTAGAACAGTAACAATTAAGTAAGAGTATTCTATTAGTTTATTTCTACTCAAAGTAGGCTCTAAACCAAAGGAAGGAGTAAAGTGTAGAGGGAGATAACTCTTTGGTCAGTGGAAAACCCTGGGAATGTTACAGTTCCAAGAAACTACTCGCATCAACCAAACGGAAATAGTCAACGCAAGTGAAATTTAAAATATATATAACCCAGAAATGGGGAAAAATAACTGAAAGTGACAAAGTACATTGGCAGAAAGAAAATCACGAAGGAATGGATAGTGAAGGATAAGCAAATCGAATTCTTTAAAAACAATTAAATGTGGGAAGTGATGTAACAAAATACATTTTCTAAAATAGACTTTAAGACCGATCTTTCAAATGCATGAAATCTTGTACAATTTTAATATGACACACAGATCTAACAATATTATGAGCTCTAACGAGAGCATCCCTCCATTTTTACGCATTCAAAAACCATCAAACAGATAGAAGTTTCCATTGTGATAGATGAGGAATATAGAGAATTGGGGATCAATTTACCTAAGATTTCGGCAAAGGTGTGACAGGGATCAACTTATCTAACACTGTGAATGGGCAGGTAGAGAGAGGAAAAACCTCTCTATTCAACGAATCATATGGAAATAATAGGGGCGTTTGACTGGAATGGAAGGTAATATCCTAGTGATCAACTGAGAAGGATCCAATTTTTGAATCCTTGTATATTTTAGTTTTATTAAATGACCTAAGCATAAAAGCTAGCTAAAATTCAATCAAATTATTTATACTATTAATCAATTTGTTTGATATTATTGGCTCCTTTTATTTAGATCCCCATATATTTCTCAATTTAAAAGTCAATTAAAAATATATGATTTATTTATTAAAATTATTTTTGTACAAATAAATTAATATAATTTTCGCTACCTAAAATTTTATTCAAAATAAAACTTAAACAAGTAGAATGAAATCGGGTTTGTAAAGCATCGATGAGATACTGAGTATACCGGTTTCTCATCCTCAGTGGGATAAATCCCAGGGCCACATCAGCACACTGTCACGAATCGAGTTCCTTCCCAGACTAGCTCAACTCTCAATCATTAGCGCCCATTCCCTTCTCTCATCGCTTCCATTGATTTGTCCGAGTTCAGATACCAACTCTCTCTCCACGAGTACGAATAAGGCTACTTATGCAATCTGTTGACTTAAATATTTATTGGTACCTTTAATAATTATTATTCTCAGAATTTCAAAATTTATAAATTGGCATAGCGGGAAGAATTTGAAATAGGTTAAAAGTAATTTCAATATATAGTAAGGGAAGAGGGGGGGGGGGAGGTAAGAAGATCGAAAAGATATTCAAAGTAAAGTCAGGGTATCAGAGGCTCTTACTTAATTTGATTTCTACATTTGTTAAACAGACAGCTTACATTTCGAAACTCGAGTTTGATAATTCATCCCGTAGATCTTCGAGTAAATTTTTGCCTTTGAAATCCAGGGCTTATTGACTGGTTGTTTAATTACGATGATCGGCCTTGCCGATTTATTTTTCCTTCCCAAAGATTGAGAAAGCAGGATATTCTTAAATGAAATTGAGCAACTTACATGATCGTAACATAGCATTGCTGCGATAGGTCAAATTCGGCTTTTGCACATTTATTATCAGTAATTATCTCAGCAAAAAGAAGACATAATTAACGGAATCTCATCCAGTTTTCTTTCTAGCCGATCGAAAAACTTTTAAAATACAATGCTTGAAAAGGGAGATGAGTATAGTATAAAGAGTTCGTTATTAAAAAACTCGATAAAAGTGGGGAAAACTCTATAAGAATGCGGTTTCAATTAAGAAAGTGGTTTGTATTTCTATAATCCAACATTTCACAAGCCATTTTTAATTTCTTTACGAGAATAAGGAAGCGTAGACCCGGAATTGACTAAGTTTGAAATATTGTGTTGCGGTATCCCTTCCATTAATTTGGTAAAGTGGATGACTTGTCAAAACTAACACTGTATTCTTTTTAGGTACGTGTATAACTCAATAAATTTATATATTATCACGTACATAAAGTAGCACTCTTCTCGACAATAGAGCTACTTTATGAGGTCGATCAGTTTAGCCTTAGGGCTATTCCCTTCCTAAAAGTTACATTCGCCTTTCCCAAAATCAGGAGATCAAGAATCGATTTGGACCGCTGGTGTATTAAAACAAGCACGGAGTAGCCTATTCATAAAAATTACAGTAGATAATTAATTAACTTAATTTCATCTATCATTTGTGTCACACGATAATCGATTAATAGCTCTAATTTTGCATTTTATATAAATTGGAATATAAAAACTTTTGATTTATTCCTTACCCGATTTGTAACAGTTTAAATATGTCAATTATGATATAGAATTTAATCAATTACCGGTTAACCTGCAAGGAGGAGAGGAAAAAACGGAACATTTGAAAATAATTTCTTTGATTTTAAAGAACACCTTTCCTTAATGTACTAACATTAAATTCGCTTCCGATTGGCAGATTCACGCCGATGCATTTTGCGAACAGGTTGTCTTTTGTATGCGTAATTATAAATATCGCGTTTTGTTTTGAAGCTTGTCGATCAGACAACTGTGGGAAAATCTATTCAACAGCCATTTTCAACACTAAAATTTTCACTAAACTAGATTTAATGCATGAATGTCAACGAATGAGAGTTTCTACATCAAAGAAGCTTTTTGAAAACTTCTTTCACTCAAAGATTTTGAAGTCCTAGATATAGTTTTGAACGTTTGTGGGGCGGCACCACAGCAGTTAACTCGAGAGTCCACTTAATCAGAGGTCATCAGATTGATGTTCATTGACGATTTGGATGGTCAGCTACCAGGAAATGAAAAATAAGGATAATGCGATCTAAATTAGCAGTCACAAGAATTCTCATCAGCCTTCTAACCAAATGTTTCAAAATTTCCTACGTTAGTTATACGGGTTCTCTCTAATCTAGTTGTCAAATATGGAAGATTTTTAACTAGGCCTACTATTAAAACATTCTCTTAATGCCA
Source organism: Hymenolepis diminuta (assembly GCA_900708905.1). Classification (NCBI taxonomy): domain Eukaryota; kingdom Metazoa; phylum Platyhelminthes; class Cestoda; order Cyclophyllidea; family Hymenolepididae; genus Hymenolepis; species Hymenolepis diminuta. Next base: position 1,876,419 of record CAADRB010000005.1, on the reverse strand, counting down.
TAACGCATGTATTGTCGTATTCATATGAAAAGAATTTGTCTATATAACCATATGATATGTCTATTAAGTACCGTAAAGGTAAAACTTATTAATGGTCAGCATTATCCACATTTCGTTGATACCACTGTTAATTCTAGGAGGTCTCAAGACTGTTGAGTACTTGCTTTGTATTGTATAGAAAAATTCGCCAGTAGTCTTCATGTTCTTTCTATCCGCATTATTGGTAAGCCGTATGATAGCATATTCTGCTTTCAGTATCTTGACATTCAGTCTGGATAGAATGTCAGTTGGGGCATTGATTTTCAGATAAGAGCTACTGAGTGATTGAAAATATCTTCCTGTTTTAGAAAGCAGATAATTCAGTTTTTATTTGAAAATTACAACATTTAAAGATCACGCACAGATAATTTGTTAGTCGGAGGGCTTTCAGTTGCCTAACCCATTAGTTAAGTTGCGGCCATTAACCTTGTAATCACACAATATCACCACTCGAACAAATGATTTCCAGACTTAGCAAAATGCCAAAAAAATTGTCATATCCTCAGATATTTAAATTTCTGGAGACCTTAATGAAGAGTTTATTTTTATGCACCTGCGTATAAACAAAATTTTATCCAAATGAGAAATCATTGTTAAACAAAGTGACTGTCTCAGAGTTACGGTATTTCTACATTTCCCCTTTCTTAATAGTACTGGATCTGAGTCAACTGTACCCTAGCATTATTCAATAGGTACATAACTATATTTAAGAGACTGATGTGAATTTTATAAATTAAAGGCTACTCATGGTTCCTGATGAATTATCCTTCCGAAATCGCCTTCCCAAATTAGCTAGAGCTTAAGCTAAGTTTAACTTTACCTTTAAATTCTCATAGTAGGTATGTTTATGAATTATTTAATGGTTTTTCTTTTGACATTACTGACTCCAAAATAATTTTAAAAAATACTAAATTAAAAAAATATTGTTATGATCTGGTGATTGCATTCAGAAAATGGGGTGACACAATGACAATTATTTCGTTGAGTAAAATATAATTTTATCCATATTGATTAACGTGTTAGTAAACTTGAGAAGATGAGACGGATATACCCCATTTTGATTTATTGAATAACAAAAGCAAGTGATATTTGTCATAAAATAAATTGAATGGAAATCTTTTAACTAAAAATTATATCGAGTAACTTGTATTTCATTTTCCTAAAAATGAGGCAGTATCTAGCTTTCTGTAGTTGGAAAATTTTCAAGCATTTGCCGTTCGGTAATTAATCGTCAATGACAGAAGTGGTCATTTAAGTAGTATACTTTGGCCACTATTTATAAATAATATTAATTTAGCTCAAACAGCTCGAATCAGGATTTTCGAAATTCCCAAAAGTTATTCAAAATGATATAACGAGCTTCCTTTTTTGATGTAATTATATAATGAAAATTAACTTTTCGACCGAGAAATGCCAGTTAATCCAAAATCGGAAATCGCTAAAGAGTAAGTCACTGAGTTCGTTTTTTTCCTGTTAGATGTGTCAATTTTTATTAAATTTCCTGAAGACAGTTATAACTCATAAGTAATCACGAATAGTATATAAATATTAATCAAATGCAGAATTAATTAAGAGTGAGGGAGGGAAGAGAGATAACCTTAAATTCATCCTAGTGACCTGTCCCCTGTGTCCTCAAGTGCAAACTTATCGCCTGTTGTATCCTTGATATCAAACAAAACTGCTTTACATAAATTCTTCCAAAATAACAGACCAAATCTAATAAAAATCATTTAATTACATAACAACTGATAAATAGCGTGCTTATAGCACACTTTTGTTTACCTTAATAACAGTGAATATTTCAACGGACAATAATTTTACATTTTATATTAATAATAATAATAATTACTATTATTATTACTTTATATTATGTGCTATTTAGACTCTTATACTATTATTTCTTTAAAGTATACTCTGTGAATGCCTCCTACAACTAAATGGAAACAAAAGAAGACAGGGTGTGTCCAGAACGTGTTACTTGCATCTTGTGTTTCGATAATTTATCAAAAACAAACTGGGTGCGCCTGTCCAAAAGTCTGACATTTCGGCCTGTTTGTAGATAAAATTCCGGCTGACAAGTAAACAGGTCCCTGAGAATGGAATTCTGTAATTAATCTCGATTTCTTTTGGATTTACTAGACAAAAATAGACTCTTTCAAGTCAGAGGTCACAAGACCCATGCTCATCAGTGCATATCTAGTGATACGGATGGTTAGTTCTGAACTTCTAAAATTGGCTCAAAAATACCTTTCCACCAAGTCAAATGTTGTTAATAATGTTCCCTAATAGTTGGCAGGGAAGTTCAAAACCGAACTAACTGAAAAAACTGTCAGTTTCTCTTCATTTATTGAAGTGTGTCAATATCAGGAGACTAGAGCTATTGTCTAATGCGGTATATCAAGGAAGGAAATTTTGTAAGACACCTTTTTTACTATTTCCTCTAAAAAGCAAGAGGAAAGTTGAAAGGCAAAACTAAGATATCTATTCATACGCGGTTACAAAGTCGGATAAATTGGAGTTTTTTGGAATGGATTTGTCACAATGGGCCCACCTTTCTATTGATTTATCGATTATTGCGATAGGAAGCTGAGATTTTTGCAATTTGGGATAAGCTTTGACGTGGGGAATTATCGATTAGAAGACGATCATGACAAAGGACGCAAAAAATATGATGATATAAAATACAAAATAATGAGAGGAACAAATGATCGACACAAAGATTCAGTAGAACTGGCTACCCTTATTTTAATTATATAGCTTCGGTTTGCTTTTGGCTATTAGAAAAAAATGCATTTGAAATGTGATCCAAATTACAGAATAATAATTCACTCAGAGAACCGGGAACTAAGCCTAAAATTTATCCCAGATGTCAAAAGCTTAAAATCTGATTCCGAAGTCTATTTTGATGCCATGGCTTTATTTCCCCATAATCCTTATCTGTTAGTTCACGTATTCAAAATGCCTTCCATCAATGATAGATTGTAGAATTTTGTTCGCCTTATTGAAGTTAATAAATAAATAATTTTTAACTTCCCTACAAAATATCACTTAATTAACGTGAATAGTCAATGATCTCGGACCCAAAGTTCAGTATTGGGTCAACTTGTGGAGATATGTAAATTACTATTCTGTCTATCTATAAGCTTATTTTGACACCACTAAAATCACGAATGGTATCCTTAAAATCGGCACCCCTAAGAGTCTTACCAGTTCAAGATTTCTGAACGGATTCAATCACTGTATTTTCTCCCAAAATGTGTGCAAACGTAGATACCTTGCCTCTGTGACACAGAAGTAGGCAGCACATAAGCTAAGGCAGTGGTCATCAAATCGAATGATCAGAATGGCTAACTAGATTGGTTAATTCAGGTCATTTGAGAAGTTAAACAAAATCCGAATTTCCCTATTTGAAAGGATAACTTTGTTCTAACCAGGATAAGGGCGTATTCGCTTGTTCAGTAGTAAGGTACACTTATGATTAATTCGATATTCGCCATACTCTTTAGTGAAAACTTGAGTGCCACAATAATAAAAATAGTGAATTATATTACCAGAAGTGTTAAAATTGGATTTGTTTACACATAGTATCATTGATTTAAATTTAATTACAGCAGGCATTTTTGAATGAATTCCATGGCGCTGTTCACTTTGCTTAATTAACGAATTTGCAAATGAAAAGTTTAAATAATTTTCAAAATGACTTGTACTTTTCTTCTGCATGCCTATAAAGAACTATTTGTTTGCTATTTTTTATTAATTCCAGTAATCCTAATACATAATTTATTTTGAACTACATTTAATAATTACAATAGCATGTGAATAAAAATTGACAAATATTTTTTCACCATTTTGTGAAAAAAGGAAGTATTTAGCTTAGTAAAATTTGAATTTAAGAATGTAATAATTACAGTTTGATATTGATGGTTGCCAGTTAATGGATTATCCTTATTGAATTGAAGTGAAATATCTGGTCAAGTAAAATTTCTCGGGTGGTAATCAGTCAATTTTTATAGGTGTCATCTAGAATAAGATTTAAACAAATGATTTATAACTTTCAAATTCCAGTGCATCGCATTTAAATGATCGTATAAGCTGGTGGCTATCCTCCAGAACTTTGGGTGTTGCCATTTTTGGATCTGACTTTGACTTATTATTATTAATTCAGTAGCACTAATCTCGTTAATGAAGCTACTTCATGAGACAGACCAAATCGGGCTAAATATCAATTTTTAGAGCTAATGATCCTCCTAGTGCTAACTCGGAACTAAATGAGTTGGGAAAGGAGAAAGGAACAGAAATATGAGGTAGGACAGCAAAGAAAAAGAGTCACTACTGGACGGGGACAACCTAGGTTGCGAGAAACGTGGTAGAATTGCCAATTTCTTCTTCACAAGCTTGGTGTAATCGACAAGACATCTCTTTAGGCTAGCAGAGCTCGTTATCCTCCGAGTAGTAGATAAAGCATAAGATATACTCAGAATTAGGTATTTATAAACTGAGTTATATAAATCATATCCCGTGTTTTGAAGGTCAAAACAAAACCCAGCTACTAATACGCGACCACAATACAATCTATATAAAATAAAATAAGATGTCCACTGGGTTATAATATGGATAGCTCAGACTCAGAAGGAATGTGAGAGGAGAGTTTTAACTAAACCAAGGCTCTGTTTATATATAACCTGGATAAAGAGTGTTGATTAAATTACTGGAGAGTCAGTAACATAGAATAGAGAAGACTTCATTTCAAGGTACGTCTATATCTGCAAAGTCAGAAGTTGTGGGAGTGATGCTCTTTGGCACACATCCAGTGACGTCGATGGTTAACCACACTAGTTAATTAAAGTCAACAAGAGTGATAGCAGAATGCGAGTTTCTCTTCAGAGACCCACCCTCTACTTGAGTTAAATGTTAGCAACGTTTCTAATGGACCTTGAAGTGTAGGATTTCCACTTATATTTGTTCTATGACTTCTGATCGAGTTTCGAAAATATTTACTTTTCCAATTATTAAAGAGACCTCTCTAATATCATCATAAAGAACCCCAGAAAATGCGTCACCAGTCTTTGTGCATTGCAAAAATGACTCATCACTCGGGAATCGAGAATTCAGATCCTGAATTTTTAACTAGGTCATGGTGTAACGGAAATCAACGACTAATTAAAAAGAGGACAACCTGATGGCCCCGAATTTCAGATAAAATAAGGCTTTTTAAGTGCAATTTTTGCCTCTCCCCTTAACTCCTTCCTAAATTTATTCTCGTGATTTAAAATGAAGTTATTTAAACTTGCCAAAAGTAATAAAAGTGGTCAGTTTGATACAGCAATATTTTACAACATGATTACTCCAGTAATTTTTCGAGAAATCTAACAGATGGAATTTGAACAGCATTAAGCTAAGCTACAACCATCTAGGTTTGTTTTATTCGAATGCCCACAAATCATCAAAAAGGAGACCCTGAGAACTCTGAGAATTAGCGTGTGAAACTTGTTCATTTTCGCAATTTGTGACCCGTGCGTTTATCAAATAAACATTGCATAGATATAATCCGTTTTTTTTTTCAAGATTTAAATATACCTTGCTGAAAAGAAAATTTATCCATTTAATTTATAAAATATTACTTTTTTGCACAAAACGATACCTTACTCAAGTTCTGGCTCTCTGAAAAAACTAAAGCCCAAGGTGGACGGGACTGACCACTTAAAATAATTTTCCGGTCAGTCAGCTGTAAACAGTAGGGACACAGGAGCTCAGGCGAAGATTCAAAATCTTAACTCTGAACTCAAGTCCTCTCGTCGAGATTCGAAGGCCAATTTCTAAAGTTTGGACTCTAGAACTTCAGGTCTTGTCACTGCAAACTGAGACTCATATATTTTGTATCAGCTGTCTGCCCGAAAAATCCTGACAGCAACCAAAACTGCTGAAATATCAAAAATCGAAGTATTCCCTGGGTTCACTACTTTTTTATTCTGGATACAAAGCAACCCCATGCCAATAGGTGGTGTTGCATTTATCATCAGTGATTCACAACTTCAAGTTCAAGAATTCAAGCCTATTTCCGACAGCTTAGCTGCAATTATAATTAATGCTGGGAATAAATCACAAGGTATTATCGACCGATATATGCTAACAGGGTGCTCTTCCAACTTTAAGAGCAAGAAAATTTTGTAGACAACAGGATGTTACATTGAGAGACCAAAGTGTAGAACTGAAAATATCATCATTATGTAAATCACATGATTGTAGTAGGCCGATTTACAAACTCAGTGGGGACTACGAAAAATGAAATGCGCCTGTTAACATTTTGTGAAAGAAATAGCCTTTATATTGTCAATTGTTTATCCCAAAAACTTAATAAAAGATCACACACATGATACAATCCAATAACGACCCAAGGTAGCACGCCTTTGGTTTCTTTTGAGCTTCACGGAAGAGTAGAGTTACATTTCCCGACATACGAGAATCTTGAGAAACAGATGCGAACTCCGATCATTGTTGGTTACATCAAATCTCAGGATTGAAGCTACACCGAAAAAGTTACATAGACGTATAAATCATACAGGAATTTGCAAGAGAATAGGGGAATGAACCTCATATTATCCCATAAATATTAACAATAAAAATCCCGGAAAAGGCGATCCTGGAACGCAATGACTTGATGATATGATAAATATTATTACAATGACTGTTAATGAAGTATGTCAGGAACACCGTTCTAGTATTGACAAAATGAAGCCACGGCAGGTAAAGGCTAAAGTATATTTGTGTACAAAATTACTGGATAAGGAAAGAGCTAAGGAAGCAGTGGTTGTCTGATTGATCCGCTGCATCGTATGCCCCTATTAAAGTTGTAGAATTAAAGTAAACTTGCCTTTATTGAATGCAAAAGGATACACTTAGAAGAAAATTTGGCCAAATTTACAGAATCGTTGACAATTAATGAACTCAAAAGAGCCTATGACTTACTTTAAAAGGTTCTGTCGACAAGCTCTTGAGCATGGTCTAATTTAAAACGAAATTTGTTGTTGATACCTGCTTTCTGGCAAAATATCATGCTGAAATACTTAGTTCTCGGCCAGTACAACCTGATGCATTAGAGAACTGCCTAAAGATATAAACCATACACTAGAGGAACCAAAAAGAGCAAAAAGAAAATTGGGGACTTTGAAAAGTCCTGGTTGCTAATTTCTGGCGATCTAACTTTATTAAGTGGGGCGATCCATTACCCGATATCAGCTTACTGAAATTCTTTAACCATTTTTGGCAGGAATCCCAATAGCCCGATCCTGGGTAGATGCTTAAGTAATCAGAATTTACAAAGGTAACGGAATAAGAACTTACTCAGCTTACTACTGAAGTATTTTCCTTCTTGACACCCTGGGGAAATGCTTTGCATCGATGGTGTGTAAAACACTTAATTTACACATAACTGAACAATTACCAAATTCACAGCATAGACTTCGTGTTGTAATGTCCACAGAGCGTGAGATCCTTCCTGTAAGAAAATTAATTCAGGAAGATATCGACTGGCATTGTGGAACAGTACTTATCTTTGTTGACTTATGGAAGGACTTTGATTCATCTTCCATCGCTGCGATTTTAACAGGACTGTGTGAACAAAATCTGTCTTGGAACATATTCGACTTTTTATTCCACTTCTAGATGCCCCAAAAGGCCACATAAAGGACTCAGGTGAAGTGTTTTCTATGAAGGGGGTTGTCAGAGAAGGATTGAAAGAGGGTCCTATGCTCTGTAACATAGTACTCCAAACTGTGTTAAAAGAAGTCTACACAACCTGTGAAGATCTGAAAGTCAAACTCTTGAGTTCTGCAGGATGCGAGTGATACTAGGGCATTTAGAATATGCATACGACTTGTGTCTTTTTACTAATTCGATTGAGCAAGCTGAAAAACTTCGAAGATGCAAATTAATATTAGACGAATATGCCATAGAAACTGGGTATGAAAAAATAATCTGGATGTACTTAGGTTCAGATTTTGAATAGTCATATCTTCAGTTAGATGAATACAGGATTTATCGAGCGAATTCCAATATACATATTGGCTCTTCTGTGGATGACAAAAGACCCAGTTGATAAGGAATAGTTTGAAACATTGTGAAAAGAAATTAGAATGCAGACAACCTGATGATTCCAGAGTAAGGCTTTGACTCTCAACTTATCCCCTAAACTTTTTGACTGCTTAAATTGCCTTTATCACCTCTTCTGTTTAGATGCTCTCCATGATTGCAAATTGTAAAATTTTATCCCTCGCCATTGGATAATAACAATACAAGTGGATGCAATCCGACCAGGTTTTTTCTTTAATTTTATGTGAAGATTTGATTTTTTCTGAATAAGCCATTCAAAAATCTTATTAAATATATTATATTACCAAAAATAGTATGCCTGGTACAAGATAGTGGTCATAGTGTCTAGCCCATCGTTCTCATTACAGAGTGATTGGTTATTATGTCTAAACTTTGCTGTTGATACAAATCCAGGCATTTGGAAAATCATTTCATTTGATCTTCCCGAGTCAGTCAAGGGAAATATTAAAAACAACTGACTTGGGTAGAGGGAAAGTTTTCTGGATCTGCACCATGAGAAACTCGCTTTCTACTACGTCTCCATTTTGGCCAAAAATAACTACCCTGTTTGACCATCCATTATCCTCCCACGTGTACCAGTGAGCATCGAGTTCGCCACCTCTGAATTGATCCGATTTTTTGTTTAATAATGGCGCAATAATCTTCAAATTAGAATCTTTTCACCTGCATTTTGAACTCGGATAAAGCGCCGTCGACATATGGCCTCAGAGTCTGTGTACTTCTGAAAAATAAGCAATATAAAATCCCTCTGTCAGGTTAATATACTGGTGCATGCCGGCTCGAGCACCTGGACAACTAGTCTAGACAAATCCCTCTCTTAATTGAACAGTCATTAGTTATATTTTTCTATAGATGGCCTTATTAAAAAGTCAATAAAGCAACTTCGGAGTAACTTCACACCTGTCTGGCCTTCTTCCCTGTCTGAGTCTGAGTGAACTGCAACCTAGCAATTTACAGTACCTTAACCTACTTCAAACGACATACCTTATCACTTATACGAAAATTTTTCACTTCAAGTTAATATAAAATTTTTTTCTATATTTTTTTTACTTTATTTCTATATTGTCTATATATTTCTATATTTTTTTTTCTATAGCTGCATCGTGAAAACAGCTGTGAGAGGGAAAGAGGACACTTTGATGTTAACACTTTCGCAAGACGACGCGTCGTATGGGATGAACTGAAAGCTAGGTCAGTGTAATCTTGCTGGGGGGACACCCTAGTACCTTATTATAATATAGAGTCTGTCTTTATCACCACAACCAGATCACTTTCCCCACAGGGACACGGGAATGTTGGATTTGATTAAACTATTAGAGGGGTGAATGACTAATTAAAATACGCGCTCCTAATAGTTGACGAAAATAGGGGAATGCTATGACTGGAGACAAAATCACTAGAGTCTAGAATTTACCAATTTTGCAACTCATTAAATGAAAAGGAAAATTGAAGTGAACTTGATTATACCGTCGCTCTCCTTTTCCGGATCCCATATTTTGCATGCAATACATTTCCTATGTCTCTTCAAAGCTAATTATTACGTTATTACAACCCTCTCCAAGACAAAATGATACTAACTTCTGATTGTGGGAAAGCAACTGAAATCGGCTAACAGTCAACCAAATAAATGAAAGATGAAGAGATACTTAAAGGGAAATCAGGGTATCAAAGAGTCCTACTTTACATATTTTCCAGGATTGGGGTTGTACAGTATTTATTAACTGGGTAGATAACCTTCTAAAACGCCCAGCTGGATTACTGAGCACACTCTTGTCAACGATGTCCAGTGTTTATTGACGAGTCCTGTCACTTCAGTTTTAAAAGTAGTGAAAGGAGAACGATCTTACATGATATTAAACAGCTTGCGTGATCTTTTGAAAGAGCTAAAATTTTTACCTTGGTAGAGCACAAAAAGTAGTTTTAAATTCACCTGAACGATGACAAAGGTAAATTTAAGTGTTCAAAAAGATGAAGATTTGAAAAATGCACTCTCTAAACCTGCTGATTTATCGTATTCATCTGGATGAAATGTTTGAAGTGCTAAAATATAATCTCGTGAAACATATCTAGAATAAGGATTGAAAGAAAATTGTCGTCGATACAACTATTCTTCTCCTGAATTTTGCGTCAAAATGAAAGCTCTCTTATGGTACTTCCAAAATCAAGGCTATTCTGCCTATACGAATATGACCTTAATAGCTGGAAAAAATAAGCGTGAATGAAAAAATATATAAGTGCCTGAAAGACCTGCATCGTTTTGTCCACTTCCTATTCTTGATACGATCTATTAACAAATAATGATAATTCTTAAATTTCGGTGAAACAGAAGACATTTTATCAGCACCCAAAAATTTTTTTTCAACCCTGCTATGTTTGAAAATGAAGCTGTTTCGGGAGAGTTCTTCAATTTTATGGTACCTCAACTTTCAGCCAATAGATTGTTCCACTGATTTGCCAAATTGTTAACCTGTAGACATCAAAACAAATGCATTAATGAGCATTATGCTATATTGTGGGAAAATACCAATTTATACGAGCATCACTACAAGTGAATTTTTCGAGGAGCTGCGTCGTAAAAAGGGGAAGCGGTAAGGAAAAGTGTGTTAATAATATAGCATATAATAACAGTTTTCGTGTTAGATACGATACTCTTCTTATTTTTCTAAATTCAAGATTGCTCAACGAAACTAAGAGGGAGAGTTTTCATGAATATAACCTTTAGAACCAAATATTAAAAGTCAAAGGTGGAAAAGAATGTCAAAATGTATAAAATTTAATCGCAAAGCTTTGCAGAGCTTTCTCTTCACCAAACTAGAACTTGAAATCTGTGTGCCCTACTGCTTGATTCGTGTCCTTGATCGGATCTCTAAACAAATGGAGTTACCGTAATAGTATGTTCATAGGCCTCGCTCTACATCATGATCACGTATCTCATATATCTTTTTACTCTTCAACTACTGTTCATCACACCTGTATTGAAAAATACCTAGTTTGCCCCATTAAAATATGGGAGATTCAATCCCTATAAAGGTCTGAGATTTTCCAAGGAATTTCAATTTGCATGCATAAGGATAACACATTCTATTTGTCAATTCATCTTTTTCTCTGAACCATTGGTTCTTAACTAACTGTCGCATCTCCGAATGATTGATGCATAAAATATTTCAGACAAGCCGGCCGAAGATAATTGAGATGAGTCACATCAACCAACCCTCCCCCTCCCCTCAATCAATAATATCCCTTGGCTCAATACACCCATGAACCTCACTCAATTAATGAGTAACCTCAATTACAGCCAACCGGCTCTTTATGAACCTGACTTGAGTGCAAAAACTCTACTACCCTTTAAATCCACAGCTGATATAAACATACTCAAATGACAGGCGTGAAGGCCCGAGACCTGTTTCCTAACATCGTCTCCTTCTCACGCTGCGTCGAGGTGTACTCATAACCTTTTCTCAAATTATTAAAGGTAGTTTGTTTGATAACCAATAAGTGTGAATTTAACCTCAAAAATCGACACCAATTCTGTTTAAAAAATTTATTATTATGTATTCACATCCATTATTAGAATATTAATGGAAATCTATATTCAAATAGCATGGGGTGATTTGGTACGTCAATTGAGTGTTTATCAATTCTAATCGTTCTATTTCCCTCCAGAAGTCAAATTTGTTCTTGATGGTCAGCATTTAAACAGTAAGAACAGCAAAATACGTCAAATAAGGAATGAGGTTCGAGAAAGGAAAAGAGGAATAAGCGGAAAATTACTTTTGTGTTTCATTAAGTTTTCCACGTTGCTCGAGTTGTGATTTTGATACTCCACTTCTTAACACTGATTTCATAATTTCAGAATTTCATAACCGTCCTATTTTATTGTGATAACCGAACAAAGAACAGAGGAATTCAATCATTAAAGAATCATCCGTGGGCTTGTGGTGATTGATTCGTCAAGTGTCTTTCATCTCACATTCATCTGTCAAGTGTCAATGACACCGCGGGTAAACAAAAACTTTTTCCTTTAATTAAGCTGGTGTTTATGATGATACTCAATGGCGGTCTTAGCGATCAGGTAGACTTTTGAATACTGAGATAGGCACATTCAAATATAAATTGGATTATCAGTTGTTCAACCTTAAACCCATGAAAACAGAATATCAAGGAACTATATTTCATCTTTTCTTAAAGAATCCACCTTATCCCTTTAAATTGGACGGACATTTTTCTGCATGTTATGGAATTCATTAACGCTAACAGGAGTTTCAAGTAATTGATTTGTTTATCATTCCTTAAGAGTCAATTTGGCAAGCGTGGATGGTTGTAGATACAAAAAAAGTGCACCAATTTAACACTGATTTAATAAGACAAAGAATATACTCGGACAACGGTGGGGGTGAAAGTTGCATTTCAGGTACTATGACGATAGCCACATTAATAATTGACAAATTAAATTATTCAACTCAGCCTCTAATAGAAAATCAATTTAATTATATAATGAAATGGCAGGAAATAACAGGGGAAAGTTACATGAAGAACATAAAGTTCTATAAAATCAAAATGACTTTAGATTATATATTGCTTATAGACACTAATTTTTAGTAGCAATTTTTTATCGCAATTTGCATTTTAAATAAATAAATTTCTTTTTTGAAACTATGAACAACTGCAAGTCTATGGAGACATTCACAATTTAAAAGTACTCTAGTTCGTGAACACCATTCACATGTGTTTGACAATACCACTTAAGCATATAGCAATTATGAAATGGTCCCTTAATTTATAGGAGCCTTGTATCGAGAACGAAAGTTTGCCTTCGGCAAACTGGGAATGTGAATATGATACCATTCTATTGCTCTGTCAATTCATCCGTTCTTTTGATAATAATTAATCATTTAGATTAAAGAAGAATGTTTATAAAACTAAAATAATTACTTTTAACGTAGATTTAGTTTACTATCCACGGCAGACAGCATTTCATCTGGACTGAAAGGATCTATCACGAAGAAACAAAAAACACATGAATTTAAGATTCTGTGAGATGAGTTTATATTTTCATTATGTTCAAATCAGAGTTGAACTGAATGGTCGGTCATTTCCATGAATCAACAGTGAAACAATCAGATGCCAGTGTTGACGGTTGTAACGATTTAAGGCAGGAAGATGACTGAGTTGAGATAGTTTACTAGAGTCAGGGAATTAAACCTTTGGGCACCAGAGGCTTTCTTTTGCATCAATAATTATGCCACGACCAAGACATCTACCATATCTGCTAGGATAATGAATATTGTGACTTGACAGTTCCACAGAGTTCATGTCTTGTCTCGAAATGGACAATATATATCCCACGGAAAATTCCCTCAGCATTTTATTATCCATCATTGATCTCCGGGGTTTTTTAAGTTATTTTGAACAAAGGACGAACATCTGTTGTTTAACCTCCATCAGTCAGTCACGAAAAAGACATTTTGCTCCGATAAATAACCATTGTTATTGTTAGTAAATCGTTCCGGTAAAAACTTTCGTGGCTCTTGTTTAATTCTGCTGGGTTTAAATCAAATGTTGATTTAGTCTTTGCATGACATTATGCAGCAGTCACCTGGCCCCATATTGCAATCATATTTTAAATTTATATTCCTTCAAAATTAATATTCAATAAATCTATCAATTTAACTAATCCTCTGGTTAACTCAGTCAAATAGGAGAAAGAAAAGTTAAGTTAGCTCAGCATTGAACTAATTTTCTTGATTCAATAAGACTATCCATTTGATTTGCCAATTATTAGAAAAGGAACAATACTTAATCTTATTCCAAATGAAGCTTCGAGTTAAAACTGGAGAATTCTTGTCAGTTTTCCCTTTTTTTCTGATATATGTTAAGGTAACCCAACAACATTTATCAAATATTTTCCTTCTCACCAATTTTTTAAATGGAAAATTAAGCATGATGGTTGAAAATAGATGAAATGGCTGCCTTGCTTTCATTTGCCTGCATTTTTGAAACATTAAACTGCCCTAAACTCCCCAAATTTTCAAGGCTAGACCTCCACTGATATCTTATGCATCCCTGGTGTCGATCAGTGTTGCCTAAACTAACACTTCAGGTAAAATGGTATCATTATTTTATCAGTCCTCGCTCTATTTTTAATAGAATCATCAAATCTGTTCTATCTTGAAAATTTTATTCCTGTCTTCAATGTCTACCGGATTATCGTAACCATTAGAGGAACCTAACATATTCGGAGCAAACAATTAATTTCTTAAAACTCTTTAACTTATTGATTACTTTATAGCCGTTTGTTTAATACATTCAAGAACTGATAGCACTTCAGCTTCCTTCGGTATTAATAGAAGCTTATCAAAATAGATGATTGGGCGGATCAGTGGGAAAAATATGTATCCTGCACTTGATTACTTCTTTTTCGTAAAATCTGTGCAGAGCCGATGAATTGACGAAGGAGCACTCACAGAATCGGTACTCTTTAACGCGCATCTAGTGAACACCATAACCAACCGTTCTAGTTACAGCTTATCAACAGGAGGACGACAGAATGCGAGTTTATCACTGAATAGACTCAGGTTTCCAATCTCCTGCCGGGATGAGAACGCTTGTGAATTATTAGCCTGTATTAGTGCTCGAATCATAATAACGCATATTATCTTTCTTTCCTTATTGGAATATATGGTGACTTATTCATTTGAAACAGGATTAATTAAATCCAGTGTTTTCATTAAAGCCTGAAGGTTTCTACCTTAATTAAAATTTAATAAATTATTATAGTAAAGTTTGATGATCAGTGGACGGGTGTTGTAGCTACTGCTTTTACTTATAGGAAAAGGCAGAAGAGTTTTATTTCCAAGTCAATTTACTAATTTAATAAAGATAGATGAATTCTCTAATGATTGCTTATTGAAGGCAAATTGTCGCCGGATTGACGAATCCTGTCTAAAATAAGTGTCCGAATAGGAAAGTGATTAGAAAGATATGCCGAAATAGGGACTGCTTCCTGAATTAAATTTCCCATACTGAGGTAAAGCCTGTCTTGTTTTCCATAATAATCAACGAGTTGAGGCTCTAGTAAAGTGTAGAAACATTAAAACGCATTCTTGTTGTATTATTCAATCAAAAAATGTCAAAAATCCTGATAATGATTTCATATAACTCTTCTCGTTCATTTCAAGGAATTCAAAAATTTTAATGCTAGGCTTGATAAAAGTACTCACATGCTTGGGTTGTGATTTGTGCCTGTTTCCTTTAAACATTCAGGGCACTTGAGTTTATTTCAGTTAAAGTTTTCAGAGTGATTTTAAAACAGTCAGTGTAGATGTCTAATCTCCTGGAAGAAGGATCGCATTCCCCATTATTTCCATCATTGCATATTTCACTAACCAAAACTAATTTGTTTGATCGGAGGAGAGGTTTGAAATCTCAAATCGCAAGGCTTTAAAGATTGGGTGGTAGCATCACTTTCGACTTCATTTCTGAGTAGAGTTTAGAAGATATAATTTTATATAAGTTTTGCCTTACCATAGCTAGTTGTAGCTCAACGGACGTATAGGTGTACCAATATTATCGATTTTTCAAACTTCATCTTATTCCTTTCCGATTACTGATGACCAGTAGTGATCTGCAGATGTCAAAACCGCACACAATAATACTGACTCACTTGCCTTGTTCTCAATCGTCAACATTTAATGAGTTTTTTATGGACGCCAATCTTTAATGTCTAGACGTTCTACTCAACGTCTTGCGCATTAGGAATCGGTTAGTAAACTCCCAATGAACACTGTTACTCCAGCCATTATTGACTATACTTTGTCAGTTTATTTAGATTTTGTAAAAAAAATATTTTGTTTTGCAAGAACGCTTACTTTTAGATATATCCATTCTTCTTAAAACTATGTATCAACCTTTCAAACAGAAGTCAGTTTGACCTCCCGTTCCTTAAGATTGATGCCATGAAAATTTGGATTTAACAAGAGATTTATGTTATCAAGGAGTAAGTACAATTTAAAATTAACGAGTTCGTTTACCAATAGACGAAGAGCCCATAGATTTAGTGCATTTATTGGAGAGGCCTGCACAGCTCAATGATTATCTGTCTTGTAGTTTCGCTTTCTCATCCTTAAATTCAATGTTTTTTTCATCTTTTAATTATAATGATTCGTCCTGAAGGTCATATTCTTATAAGACTTTTTGAATTCCAATTTTCTCCTCATTTTGTATTCCGCGGATCAACAAATTTCGAAAGGATTATAAGAAAATCTAATATCTAATAGGAAATTTAGAAGATGAATTGCATGACCAATTTTTTTTACGAACCTGTTGCATCCGACACGATTCTTTCTTTAAATTATGATGCCATAACCGATATGACGCCTATGTCATAACCGATGGCGTAGTGGTCAGTGCCCACGTTTCCAAATTCAACGTTTAGAGGGTCGAAATTACCGACTATATTGGTTAATACACCGAGCAAGAGAATTAATAGGAGGTGAGTTTCTCATTAGAGAAAATCCAGCATGCTACTTCTCTGCTCAAGATAAGTATTCGATACATTTCCCTTCAAAGGACTTAAGATTTAGGGAAGTCTGTCTTTGTGACTAACCATTGATTTGCAGTCGGTGACGTGGTTGTCAAACTGCATGTCGACATGTCAGAGATCATGGGATCAACGCTCTCGGTGCACAAACCGTCCTGGTTAATTTTGATCAACAAGAAGGTGGTAGAATATGAGTTCCATTTAAGAGCGGTTCCAGAATACCTTCCCTATTCCCTTAAATGAGCTTGGAAAGTTGTTGACTTCAAAGAACTTGAGACCTAATTTAATTCTCCTTTATGACAATACATTAATTATCCGTTTTCAGTTCCCTGGTACTTGCACTTTTAAGTAGTCTTTGTTTGATCTCAAATCCAGACCTGTATAGAC
The DNA here is from genome assembly GCA_900708905.1 of Hymenolepis diminuta. Lineage (NCBI taxonomy): Eukaryota > Metazoa > Platyhelminthes > Cestoda > Cyclophyllidea > Hymenolepididae > Hymenolepis > Hymenolepis diminuta. Next base: position 1,859,345 of record CAADRB010000005.1, on the reverse strand, counting down.
ACGAGTTAATAAATTAAGAGGAGATAAGTAAGTAAAATCAGTGTAAATCAACGCATCAATTTAAGAACATTTCGTAAAATAACAATCGAAGTATCTCTAAAATCGGCCGGATTTTACTTAAGGTAAGAAAAATTGTCTCAAATGTTGCAACCAGTTTCGTAACTCTGTAACGTTCATGTGAGAAAAGCAATGCGTAATTTCTTCCACCCCGTGTTAATACATAATTTCGGATTCAAATTTCATTAAATATTGCAATATATATATGCATATATAGTGTGCCACAATAAAAATAGTTCTGAGCCCTGTTGTCACTGTTTTTTACGTTAAATTAAGATTACAAAGGAAAGTGCCTTACTTTATGTGAGAGTCGAAGTTAATTTTCTTAGTCATTTTTTATTTGGTAATTTTATATTTTACAAAAGAATTAAATAATTTACAAGCCTTCAATATTTCCCTTTTCAAAAGCTTGCAATTATGCCTTTAAAGGAAAGTTGTGTTAAACTAGACTGCTTATAGAAATGTTAATTTAGTAATTAATTATATAATTTGAAATTTAATTAATTTCCTGGCATAAAATTCCCCAGCCAACTACTTCAATGGATACGAAGCACCTTTAATGACCTGACTCCATTTAAACCAGTTTTTTTATTAATAGGTCCGCAGTCTAGAAATTTTCAAATCCCATTATTACTGAAATTGCGTTTGAAGTAGAATATAACGTAATTATAATCCAGATGTGACTTCTCTGCCTTTCAGAAGTGTTTTCGTTGTCGCCTTCTGGGAACTTTCCCAAGCCCTTATAAAACATCAAAACTAATCTTGACGCTGATTAGCAGACTACTTAATTCCATTCAGCTGTGCAAAATTAACTCAAATTGCGGAGATTTTGGAAGCAAACGTTTGTATATTTTTTCATAGATTTTCATCTGGTTATAGATACACAGCGAGATTTTATATACAAGGATTAATGTTAGAGCTCCTACACAACGATAACGATGCAGCCTGTGTGCGAATCCGAGGTCACGGATTCAATGCTGATATATGGACACTTAGTGAACGGAATGACTGACGGCACTGGCTGAATTCATTTAAAAGAGTAATGACTGAATGAGAGATTCACATCAGAAATTTTCTAAGGTGCAATTCCTCTATCCACAATTCCTGTCCTCTATCCTAAAATCTATTTTCAGAAACAAAATATATTTTTGTCTATGGCCAAAATGTGCACAAGTGGTGCAGCGGTTATTGTGTCGGTCTGCAAAGTCATCACCGTAGTTAGTTAAAATTAGTGAAATAAGTCAGGGTTTCAGACTCCCTGACTCCAGAGAAAATTCGTACTACTCACGATGAGTGTTGGAAAATGCCTTCTTAAATGGGCTTCGAAGCTAGGAAATGAGCGATAGCCCTACATCATAGAGGTTCTAAATCTTTATACAACAAACGCAATGACATGTCCCACTTGACAGATTCCTAAATACTCTTCAACCAAAAACAATCAGAAAATGTAAGAAAATAGCACTCACGATCATATTGATTGCTCAATACGGTCTCCTGTTTCCGAAGCCAAATTTTAATTTCACTTGTCACTCTTATCAGGATAGAAGTAAAACATCGTCATGTCTAACTTAAGCCATTTCAAACGAGTTGTGAATTTATTTAAATTTAAAAATTCATTCGCGGCGAAATCGAGTCACATGAGGACGAACATTCAAGATGGTCTACCGTAAAATTAAAGAAGGATAATAAATAGTTGAAAATAGAGTTTTATGAAATTAACCTAGGAAATATGCAAAACTTATCAATAATTTCCTTTTAATTCAATTCTTTCTTCTGAATTTTTTGATAACTTTGAAATTCTCTTCGTTTATAATAAAGTTGGTTAAGATCCGTTGAACTTTGACTTATGAATCAGGATGCGCACTTTTAAGTTACTTAGTAGAATTGTATATTGCTTTACTAATGAGACAACATTTCCGCCACTAATGTGCCTTTAAAAAAACATTTTGTGACTGCCTTATAAAGTGTTAAATTCTTTTATTTACTATTTAAACCATAGTACCTCTGAATATATTAGGGAAGATTCCAGAGTGATCCATCAACTGAAATAAACCTGTCACTTTGATATCAAATTTTACCGGAATTACGGGAATAAAATATGCATCGACGTCATCTGATGCATAGGCTACGATTACACACAACATCACTCAACACTCCCATTTTAAAACTACAGAGGCTTGTTTATTCAAAAATATTTATTTATCTAAACAGACCGACTGTTATAGTTTGCTTTTTACTATCTAGTCCACGAAATTCGCTAACCTTCACCTTCTCAATAAGGTTAATTCGCTTCAAGTTATTTTCCTTATTTTGTTCCTGATTGCCCTCATTTTCGTCAATAATATCTCTATGTCAGTAATTTCGTATTGTTTAAGCCTCAGACATCTACTTCCGAGTAAGCGGGTTTGGCCAATAAATCACTAAAAATAAACGATTTAACAGACTAACCGGCTCCAGACACCAAGTGAGTCACACGACGGAACCGTCAAGGTACCCCTGTCGTAACGGGGGTGTCCTAATGGTTAGAAAAATCGTGTAACATCCATTAGCTTATGCAAATAATTGTCTGTTTCAAAATTTACTATCAACAGAATCACCGGACACTTATGTATGACTTTTCTATTTCATAAATGGACACTCTTCATTACACAAGGATTCACTAGAATTAATCTTCGACTTCGATACTGTGGAGGTGAACGTTGCTACTTAGGAGTAACACTTTGATTGATTGAAAATTAACTTTCTATGTGGATCTCAAGACGCTAACATTTTCAAGGATGTGTTGAGTTATCGATTGAGTTGTTTAAGCGCAAAGGTGGTGATGGGTCAGATCGATGCAAAGATATTTATGAACCGGTGTGTTAAATCACGGTCATTTGTTTTCTTATGGAGTCCTGAGCGATTCAAGAAAATGAAAGTGAATTGCTCCAGTGACGCATTGGTCATCGCGTGCACGTCTACCATCGGGGCACACCCAGTGAGTGTAATGGCCAAATGCACTGGTTAAGTCTGGTTAATAATAGAGGGTGGCAGCACTCGAGTCTCTCATCAAGAGGTACCTTTATGCCACTGTCAACCTAAGGTGAACATTGGAAAGCTTTTTCCTTAATGGGTTTAGGAATTATTAGGCGAATGCTTATTTAAAATTCGAATCTCGAACATAGTATATGTTCTTCTCATGGTGCCTTTAAAAAATTCTCAATAATTAACTTATTTGATTTAAAAATGGTGAATAACTCCTCCGCTACCGAAAAAAAATTAAAGTTCCTTTAAATGCGTTCCTTAGGTTTCGAATTTTAGGGATTCTATTAGCATATTTGAGGGTCCAGACCATATGAATCATGGCAGTTACAAGGAATCCTTGTCAGAGTCTTTAAAGTGGAAGTTCTAGCACCCTATCATGCATATAACATCGGTTCGTTTATGCAAGTAATTATCAGTCAAAAGTGGCACCACAACATCTGTTTATAATAGGGGAAACCTTTACAGAATTTAATAACTGCTGAATTTTGTAAATGGTTTTACATTCCACAGTTCCAAAAATATTTAAAATTTAAACATTTTTAATGAATGTATTATTTATGGAAACAGTTTTAATTTTGACTGTAGATAACCTTCGAAATTATAATACTAAAACACTTTTATTTAATTTATTAGTTTATTTTATTTTAATCATTTTATTTCATTTTTTTTAGTGGGGTTATCGTACTTCAGAAAATGTGGCTTTTGGAACTAAATGCTGGAGGAGAACGGAGGAGTTTGGACAGATAAACTTTATTTGAGGGAAAGGGAAACTGAACTTTAAATATTCCGGTATTGAGTTGTGGTCGAGGCCACATTATTTTTATGAACTTTATAGCCTGAGATATTCGTGAGAATGCTATTCAGTTGGAAATTAGCTTTGAAAGCGAGCTGAGTTCAAAGTTTTTTTTCCGAGAATCGGTTTACATTTGTCTGAATGCAGAAGAAAGCTTGCACCCGAAATTGACAAGTTTTAAAATATGTGGTGACGTCCCTACCGAGTTTATGTAGTCACAGAATGTCCAGTTAGGTTTACAATTTGTATACTTTAACTTAAATTTTTACGGCATTGATTTTTAAATGTGCTTTGATGCTTGTAGTAATAAAAGAAACTAAATTTTTTTCTACTTTACTGGTGTTATATTGAAAATATCTTAGTTACTTTTAACCAGTAGAAGTCGAGGTGGGACTCACAATCGATTAATTTCTCAATATCAACTTATCTCGACAGGAATTTACTCGGAAATCTTGAAAACAGGAACTTTTTAACATTAGAACACGACGAACTAAATTACTGTATGAGTACAAAAGTGAACAACTTGATGAATCTGGAATTCAAATAGGGTAAGGTTCTTTAAATGACATTATCTTAATTTTTAGTAATGCTTGACCTTCTTCTCTACACTGTGGATTAGGATAGCCACTGGTGCCCTATTTAAATCCTTCCAATGTTTAAAATGTTCAAATTTCCATCGTTTTGTTGGAGATGGTAACAATAATAGTAGTAAAATATTTATAATGCTCGAAATCGGCCATATATATATATATATATACGAATAAATGAAGTGTTTTACAAACTAATAATCTTGGCTATGCTTAAAACGTCTTTGTTGATCACATCTACTTGATCTGTTTTTGTTTAGGAGGATGGGAATAAACTGAATCGCCATGAACAACCTCTGAATCACATCAATCGATCAACCAGCTCTGAATACCATGGACTTTTGTCGAGCTTGAACCTAGGAGTAAATCATTAAATTTGAACTTTTGGACATTTCTCAGAAAGCCATATCCCTTATGAGAAAGCATGTAACTCAAAACCCCAGATATCATGACTTCAAAATCTATTTTATTTGACTCTTTTCGCCGTACCCTTTCTTTCGAACTCTTTTAATATTCTGTTTATCTAGATACTGTCTAGATGATCAAAAATTGCAAAATTTTTTGCAGTACCATGGGCAATAATAAAAATAACAATACAAACTCGGGTCTAGAGAAGACACCATTATTTAAAATTTATTTCTTTTTACCCGGTTGAAAGAAAGATCACAATCAAATGTATCCCTTTTTCTTAATTGGATTTCGCTGGCTTTCCGATTACTAAATAAAGGATCCATAAGTACTGAGTGGTTTAGTGAAATCTACAGAAAAAGCTTCTAATATAAATAATGTCAAATTTGACATCACAACCATAATACATCGATGTGAACACATTTGTTTTACAAATGTTAGCATCACATACACTTTCCCGGTATCACGTGTGCTACTGTCTAACTCACGCACCCCGAAATTTTCAGCGCTAAATTCTCTCACGAAGGCCACCTACAAGAGTTAAAATCTCGATGTCTTAGATCAACATGCCTTACCTGATAATTTGTTGAGTGCCTTTGCTGGCAGTGCTGAGTAGTGCTTATCGCATTTTTCTCACGGTGAGCCCGAACTTTGATATCTTTCTATTTCTGTCTTTCATCTCCTAAAGCATTATTATAAGCTATCTGCCACGGGAATGATGATCTCGACAACAAATCAGTCGATATTGTCGAATCATGACTATCACCAGTCCTAAATTCAACTCTTCGATTGGTTATCGATTATTGTCTTTAGAGTGAAACAAATTGTGGTCAAATGCAAAACATTCGATTACGAAACCCCTCGCTATTTGAGGAATTTAAGAAGCTTATTGACGATCGATTTCGGTTAAAAGATTATTCTAAATCTCAATCTCTTCGACTGGGCTACAAAATGGGTGGATGGGTTAAAACGCCTGCTCGAAGGATGCACAAAATAGGTCAGAGGGGTGGGCCAATCAGAACACGAGACGACTGTGATTGATGCATCAGCCGTTAGACGCGCAAGCGCATTGCGTATATTAATGTGTATTTCATGGTGCGTGCGTGGTTGTGCGTGCAGATGTGTATATTCGCTCAAGTTAACACGCGAAGATTCGTATTCGTCGCCCCAAAACCATGACTGACTAGAACAACTACACACAACTGATAACACACGCATAGGTCACGGTTTAAGCTGTCTGAGTTTTCATATTACTGTGTTTATGATAGACACGCACGCACTTAGAAAGCACATACCGACGCACTCAAGTAAAGGCACGCAATCAGTTGAATTCACACAGCTTCATTCATTACAACACGTCGGTACGGTGCAACGAAACGGAACCACGACGGAACAGAACCTGGATTTGCTTCCTGTTAGCATTAGCTGTTCCTTGTTCTTCTTCTTTCACTCCCTTCTTGCTCTCAGTAAATTACTTCTCTCCCAGGAAAAAGCGAGAGCGACAAACATTTTCGCAACTGCTTTACGGTCATTATCCCCACTCTCCCTTATCCAAATGCCACGGATATCTAATCGAACTTTTGGGGCACGGTCTCCGGCCTTTTATCCATTCCTTGCCCTCCTCATCCTCTCTCTAACCACCTCAGTGTTTGGTACGTTTATCACACTCTAATACTAATAATTTCATCTTAACATTTTCGGTCCTCAAATCGAATTTCAATTAGATACCCTGGATTAGTTTATTAATTAATTGAGTTTGAATTTCCTATCAAAAGAGCCTAATGTTTGATTTTTTTCTCATTGTCTGATTCTATTCGTGTGTGGACTCTTTGCAAATGCCAAAGAACATTTATTACCACCGTGCAAAGTTTAAGATGACTATATCTTCTTCCTTTGTAATTGTTGGATTTCTGTGAGAAGGAGTTTCTTCTGTTTTAATAACGAGCATATTATCAATAACTAAGAAATTCAAATAAATTCTCGTGTTATCAGTACCCGCTCAAAACACAAAAGATATGAAATTTCTTGTCTATATTGTGAAATAGCGTTGGATTAGAACGGTCTATAACGTACTGACCGTTAGAAAAATAAGAAGCATGATTAAACAATAAGTAAATAATACTCATTTAAAAGCAAGTATTCAAAAAGAATAAGCCTAGGCTTAGCATCTGGTATTTGTATTTGTAATCATGGAAGAAACAGTACAACTGTGTGTAAAGTCCAAATAGGCAGTCAAGAGGAGAGATAGAGTAGAAGTTTTGGATCTAAGTCAAGCTAGCAAATAGGTGTTTGCTTGCCCTCCGGATTTATCGAGTAGTCTGGTTTCTACGTCAGGAAAATTCTTCGTATCGTGAACTAATGATCTAAATTTCGAACTTCGGGATCAAACTCCTTAGTTTCCTGAATCCCTATTGTTCTGAGTTGATTGACTAGTAATTTAAGGATGAGAGGTTGGTTATACCACCAAGCTCAGCTAAAAATGTTAACAAAGTTTGCAAATTTTGTTCGTGGAGTTCTTGGTTTTCCGTAGTTTGCAGACTGCTCATATAGTTCCTGGTTTTCTCTAAGTCCCCCTTTTTAAAACAGTACATGGTTGATTTTATTTTTATTTTTTATTCTCAAGGTGTCGGTTTTCAAAGAAATAAGGGATCATTACATTTGCAAAAGCCTAGTTTTGAATGGTTTTAATGGTGGTTAGAAGGTATGTATGGGAAATGATAAAATTATAACGCAAACACCTTTGCCATTACTGATTTGATCATCTCTTAAAATTTGTATTTAGTACAGTTCTGAACGGACTTCAGCGATGCTTAGCCGAAGGCCAATTTTTTAATCGACTAGATAGAGAATTGAGCAGTTGACTCACAATTGTTGCTACCACTCGTTGCCATCTGTTTTCTTGTTGCTGTCTTATGAATTCAGGCCTCACCTTTGTCAAACCCCCTTTTATAAGTTAAATGGTACCCGATTTTCTCACGTCTTTCGAGTTGTTTTTACATGCTGTAGAAATGTAAAATGGAGTCTGTCAGGCTTCTTTTTGAGAGTACTTGATGTCTGGGGGAAAATGCCTTCGGATTTTGCGAACTGTGGAGCACTATCGATGGATTATAATTAATAGACTGTTTTGCTTTGACAATAACTATTGAAATCTTTCTCTAGCGTAGGCAGTTGCTTTCATATATTTATTTGTTGAGTTGTTCCTTTTTCCATTTATTCATATATTTTTTATTTCTTCCATATTTGCTTCTTTTTCTGATGTCTTCGTCAAACATATTTTTTCGGAGCTTAATTTGGAGTCAATGAGTTAGAAAATTGCACATTTTTATTGATATTTATATGTTATTTCTACTCGTTATCAGAATAGCAAAATAGCCAATGAGAAGTTAGGGAAACTACAGAATAAAAGTTTCGATTATTTCTCTAATTGATAAAGAATTTGAAGTCTTCACAAATATGGTCAACTTAGCAAAAATCTGTATTAAAGTGTATATGTTATTATACACGTATTAATATATATGTTGATGAAATTATAACGCTAATATCTTTACCATGACTGAAGTAATCATTTTTTTTCACTTTGTATTCAGTACAAATTTATATTGGTCCGACATTTTTCTTCACGTAATCTTATATTTTGCGTACCAATTATAATCCGTTTTACATCTCGAACTGCGCTGCTTTCCTTTAAGACTAATTAATTATTTCATTTCAATTATTTCATTTCCATAACTACAGAGCGCAGTTAGTTGGTATGAGGCAAGCTTTCAGTTTGTATCAATCAACATTTCTTTGACCCTTTTTTATCAAGTATTCTTGAATTCGTAGTTTTGTCTACAAAACAGCAATTCATTAAATCAATCTTTCTTCCGACGCACAAGGTGTTTAAACCAATTACAGGAGAAGTCATAAGTTCTAACCCGGGATATTTAAATATTTTGAAGAAGTTTCAAGCACTAGAATGAATATCTATCGATATTGTCTTCAATTCCTTAAAGTAGCCAGCTCTCTACTCCTATGGTTCTCTACTATAGACAACTCATTTAAACATAATATTCTTAGCTCGATACTTCCATTTACATCGTCCCTCCAGAGTTTTAGAAGTCTTCGCGAAATTGTTATATTTTTTCTCTTTTATTATTATCTTAAAATACTATGTCTACATCAGACAAGAATTCTTTTGAATATGGAATCGTTGCACTCATCTTTAAGTCAGAAAAAATCACATTTTCATATTTTATTTCGCTTACTACCGTATCGAAGGGGGAGATCTATCCCACCTAGAGCTTATTTTAGGCAAGTCATCAAGTTATTCCATGATTCCAGAGATGTGATCCAATATGGTCAGTTATACTTTGTATCAAGATACGTATTGGACGGGGGGATTGAAGAAGGAAGATTTCGCCCCTAAAACAAGTTTTGACTGATGTATCTTTAATTATAAACCATCTTCTTTCGAAATATTTACGTCCACTACTATGATTACACTGAACGCCATTTTTCGAGAATGAAGTTTGACATTCACTCATTTTCAATTTCGTTTTCTAACGCCCGACCCCATTCTGGTGAGTGTGTTCCAACACTCCCCTTGGTTAGGGATAATATCATGAAATCTGTCTCCTTATTAGTCAGACTTATCCGGTGCGGTTGGCCAAGACTAGTCATAGGATGTGCATCAAACCCTTGACCTGCTATTTCACAAACGTTCAGGCTGTTAAATGTATTTTCGTAATCAGATAACAGAAAAAAGGCATACAAAGTTTTAAGAGGCGGATTGGTGGTATCTATCCTTTCCACAAAGCGGTTTAAGCTATGATTTCAGATCGATCTGATGCTAGCACTGACATTCAGAAGATGACTGGAGTGGCATTGTGTCAGACGAAGGGTAAAAAAGAGAGGGGGAAGAGGTAGTTGATGGAAGTAAGCGGAGGTGATAAATTTTCATCCCCGATACACCGCCAGCCAGTCAAGAGCAGCAAAGTGCTTCCCACGTTTATCACAACACACCAAGCGGCAGGGAGAGAGACTTGTGTTGCTAGTTCTGTCGTTCAGCAGCAGAAGTAGCAACTCGGTTCACATTGAGGTCATTGTTTCTCCCCTTTCCTATGCCCCTTCTCTTCTACTTTATTCTACACTTTAGAAGGGGGAGGGGGGTGGAGAGAACAACAATCATTTGTTTTTATTGCCCAAGCGCTTACCTGTCCGACTACCTCAACTGTCCATCTCCTGTTACTATCATTCACTTCGACACAAAATGGATGGCCGCTAGTGATTCGTTACCGGGGTCTCTTCAAATTTGTGGATTTAGGGAACTTCAAATTTCTTTGATACTGCCTTTATTGGAAGAGCTGAAATAGTTCTAACCCCATGGAGAAGTTATTATTGGAACTCTGATCGGAACATCCTTGTTCTTAACAAGGAAATTTGTGATCATGGCGATTATGGGGATTTGCATTGATATTGGTTTGAATTCACACATATTTTCACTGTCACATTTCACAAATCAGCCCTGATTCGGTTGACATTAGAAGGAAACCCCCACCCCAAATTGTATGTTGTGGTAAAGCTCCTTTATAACTGTAAAACGTTTACTAAGAATGGCAACTGTGGAATTTCCACAATATGGTCAACATATTTTGATTTAAATATATCTGAAATTCTATTTGCGTTTTTTTCGCTATTAATAGATTTAGATCGTTGTTTCTGGTATTCTAAATTCATAATTCTGATTGGCAGAGGCGCCTAATTTGATAAATGTAGTTGCTATTTGTAGTAAATGTGCGTGATTTAATGAAAAAAAATATAAATGAAATCGTTACTCAATATTCCTAAATACCTGATTTAGAAATCACACCTTAAAGTTGTTTCTTTATATGAGGATATTCACAAATCATTGGTCTTGGATGGCTCATGTAAACAAATCTCCTGTTCTTCCGTTTTATCAATTGAAGTTTCTGGATAGGACGTATTGGATCATGTAATTTGTTTTTAAGTTCATGGCAAAGGGTGGACAGACAGAGATTAAATTGGCAGAAAATAAGAGTGAAGCTGGGAGATTTGCTTCGCAAATGTAGGTAATCTTTGAGGTTAGTTTGTGCACTGATGGTGCAGCGGTCTACGACCTCTGTAGTCAAGGTCTCGATGCCGTTGATGCACACCCAGGAAGGGGGATGGCAATCACACTGAGTACTAAAGGAGATGGATACAAAACTCGACTTTTTTGTCGGGCTTCATGATGTGGCCATGAGTGTTAGTAAAAAATGTCTCTTCAAAGGCTTAGGAGTTTAACGCTAAAAGGCAGATTGATTTGAAAGGCTATTGAGTGAAATATTGCACTAGATATCGCTTTTTAAAAACGAAAATTTGGATTCATTTACATTTGTGTCATTAAAACTCATGGTAATAGAGGGAAGTCAGCACCTAGAATTTTCAAGTTTTTAAGAATTGGATGTTAACGCCTATCCTATTTTTACAGATAATATAGACTGACACTTGAAGTCTTGAAGTGGGGCCTAGTGCGTAAGGGTGCATGAGTGAGATCTCAACTGTATCGATCTATTGCTAAAAATGTTTCTATTATTAATGTTTCTCACTTATGTAATTATTAAACAAATATTATGGCTTTCTGTTTAAAAGAGAATTCAAAGCCTTCTTTGAGGATTGTCACAGTTGTATCCTACTAAATACACTTTTAGCGATCCTACCTTTGCATAATTTCATTTAACGGTGCATTTTTTCGCCTATCAGATGTGAATTGTTCATAAGGCCTAGAATCACACATAAATATTCGCATATTTTTACCATTTGAATCGTGAGTAGTTAGGGTATGTAGAGAACTCGAAAATCTTGGTCATCCTTACGAATCTATTTATTTTATTTAGAGATGTTTTAGGCATTAAATAGTAACAGTTTTGCTGTTTAACAAAAAACAACATGTGTTTGTACGAGTTTTTTTTCTTTGAATAAGTTCCAACCATTCTTTCTCAAAGGTGGTCTCAAATGCTCCCATTCATTACATTTTCCGATTTCAAGGCGCTTCTTTTATCCCACCCAAAGAGAATACAGTGAGTGTGCCATCATTAGAAGTATTACTAATAAGTGGTAGAGACTTTTATCTTTTCCTCTCTCCTGCCCCTTACTAATTGGAGTGGCCCTCTTTAAGGTCACCATAACATACAGCACCCTACCTTACCTACCCCAGCCCCACACACATAGTGCTGTGTCCTATTACTGGATCGTTAAAAGGGGTGGGATGAAGATAGTTGGTTGAACACCATCTATTTCTCCTCCTACATCATCCCTTCACTAAATACCTACCTAACTGAAATTTAAAGTAAGGTTGAGGTGAAAAATTGACTTTCCATGAACTCCTTCATAGGCATCTACATGACGTAAGCTACACAGAGATTGTGGTTTATACCCATTTCTAAGAGCAGATTGCTTATATATATCTTCTCTTGCCCACTAGGGAGTGTGTTAAATGACCGGCTAATCGACGAACTCACTAGTTTAGTGCCCTTTGATTTGAATGTGTGATAAGTCGTGTTATTGTATTCTGAATGAAGAATGCAAATTTTACAGTGTAGTCATGCGCTCACGACATTTAAGCATCTCTTTTGTTAAAGTGATTAATTACCACAAGTCTACCTCTCTGGATGTGTGTGTGTGTGTGTGTGTGTCGATTTTCACACTTGCTTATCAACAGCTCCTAAGGTCTTTAGTAAAGAACAAATTCGATGCTTATTGAGTAAAAGTGTTGATCAAAATTGGTCAATAAAGGAGTACAACAGAATGTGTGCTGGTGGCGCAGGGGTTGTAGCATGAACGTCTTTCATACTAGAGGTCACAAGGTAGATGCTCATCGGGACTGCATCCAGTGGTAGTTAATTCTGGTCAAAAAGAGAATATATATTTCTTATGATAGAGGCTCTAGGAAATTTCTTAAACGAGGTTGTGTGTTGGTAACACTTTTCCTGATGGACTGCGGAAGATTTCCACCCAAGAGGCCTTGGAATGTCACTCTTCTGTTCAAAGTGGGTGCTGGGAGTGGATAAACGTACATGTTTACAGTCTGAGGTTGCCTCGACACTCAACAGTGCCCATCCAGTGAACAGTATAATAAACTTACCCGTTAAGGGTGGTCATTAGAAAGTCTTCAGGGTCTGCTACTTCGCAACTCAAGATGAGTGTTAGTAAACAGTTCCCATTAACGGTTTTTGAACTTATTTGAGACAAATATGCAAGTACATTTAGTCAGTGATCAAAAAGGCTTTAGCATATGTTCCTAGGGTTGGTAAACCCGAGTTTGGAGGTGCAGAAAGTTAGAGTCATGTGACACCTTTGGTGGTAAATCAGACGTCCTATTCGTGTCTGTATTCTATTTATGTTTAGGGTGTGTATTTTAAATCATTAGTTATTCACACAAGCACATCTCTAATAAAAGTATATCACCCCTCCTTTTAGATTCAGCAGCAGCCTTGAAGTCACCATCACCATGCCAAAGTAATTCCTGTCTAAACAAAGGGAAATGTGAGGAGTCCGCAGATGCCCCAGGGGGTTATCAATGCATTTGTCCGGAACCCTTTGGAGGAAAAGACTGCTCTGTGGAAAATCCCACCTGTAAAGATGACCCCTGCTTAAATCGAGGTTTATGTGAAGACCTGCCAAATCGACAATTTCGATGCTCGTGTCCGCAGGAATATGCTGGTCTTCGATGTGAATTCCGGAACCCTTGTCTGGTGAAGCCTTGCAAGAATGGGGGACAGTGTTTTTTAAATAACCTGGGCACGCGGGATTGTCGTTGCCCTCGTGGTTTCACTGGAGAAGACTGTGAAATTGACATCAATGAATGCGAGATTGGTGAACGATCGCCTTGTGAACACAACGGAACTTGTGTTAACGAGGTACGTGACAATTTATCTTTATAAAGTTAATCGAACAAGAGAATGCCTGATTTTATTGTGTCGTGATTTTGAGTGGAGGGGTTTTGATCTTATTCAATTTGGAATTTGTGAACGTTGGTCGGCATTATTTACGATTGCTGTCTGTTAAGGTTAGCCACCAGCTTTTTTAACACTAAGGCCTGGAATTTGTGACTCTCTAATGCAGAAAAGTCTCCTTGTTTGCTAATTTTAGCGCTATACCCCTCCTAGTGTAAATGCTTCTGAAGAAATTGGCTTCGATGCTTGAGAAAGTGGAATTGACTTGATCAAGTTTCCTCAAATTCTGCTTGATTTTGCGTCTCGAATACGACTGTAGATTACTAAGGTGCCTGGTAGCCGTAAAGAGGCTTCATGGAGTTCTACCATTTTTTCTCAAAGGAGTACTCGATTGCCATCTAAATTCGAAGTTTTCTTAGAGCCTGGCCAAAGGATCCCTTAAGTAAATCCTTTACACATTAGTATACAAGAATGTCAACAGACACCCATATTACTATACTAGAAGGGTCATAACAGAGTATCATCTTTACAACTTCAAACTGGTTTTTACCATAAATGCTTCCCAGGTAGATGTCTCATTAGCCAATTAGCAATATATTCAATATTGCCTGACTATTAACTATAAGCTCTAAGTTCGATGCACGTACAGTACATGATTTGCACATACTCCACACACATGATATTAGCGCAAGGGAGAGTGTATTTGTATGTGTGCGATCTCCATATCATGCAACCAATAAATCAAAAGGCTGCTACTGCTGTGCTTCTCACGAACAGCATAAGAGAGAGAGAGAGGATCCCACGTAAATCTTCATCTTATCTCTTGCTCTCTCTTCTAGTCCGGAGGCTACAGATGTGTATGCTTAAACGGATACACTGGGGCCAATTGTGAATCACGCGTACTCAATTGCAAACCCAACCCCTGCCAAAATGGAGGAATTTGTGAAGAAATGGGGGACAGCTTCGAGTGCACCTGTCCTCGTGGTAAGTAGCTTGTTCTATTGCCTAATATTTAGTCCGTTTGATTAAAAAGTATTGTAAATGATACTATTTAACAGGAAGACTTATAGCAGACAGTATTGCCTTCGCTGAAGAATTTCCATCTCGCTCGAGTTGTAATTGGTGCTGCGTTAACTTTCAAATTTTCCTGACTTGATATAATTTTGGAGTTTTGATGATTTGGTGGTGCTAGCTTGCATTTTCGTAATTCCGCATTTCGCAAACTCCAAATCAGTTTCGTTTAATGATAGCAGAAGAAAGTATACACTCGGAATCGACGTAGTTTCCCATCATTTGGAGATGCAGAGCTGTTAGTAGGGAATTAGCCCGTCAACTGCATCTCGCTTATTTAACATGAGTATTTCTTCCCGTGTAATAGTGACATTTTGGTTGTGGAATTTAGTGTAACTTTCCCCAAGTACTCTAAACAGGACTTGGCCAGTACTTGATGTGCTGAAAAGTCAAAATTTCTGATGGCGACAGATGGGCGGATGGATTTCAAAACGATACAAGTGTAAGGTGAAGACAGTTGGACTAGGGTTGGTTGGGTGATTAGTTGGTGATTTCTCTGGCCCGGTTTTTAGACGTACTGTACCGTCAATCTGACTTCGTCTCTCTGTTTTTCTTGGCTTCTTACCTTTCTAATATTAACAAGTTTGATGGTATCTAGAGCCTCGAAAAAAGATTCCTTGTAAGAGTGCTATGATAAAGAATCCTATTAACCCAGAGAAAAAGAAGTATCCTTCGTTAAAGCCTGGATTTCCTTTTAGTTCTACGCTGTCATCGTTTGCGGCTATCATATCAGTATCTATCGGTATGCAATCAGTTATATGGGTGGTCAGCCGCATCTGTTAATTATAGTGAGCAGAGGAGTTGGTAGAATTCTAATTTCTCATAAGTGCGACTAGAGCATATCTTCCATCTACCCAAATTGAGTGTTACTGACACTTAATTGTCTTGGGAATATTCTTGCCTTTAGTGAAGAGCTACTTTCATAAGTTTTTCCGCTTATGAGGGTAGTTAGTATGACACCATCTGCTACCTGATTTTCTTATTTGACATTTTTGTAGGTTACGAGGGTCATCTCTGTCAGACGGATATCAATGATTGTGCAGAAAGCCCCTGTCAAAACGGAGGAGTTTGTGAAGACCTCGTGGGTGCTTTTCGATGCAACTGTTTGTCAGGATGGAAGGGAACTCTGTGTGAACAACGTATGCTCCCTTGTGATTTCTCACCATGTCATAACAATGGCACTTGCTTAAACACTCCCGATGGACAGTATGTCTGCAAGTGTCCTCCAGGTTTGTTGATTTTTCTTTTCAAAAAATTGTCTCGTACGACCGCTAATCATTGAAATCCTTCAAGCATATTTATAGTTTGGGAGACGAATTTCGAGAATATCGCACGTTCACAGATGTTAGTTCCTAGATTCTTACAACAGTGTAGATGGGACTTAAGTCTTGAATCTATAATCGACAAGTAGTAGATATGGTCTGTAAGAACCGCCTAAGTGTTTGCAACAACTTGAGTAGAATGAAGGTAACCTGGAGCCACTCTGATGAGAATTTCAAATTTTACCGCCCTTCTGGTTGACTAGAGTTGACCAGTTCGTTTGGCCATCCTGTCAATAGATGTACGCAAATGTGGCCTCTGATTCAGCAGGCATGCACACTGACCACGTATTGACGTACGTGAAGATTTCCTGCATTCCATCACCGATCTCGAAAGAAATGACCGAGTACGTCCCTTGAAATTCCCTTCTCCACGATAAGATATTCCCTTCAGTATCAGCTAGGATTGTTATTATTTCCATAACCCGGGGAAGAAGGCAGCAAATATTACTTTTTTCGTATTGTAAGATGATGGGATTGATTGTCTAGTTAATCTGATTAATCAGTGGCGAAGTTGCATTCCCAGACTAGAGTGTGGAAACCCAATAATCGATAAATTAAAGCAGTACTAGTGACGAAGCCTGATGCTCTGAGGCTAACAGATTCGGCGTTTTCCATCGATCAACGGTAGCGAACACAAAGCGCTGTGCCAATGTCATTTGCATCATTCATTGTCGTTGACTCTCCACCCCACTATTTTAAACTGTAACTGTTAAGAGACACCCTCATACACGTTATTCTTGTTCTTCTTTTTGTGTCCGAGACCCCACATTTGCGCACCCACGCACCCCTCTTAACTATTCAATGATGTTTGGGAGGAGGGGAGGGTGCTGCTGTCTACATTTTGACAAATTGCGCCCCTCTTTCCTTTCTACCGGTCCAGGTGGAACACACACGATGGCGTATCGTGAGAGCGCCCACTTTATGAAAGTGAGGTGAAATAAATTGCACTATGTCTGTCTTGCTATGATATACACTTTCTTCCCCATTTTCTCGTCGATTTATTAATAGCCTAATTGTGTCTGTTAACTGTGTATCGAATATTTGATATTTTAGTGAGAACTACCTCTTACTACCTACACTGTCGCTATCTCCAGTGACCACCTTAGTTCTAGCAATCCGTTCAGACCCGATGAAAGAAGATAGATAATTTGTAACTCAACGAAAGTTGTTTATTCTTCGTCATCGTCAAATTGTTATTGAAAGTCAACTAACTTACTTATTAACCAGTAACCTAAATGCGTGGAAACTTCATTTACTTGTTTAGGTGATCGGAGAAAAGAAATCCATCCACAGAATCTGTTTAGTGCTTCGAAAATGTCCGACTTGTTAACTGTCTCTCGAGATTTTCTCTTTTGCATTCAGATAATTTGAAGACGTGTGTTTTGTTAATCAACGCTACTCCTGCGTTAATCATGTCCCGGCATAAGCTGTTAAGCAACATGTCATCTACGAGTGTGTACAAAACTAACAAGTCGGAGGTTTTAGTTTTTTGTCGAAGTGTGAGCTTGTCATACGCGCACCTAGTGCTCCAGCGTTGATTCTAATTTTCAATTTGAGCTGCTGTCCTGATGAGTCATTTAATGCAATTTCGGCGGTTTACGTGCTCGTTTGCGAAATCAATGTCCGATTTCCATCTGTGTACAATGAGTGATCGGAATGGCCAACTACACTGGTTAGGTATGACTAATAAATTAGGAATTCTCATCTTTAAGGCTCTAATATTTTATTTTTCTAGCCAAAATGAGCGTTAAAAATGCTTTCCTAAATTAGCTTGGGAGTCATAGTTATGGTTAATAATAGTGTTATTTCCATTCTGAGTAAAGTATTGATCATTAACGCGATATTTCTAGGAGTTTTTCACCAGACAAGTTTGATAATACTTTATTTTCCTTTGAGACATATTTTCTTAAACTCAATTATATTTATGATGTTTGAAAGTTATGATAATATTGTTCATAGATTTTAATGTTTTACTTTTCAGAGAGGAATTCAAATGAAATTTTCTAGTCAATTTAGGTGCCTCATAGTCCCCTTCCACAGCAGTTTAATTTGAAGCCTCTCAAACGTCAAGTTTCGCTAATGAACTTTGACTGCGTTTGCTACAACCCAGGTGGAAAAAGATCTGTATTACCGAGGAAGTATGACTGCATACATAGCTTTGAATATAGAGAATCGATTGGCTGAGACTGATAGTACCTCAGTGAAGAAACTTCATTTCATGGTATTTACGCGGAAGAACGGTAAAGGAATTATTTTCAGGGCAAATTCTGTTTTTTATCGATTAATTTTTGAAGTTTGTGGGTATGTTGCTATCAGCTTGACTGGTAATATAAGAAAAACCCTATTTGTCCTACCATATTCCTTGTATTTGAGCTTTTTGAATATAATCATTAGTGTTATGATATCTTTGTCACCAGATGCCAACACCCATATCCGCTGCCATTTTTCCGAATACCCACGCCTTATTTTGTATGTTTACATCCTCTTTATCCCTCTGTCAAGGTGAAGGGCTTTATTGACATTCAGTCGGCATTTAATCCGTTACCATACCACTGCATGGTTTGTCGGCTTATTCGAATCTGTAAAAACGCTGTCATTTTCCTCCCATAAATTGTCTATAAGGTCCTATGTGGTTCTCAGACCGAGAGGGAGGGGGGTTCATATTCAAAGGAGCACTGTGAGAGACCCTGTCAGGCCTTAACTGACAGCTGAAATATGCAGTTTTGATACTCAAAAAAAGATAGGCAGAGAAGTCTGCCGAGTCGAAAAACTATCCAACCAATTTCGCGAGCTGTAAAATTCAACACTGGCGGAATTTGTGAAAGAACAATGAAAAGTGATGATTTTTATTGCATGAGAATGTAGAATGTAAAAAATGAAACGTGAATATGTCTGTCCCATTGCTAATTGTTCCACATTATCTAAGTGTTAAGGTGGCCAAAAGATTCGATGTCTGATGTCTATTTTGACAAACCGATAGCGAGAAGCTGCTCGTTTCTCAAAATACGAAGAAGGATAATCCAAAATCAGCACCTGAAAAGATTAAAGAAATCTCGACAGGTTATGACATTCTCTCTCTCTTTTATTCTCAGGTTTTGAGGGATCTCGTTGTGAAATCGACATTGATGACTGCCTTGGCGTCCATTGTGAAAACGGGGGTCACTGCGTTGATGACCAGAATTCCTGGTTCTGCCAATGCGAACCCGGATTTTCCGGTCGCCAATGTGAGAAACAAATCTCTACCCCAGTTAGTGCCGCTGTGACTTCGGCCCTCGAAATCTCAACCTTTCCTTCTGTTCCCTGCAAGGACGGGAAAAGCTGTCTGCACGAGGGTGTCTGTGTTCGCTCTGGAACAACAAATTTCTGTGAATGCCCACTTCAATGGCATGGAGAATTTTGTGAAATTCCCGTATGTTCAGAGGACTTCTGTGCCAGTGGAGGTGTCTGCCGTGAGGTCCTCATCTATCCCGGGAATCGAACCCGGGCCTCCAAAAAAGAACCTTATTGTGATTGTGCCGCGGGTTATTTTGGTGAACACTGTCTTAAAAAGGTACGTGTAATAGATCATTGTTTAAATAACGAAAACTGTCAGATTTTAATGATGGTTTTTATCTCTTATCTTTTGCAGGTGACTAAATGTACTCTAGGTCTTTGTGATCATGGAGAGTGCGTTGACGTGGATGGTAAAGCGGCTAGGTGTCACTGTGACGTCGGTTTCGGAGGTAATCAATGCGAAAGGCCTCTGAGGAGCTGTCTGGAAGAACCTTGTCTTAATGGAGCCACGTGTTTAGTGGATCCTGAGAACCTTTTCATCTGTCAATGCCAATCGGGTTTTATGGGTTAGTTGACTACTCTACTGAAACTTTAAAATAGAGGCTGTGCTCACTTAACAGCCCGCTTTGAGTTGCAGTTGAGTGCACTCTGTGCTCTAATTAATGACCACACGTTGTTGTCTGTAATGTGAGTGACTTGCCTGAGTGTTTTTTGTGCGTGCGCGAGTGCATGTTTAGACACGCCTGTCAGTCGCCATTTGGAGAGAGCCCTTATTACAATCGATATATTTGATTCTTGCTGATGTTTTAGAGAACTGCTTCCCCACCCCACACCCCTCCAATTTATTGGCTGTTCGTAGTTATACAAACTGAGTCATTTCGACGGGATACATTTAGCTGTTCGGACTGCTCACTCCCAGATTCCTGGTTCAAATAAAGTAGAACTGCTTGCTGAATAGTTCAGGACGGACCTCTGGATTATAGATCGAAGTGGCTTTATGCGCTCCCCACTATTTAAATATACGTGTGGTGGAAATCACTACTGCACTGGCCGACTTGCCTGTCTACAAAGTCAGAGGTCCTTTAAAACTGAGTTTTAACTGAATAAAACACTTTCAAATGCTCAAGTCGTGAGGGGCATAATCGCAACTTGAGTTATACAGAAATACCTCGTTTCGGGAAAATTTCATAAACTGTTTTCCTCCACCCGGTAATTTCTACAGAGAAAACCATACAATGATTTTCCAAACCCTATTTTTGATATTAAATTTTGATGGAGATCCAGTGATTGTATAGATAAATGTTGGACAATCTAACTTCTCCTCAGGGAGACTACAAATCCTATACTTATTCTGAAAATGACTCTTGAATAGCGTTTTCTCTGATTTTTAACATGAAAATTATTTGACTAAATATGCCATTAGAAGAAAGATATCTAATATGAAGACAAACTAGGCATTCTGCCTTATTTGTTCCATCTTCAGGAACTTAATATTTTCCCTAACGGTCATTTCACTAATTTTGCAATGTTATGTGTATCCCAAATGCCTTACATTCACGTTAATTGACTAAATGAATAGGAATTTTAAATGGCCTATTTCTGCATGGCCAGCTTATTTCCATACCAAACGAAAAACTCCCATAAACGATGTATGTTGCCTTCACATATGAATTAGGATCCACTTTTTTCCTTTTTCTCTTGCTTTTTTTCTCTCGTTGCTGAAAGTCATTAATCTCCCGGTGTCTTGTTGTTAAAGATATGTGGGCTTGCCTTCATCAACAAGCAAAACAAGATGAAACCGACTTTGGAATTTATCAGAATGTGTAAAACTTTTTAACCGCCTTCAACATTTAGTTAATCAGTTATGTTTATTTTTGTCCCTATTTTATCACCTATAACAGGTTCGGGTTGACTAGGATCGGTAGTCCTAGCAGTGGTAGTAGTGGTAGTCCTCTTTGTCCATATTTATGACTACTACGTCACAGATCCTGTGTATTCTTTTTTTCATTTACCGGCCATGAAGTGTCAGTCATCAGCACACGATAGGCAATATGTCTTCCCCAACCCATAACCATTATATGTTATCATCCATCAAGGCACATGTTGAAAGAAGTGTTCATTCACATAAAAGAGGTACACGCGCTGGATTTAGTAATAGAGTTAGGCTAATAGGATATTTCTAATGCTGCACTTTACCTGTCGAGTGAATCCCAAGGTAATGACATGCTGACGTTATGATTACGTAAGAGTGTTATTGCCCTGTGTTGTTCGAGGCACCCCCTGTAGTATGGTTTTAATATATGACTCATTTGCGAGCCCAAATCTCGGACACCCGTTTCGTCTCCTCAAATTAGAATAACGGATCTCTTTTACATCATTTAAAGTGAAAGTTCGCTTACCACTAATGATTCAATAGAAAAAGCACAGCAGTAAGTTCCTTTGTTAGTTTGGTCATATCTAAAAGCCAGAAGGGCAGGAGGTGGAGAGTGAAATTTGTAGGTTTCGACAACGGAATGCAGCCTTTCTTATTATCTTTTGAATTTATCTTTAACTTAAGGCATTTTCCTTGAAATATTCGATGCTAGGGATCAGATTTAAGAGTTGCTGAAGGAAATATTCATGCGTATTTTTATGTTCTTATATTTCTCGAGAGGGCTCTAATTAGTTTGATGACAGAAGAAAGGATACGTCTGGAAATTCATAGGTTTATTAGATTAGTTGTCTCCCCATCTTCATGGTTATAGAGCAGTTAGGTGTTTTTAATAAAATAAAATCATTATTTTACAAATAGATTACAGCTTTGATGAGCTTATTCTACGTGTTTTACGATGCGTATAGGATTCGTGACCTCCGAATTTGTAACTGTATCTCATTAACTTAACAAGCTAGTTAGATTTCCAGGCCATCTGTGTCTGGTATTTTTTATAAGAAATTCACATTCCACTACTTTTCTCTCAGTCTGCTGATCATTACATTCATTCTAGCGTATTGTGATCGTGAAGTTGTGAATATGCATTTTAACCACTATATCACTGATACATTGCAGATCAGCTTATTAAATCGCGTTCACAACGGGGGATACAGTTAGTGGCCTGTCCAGGCTAATCGAGTTTGATGAGAATCAAACACTTGGACTCATATGCATGTTGACTACACCATCATGGGTTTCCTAAGCTTATTGAGCTCGGTATCGCAGTTATATCCATCTATCCATCGAGCTGTCATCCGCAGCCCAACATGCCAGAGCAGGTGCGTCTGTGTGCATGAACAGAACAGAGACTAGGGAGAGGGAGAGAAAGCGAGAGATGAAATGAGACTGACCTCAATACCGGATCTCCAACCCCCGTGCGTCAACGACGCCTGACTAGTGTTGCTGGTGGTAGTGGCCTTATGGAAAAATTAATCATCACCATCACAAGCACGCACGAATATGTCATCACCGGGCTGTCTCTCACTGGGGTTTACTTTGCTACCAGCTACTTCTTCCCACTTCTATTCCCGTAGTTCTCTCATTTGATGAATTATAGTCCAAGGAGAGTTCTCACGGCTCGTCAGCATTTCTGACAGGGTAGCGTCTAATTGTGGAAAAATTCATTACTCTTCGATCTAGACAAGAGTTGAGAAAGCATGAAGGCCTCTATAATATTAGAGTACTTCGAAAGCTCATTTCCAAGGACTGTAGAATGGGGTTCGGTGATGTTTTTGAGGTTCTGTGCCATCAGTGTCTCGCCCTGATTCTCCTCTTTCCAATCTCTTACTTGATGAATTATGGTCCATGGTGGGTTCTCACTGCACTCTATCAGAACTTTTGACAGGTTCGCTGGGCTAAATGAGCGAAATTGATTCCACTTCTCTCCATTGGGTAGACCGGACCAGAACAAATAAGGTAAATTTTCGTTTTGTACAGGTTTATTGGATTCTTTAAAAGTTTTTCCGAAGATTCAAGTTTTAATTTCTTTCTTTGACAGTCCGGTTTAAATGAAAACGTTGTTGATAAGGTTACAAGTTGCCATGTACTTGTACAATAGCCTACAAAACTTATTTTTCAACATTACAATAGTGTTAACAGGATCATAAAATCATCGTATTACTTTGTTCTTAACCTTGCCTTTGATATTGTCTTGTTGTGTTTAAATCATACTAAATTGTCAGAATTGATATCGCCCCTTTAAAGCACAACTCCTTAAAAGAAGTCTTTATGATGAAATTTTCCAACTTAATAAACCCTCAGTAGAAATGAGAATGACGTATTGAATCTGACTGAATACTACTTTTGAAAAATTTTGCACTTTACCTCTTATCACTACGGTTGACTATTCCACCACTGAATAGCTAAAATAACAACAAAGCCCAATTAAGAAAACGTTTTCCATCGCTTCTCGGATAGAGGGATGGCATCAAGGAGAAACTCAAATTCTGCAATCCATCTTCATTAGCCAGATATGAGAAATACGTTTGGCCATTCCACTCACTTTGTGTGCACCTATGGGCGTCAGATTCGTGATCTCTAATTATTTTTATCGGGCCCGTTAGTCGCAGCACTGATTCATTTCGAAACCATGATCTCGACATACGTGATTGGCGTACACGTTGATTATTACACCACCGGTACACCCTGAATATGATCTGAGATTATCGGAGGGTGCTAACTAATCCTTTCGAAGAATACCTCACCTAAGCTATCTTTAAAAAAGTGTAGGGATATTTCCGTTTGCTGGTCATCATTTTTCACTTTCTCTAAACGTTGCTAGAGAGAGATAGGGACCCAAAGAGGCTGTATACCAGGCACTGTTGACAAGTTTGGCCTTCCAACTGGGTCATCCATCTAACTATCAGTGTTTGTGTGTGCATGCGCGCGTTTTTAACTGCCAGTCTATTTTAACAACAGCATACGTAGTGATAGTAGTATACACATGCATGTGTTTCACCCTCATTCATTCATTTAAAGAAAGCCTGCCTGCGCATCTGTATGTATATACATGCATGCGTTTCGCCTGCTGCCTGAAACTCGCAGTAAGCGTCATTCAAACCACACTGAAACCTCGACGACGAGTGCAGTGCATTTTTTCTCGTGTATACGTAAACTCTGACAAACTCGGGGGCTGGTTCCAGAAGATGCTGACAGCATCACTCTGTAGAATGGTTTGATATGATTACAGGTGCCAAGAGATTATGATAAATGTAAGTGAGCTAGTGAATGAGTGACTCTGTGAGTTATGCCAGTTGAGTAATTTACAAAGAGTGATTTGTGTGGAATGCTTGATTTGTAAAGCTAATTGCTTCGTCTGAGACGTGTCTTCATCTGCTTATATATAATGATTAATTAAATTACTTCCTATTTTATATAATAAGAGCATAAGAGGAGCATACGTTTCTAGAGATTTTATTTGAAATTCGCTTTCCCAGCCTATTAGAGGAAGTGTTATCTGAAATTAACTCGGGTAGAGGGAAAATATACTGGACCTGCTCTTGAGAGAAACTCACATTCTAACATCTTTCTTGTTTACCAGAACTAATCATTGCGGTTGGCCATCCACATCACTGTACACCGATGAACGTCAACCATGTGATCTCTGACTTTTCAGATGCGCACGTCTCGGCTTCCTAAACCGCTCAGGAATGATCCATCATCATCTTTGCACTCGAATAACTGATTTCTGTCATATAGTAACTGTCATATATGTCACATAGTAAGCTGACAATTTGACACGTTCTTAAATAGTTAAGGGTCAGGGGGTCTTTTTAGGGATTTGATTCCTAATATCCCGGTAGATTTTACAAGCGTTTGGGGTTTAGTAAATCGGTAAATGGGAAAGTGACAATGAATCTGGAAAATTTTCAAAAAAATAGTAACGAAGGATTTTCAGAGGAAAGATCACCGTCATATAACATTTTAAATGAAGGTTAGCTGAAATATCAACTAGTAATTGATCGATCATCTTGACAACCTAAAGCATTAAAATCACGCTTCTTCTAAAATGAAAATGGAAATGCCTTAAAATTATTTCCGATCTTTTGTAATCGGTCCTTTAGATCCATATTATCACATAATCGGCTGCTAGATCACATTATTCGTTTATCAGTGCGAATGTAAGCGCGATCAGAAGTTCTAACCACATTATAACGTGCTTTTAAAAGTGTGGTCAAACTCAAAACTAACTTTATCACAAATAATTTCTTTTCATTTTCCTCTCCAGGTAACTACTGTGAGTCCAGGATTCCCTGCTACGGAATATCCTGTGGACCTCATGGTAAATGCAAATTCGACGAATGCATCTGTGAGGCGGGTTGGAGTGGCCCACGCTGCAACATCCCCCAGCTAGACCTCAAAATTAATCGTCAAATTCAACCTGTCTATCATCCCGTTACCTGTGAAGACTCGCCTTGTAGTAATCATGCTCAGTGCTTGCCTCTATCTCGGTTGGATACCAACTCAAATGCACTCCTATTTCGGTGCCTTTGTGAAACTGCTTTGGGAAATTTCACCGGTAAGTCGCTGAAACCTAGAACACCTTGATGGTTGTAATTTGTTCCAAAGGTTCTTATATAACTTTTCTTATAACAATCTCATGCCCACTGAATGAAAGTGTTCCCTTTTACGATCCACAGATCCGATATCCCAATTTTCCAGATAGAGAAGAAAGGAAGAACACACAAGTCAGTTAGGCATAAACAAACAACCGGACGAATAAGTTAAATGAGAAATATAGCATAAATAAGAACGTTATTTTCTTAATGAAAAATTTTTAAGAAAATATCAATTCTACTAGAAGTAATCCTTTGTTTGTTTAACTTTGTTCGGTCGTCCTTGACTGAACGTGGAGAAACACCCATTACTGTTTCTCTGTATAGTCTGATTTACGGGTTTAATTTTAGGCCCTTAACATCGACACTCAAGATAAACGTTCTACATGCTACAGATGTCGTATCTTCTGCTCTCATATACGAACTTTAAATGGCATTTTTTTTTCTGCACTTGTGGAGTAATACTTAACAGAACTTCACGCATGACGGGTGTTATAATTTCTATTTATGCTATAAATTTGCAGTTAAACAGCACAACCGGTTCTCTTATTTAAGTACCTAGAAGGTCTATGGTTTTTCATGCTACTAGAAGAACTATGGTAACGGTTTAAATGAAGACGAAAATTCTAATGAATACATTGGTTATGTAATTGTAAGAGAAAAATATAGAAATATGACATTCCAGAAATGTAGGAGTAAAAACTGTGCTTTAAATAATGATTGAAGGTAAAGCGACTTATAATGTAGTTTGGTTGGTGATTTCCATGTTAACCAAGAACTGATCGTTTTTCCTGTGCTGATTATGATTATCTTACTTTTGAATTATGTTCCACTAATTATAGTCTTCTTTCCCCACACAGGTGAATTCTGTCATGAAGACATCGACGAGTGCTTGGAAGAACCCTGTCGAAACGGGGGTAAATGCATAAACACACCAGGCTCTTTTGTCTGTCGCTGCCCCGTCGGATTTGAAGGTCGTTTCTGTGAGGCTCGGAGTAATCCTTGTGACAATACCTACGGACCAGTCTGTGTCAATGGAGGTACCTGCAGCACTGTGAATGGAAAGGCCATCTGTCGATGCCCAATAGGTTTCAGTGGATCTCGCTGTGAGGTAGGTCTAGGTGTTTAAATTCTTCTAGGAGGATTATTTGACCCCGTTTCTTCCCCCTTTAAATAACGTTGCAAGAGCGTGGTCTTAATTCCAAAGTTATGCAGAAATCGTATGTATTTACCTTCATCTCGTGTCGTTACTCGATGGTGTCTTGACTGACTGCTGTAAAAATGTCTCCAGTAGTAAATTGCTGTTGATTAAGATGTTGTCAATTCCCACGAGACCCTTTCACTTCACTGTGGATTAATGTTTTTATGCTTCCCCATTATATTATGACACAAGCTGAAAGTTTTATAAACGCACAGAAACGGGGTTTGTTAGTCTTCAGAGTTGGTAAATCGAAAATTGAATTAGGAGATTGATTGCTACCTTTTGAGCATCTTCCCTTCATCAAAACTGCTTACGCTCAATTAATCAAATATATAGTGCTTTACTTTGGGTAGAGTCATATCTGTACTTATATAGCTTCATAGGAGCAAGATATGATCGGAATATTTTCAACTTAACACCTCGTTTTATGGTGCAGATATGACGTGAGAGATTGCTTTTCTTCCTGATAGCTTTCTAGTCTGACCAGAATGTCGAACAGTTGTGTATGTGTGGAGAAAGTGTAGTCGGCTCTGCGGCTTTCCAGAAATACGCGGCTACCGGCATTTCCTTCCGGTTCCCCAATCACCCACTCCCTGAATCCAATTACAGCCATTTTTCGGTGCTGTTATCGTTTCTTAACATCCTCTCAAACGCAGTGAAGATGGGTAGGAATTTGCGCTTGTGTCGGTTGGTGCTTTTTTCGTGACGGTTATTTAGATATATGTTTGTGCATATTTATTATATATTGGTGGCTATGTTTTCTTTGTATAGACTTACGTAGTTCTGGGCCATTTGATAAATATGTCGGCAGTTGTTAGACGATTTCCACCTTCACCTTAATTTAATTGATACTGTTTTCGCTTTCTAGTACAGTTTCATAATAATGAAAATATACGGTGAATAGAATAGCTCAGTTCATGCATGGAAATATGAAGGTTAAGTGCTACTTCAACAAATGGGGAGAAAACATAAAATACGACATTAATTTCATTAAGGAAAAATATTTAATAATTTATCATAATTATATTTTCACCTTTCACTTAAGCATCTCGTAAAAATTGTGCTTTTTAGTTCCTCACTGATTAATAAATCGCCATTTCATTTTCCCACTACAATCCGCTACTGTAATCAAGTTTCATTTTCAAGGAACTTTGATGAATATCGATGGGAAGTTGATCTATGAAAATCAAATGAAACTTTTGGATGGTTACAAATGGTTTTCATATTCTGAACCTCATTTTTTTAGCAAAATAGAGAAAACAAATCAAGAGCCTTAATTGTTGGAAATATAATTTAGTTAGGTGATCTTTTGTCTCGCCCCATTTAATAACGAATATGATAACAGACATTTTCAATGAGAAACGATCCAGAAGCTAGAATTCAGAAAAAAAATATGTCTCATTCTTTCAGCTTCACTTGTTAGGTGATTGCTATCTAAATACACGAGGAACTTTACGTGACCAATAAGGAGGGATACATTTTCATTGTTTATGTGGTCGAATTCCAATTAATTCAAATCAACAGTATTCATTGTGATTAAAATTGTTTCACTGCATGCCCTACTTCAAAAGCTGAAATTTCACTACCACTACTATTTCTCACTGAAATGTAACTTCCAAGACACCCTGAAACTTCAAACAAGGCCTTTCACTCTTTCAGGACCACCTTTCATATATCTTGAGATCTAACTCTTTCCTATAATAAAAGAAGTCACTTCAAAAGAACTTTCAGTCCTTGAAATTCCTCTTTAACCCTGGATAGTAGATGACAAGTAGATTGCTCTAATAGAACACGACTGTTCACCATTTTAGTTATCATCCACTCTCCTCCTTTGGACATTTACCGAAAAGTACAGCTTACCTTCTGCTCTTCATCCCTAACAATAAGTGGTTGGTTTCGCCATTTCCAGGAATTAGTGACAACTAGCCGCTGCTGTTGGCGTTGCCGCATCTCCCGCTTTTACGAGGCTGACATTAAATGGCCCTCCCGCTCGGTCGGACAGCGCGCCGGCCCTAAACAACGCACAAACATAAATGTTATTGTGCTGTGTTCGATCAGTACGTGTGTTTGGCCGGTGATGCCGACTGGAGCCGCTTAAACTGCGTGTAAAGCTGGCCACACGTCGATAATTCGTGTTTTGCATGTCCGTCCTTGGAGTCACTACCTTTAAAAATTCATGTGACAGGAGGATTTATATGCTTGTTGACTGTCGATCTTAGGGAAAGATTTATGGAAGGAACAGAGAAACTTGCTCCTCTTGTTACTGTCAGTGTCAATGCAAAAAATATTACAAGCTTAACTCATGGAGAAGTATTTAAGTAAGGGCGATAGGTAACAAGTCTAACAAGGCATAAAACAGAGGGGAGAGTCAAGACGAAGCAAGCAACAAAGTCAGGACATCTTATAAAGTGTAATTTACTACGTAGTGTCTTAATGTTCAAGTTTACTGATTTGACTCACAGGTTCATTGATGAAATTATGTCCACGATTGTTAGAACTTGTTGACCAGCAGAATTTATTTCATGTTTGGTCTTGCCACCTTGATTTATTTACATCTGCTTGCAGTCAAAAGTGGGTAGATGAAAATAGCAACATTTTGTTAATAGCAGAACTCACTGGAGTTCACCTTTAGTCAGATTATCATCCATTCTAGCATCTATGATCTACATCACAAAAACGATAAGAAGAAGACAGAGAATGATTGTATGAGGAAAGAATAAAGCTAAAAAACGACATGAATGTTGGGCAGAGAGTCATTATATGAGGGGAGTAGAATTTGGGACAAATCGTTAAGACATCAAGGAAATAGTCACCAGTGCAATAAGGTCACTAAGTATACCTGCAAAGCTTGCCTTGACACTTTATAGATTTAAGTTCAACCATCTCTCTTCATAATCACTTGGTATGCTCTTGTGCTCCTACCGCGTTGTTTATAAATTGGGAATGGAGAATATCTATTTTAACTTGCTTAATTCGAAGATATATGATTTTCAAAGTTTGATGTTTGTCTAGCTAAATTTTGAGAAGTAAAGCCTTCTCTGTAATTTAAGATATACTGTTTGAAAAAGATACATGGTATACCTTTTCTTCCTTAAATCCATTCAGTATTGGGATTTTGTAATTCATTCAATCGTTGTTAATTCCATAGACTGTTTGTGAAAGCTTAAAAGTACACTCTATAATCGTGTTTGAAGTTGTTGCAAGCTCTTTGTGGACCTAAATTTCCTACCTTCTTTATGTTCTTAGTCTTTCTTTTTCACACAGATATCTATATAAAGTTCAAATGACAAAAACACCAGTAGCGGGAATATTATCAGACACGACATAAAGGAAATATGTTGTAAGGCGCGTCCCACGAAATCCTACTTCCCTTGATTCCATAATAGCTGTGTTATTTCTGGCATAGTTGCACTTTGTTTGTGAAATTGCGCCTATTTGGTGATGTCTTCTAAAAGAAAATGTTAAGAAGTCTGTTTGAGTAACAGAATGCCACTTCAAGTTATTAAGGGATTAGAAAGAAATCTATTAAGTCTCCTTGATCGAAGAATGACTAGTTTAAATTCTTATCAAATGTGGAAGTTGGTGAGAAGGCACCATTAGAGAGTGAAATTTGAAGGCGTTGATCCTAAAAGATGATTTGAGTCACACATCTCTATTTTTAGTGTCTTCTTGTCTAAAGCTATATGAGAACATTTAAATCGGTTAGAATTAAAATTTGCCGACTGTTAGGGAAAAATCATACTGAATTAAGGTATTTTAACAATCGAACACCACAGAAACCAGTTCTAACAAGTTTGATAGCTGAAGAAAGTGCCCATCTCGATTGACGTACTTTGTCTGTCAAGTTAGAGGTCACGGGTTCGATGTTCATCAGTGCGCACCCAATAAGTGGAATGACCAACCGCACTGGTTAAGTCTGGCTAATATAGAGGGTGGCAGATCTCGAATTTCTCATCAGATGAATGTTAGAAAATGCTTTCCTAAAGCATTTTAAGAAATACCTCTTGAAATCCGCAGATTCTGTAAGATAGGGCATTGAAATTTATTTCATCTCCGAAATATCATTTCTAGTTGATATTGCTTGTAGTTGTTTGTTATTAAACGCTCTTACCGCTTAATTAAAGTTAACTTCTTTCAGTTAAACATATGTTCTCATTTTCCTTTGTTTACCTAACCTCACTATTATTCGTCATTTAATTTCGGCTTTCTGGCAGAGGCATACTGCATAAATCTCTGAAAGACTTTAAATTCCCCTACCCTCTCTACATTAACTTGATATTTACTGTCCAAAATGGGGGATGCAGTATTACTACTCTAATCTACCTCATAATAGGACACATAAGGCAGGGGAATGGGTTACCATTAACTGTTTAACTTATTGGAACGATGGTTATTTGGTGCAGTTACTATAATGCACTGCAAATACGCTTCTCCCCTCCCTCTTCCCCCTAGCTGTATCTCTCTCTGGCCACCCAGTGTTCTCTAATGTTAACCGTTGGGTTAGTCGATGTACAACACTATTTTCCCAGGTATGGGATCACACCTCGGTGCTAAATCAATAAAAAGCACACTCCTAAACCCTATGTTATGTTCTCCCCTCTAGTGCTTGAAATAAACAACTAAACATTGTTCTTTCTTTAAGGTGGAGGATAATGAATGTGCTCGAAAGCCCTGTCTGAATGGAGGCATCTGTGTCCCCTTCTTTGGATCGTACACTTGTCGTTGTCCAGCGGATTTCTCGGGAAGAAACTGTGAACGATCCTTGGCGTTTTCGCCTTGCTCAAATCAGGTACGATCCTTTATGCTTTTTTTCTGTTTTATTTCCTTTGCGACTGAGAGTTAGAATGAATTAAGTATTATATGATGATAAAAGTGGTTGGATATTGTTCCTCGGATTTCTGAATTTCTTTAAATTTATGCGAAGTATACTTTCTAGCATTACCTATATCACGACAAATAGTTCGGGTTATAACTATGGATTGATATTTGAACACGGGGAACAGCAATAAATTCCAACAAAATACTGAAACGATAAGGTTAGGGTAGAATAATTTGAGTTATTCACTCACTCAATGATCCAATTTACTCTACAACACCCAAAGTTCTTGGGTAAGTTAGTGTCTACGAAATCCAGAGCTTTGTTGTTGTTGTCATTGGTGCCGTCTGGATACAATCATATCTTCCTACAGCTAAGAGTAGATGGACGAGAATGATTATAAACTTATAAGCTTCCTTCATGTGCCAAAAGTATAATGGTCAATGTGCAAGGGACAAAGGGTTCAATATTCATCCGTTCACATCCAGTTCTGAGTGATAACAGTCAAGAGATTGGTATCAAAATGCCAGTTTCTCAACACAGTTCACTTCATCAAATATAGTCAGATGTATGTCGTATTTGTACTATTGAATGGTCGATCTATCAATTCATACTTCCTAGATTGTTCTATGAGGTAGAAGAGGACAATGAAGTTCACTCCTTAATAATCTTGCCTCCATTCCTGCCTTCTCCCCTAATCCACCTTAAGGTCTTCTAAAAATGGTCTAAATGCTGAATTCAGTTATTCAAAAGCTTAAGGTTTATCAAATTCCACTTATCAATCTCACAGTCCTCATGGTTTTCAAACGATTTAGATTGAAATTCAGCGGTTTGTACCATCGCTATCTCTGTATTGATCTAATATATGGCATGTGATGAAAAATATTAACTTGTGATAACATTTACAGTGACGATTAAGTCTCTGTTAACTACTTAATCGCGCAGGTTTGTTATGTGAAATTGTGAGAAGAGGAGTTGCTGCGGGGGATGAATAATCGAATAAGTGATTCTCACCAAGATGAATGAAATTTTAATGGACGGTGATGGATGATTGATGAAGCCCGATGATTATGGGCATAGATGGAGACAACGGCGAAAAGAGAAAAAAAAAACAGGAGAAATTCAGGTTGCAACAAGTGCGCGACACAGAGATTATTAAAGAAAGCTTTCCAGCAACACCCGTAGATTAAATATCACCAATCGGAGAGAACCTACTGCTTAAGGCCGAAATGGTTTATTTTAGTACAGCAAAATTTTGATGTCCATTAAGGCAAACGTTAACAATACTTGACTTTTTAGAGAGAAGGCATTCTGGAACCGCTCTAATGAGAAGCTCATATTCTATCACCCCTACTTTTAACCAGAATTAACATGCGGTTGGGCAATCATATCGCTGAATGTGCACCGATGAGTATCGACCTCGATCATGTACATCTCACCTGAAGGGTGGGATTATAGAACCTCCTTGAAGAAAAGCTCGGATTCTTACAGTCTTCTATTAATTCGATTAACCGGTATAGATAATCTTTCTAAACACGTATACAAAAATGGAAATCGAACTTACTATCTCTGATTTAGCCTACTTAAACTTTAATGGCAACACCACAACAGTATTATATTGGATTCTGAATCGGTAATACAGGTTATAAAGCTAACCGTTCCTTCATGAAGTTTTTTTTTTGATAAGTTTCAAAATTTGATGAAATTCCCACTGTCAATTGTATTTCGCCATAGTTGTTGCGTAAAGTACACTGACATTAAGATCAAATTAGAATTCGGGTGCAAATGCGTACTAATTAGGCATCTTAAAGTACAACATTTGCTAGACATCCCTTCGCCTCTTAATTCATTCATTCACTTTACTTGGAAATTCTCTCACATCTTTGTGCAAATTTGTGCGCGGATGAAAAATAGCGTACTGTGTGCATGCGGTTCTATCTACCATCCACCCACTCGTATGATTGTAGATGAATCATGACACAAAATTTTTGACGGAATTTAGATATACATTGAAGGCTCTGACTAATAAGAATTCAGTCATATTAAGTCGCTTATTTGTTTGACAACTCGTTAACTCAAAGCTTCTTAATCGGTTAATAAATATTCCTACAAATGATAAGGTGGAGGAGCTCAAAATGACAGAAAATAACGTCAAGGTATCGAAGATTCTTACTACATTTCATTTCTTTTAATCAGGCTATACAATTTTTACTTATATTGGGTATTTCGCGTACCTAAAATCAAAGTTCGTTATTAGTTACCTGGATTGGTGATCGATTTCTTACTCACCATATCCAGGGCTTAGTGACTAGTTCTTTGATCAGAATGGTCGGTCTTATCACCTTAGTTCATCTTTTTTCTTCCGGAAAATGATAAGCAATGAAATCGGCTGAACCATTCTGAATGACATAGTTCTCACATTACAGTATCATTTAGCATCAACAATTTTTCTGTAATTTTAAGTTAATTTTAGACTATTTTATGCACATATGCCAGTAATAACAAGTAACAAGAATGCAATTAACAATTATTTAATAAAATAGTGGTTGTTAAGGTAGAAGGACAATGGTCGACGATGCAATGAATTCTCCTTCACTCAAAATTTCTTCTCCTCGGTGTATAAATATGCGAACATGTCAATTAGTTGTTTATTGTTTAGAAGGAAAACCCCCCTTGAATTTGCCCTCCTACGTATGTCCTGAATGTGAATGGGGCCTGTTTCATTACAGTAGGGATACACAATAGAACTTATGTTTTTATAAAATTTAAGAGGTAAGACAACGGTTAGAAAGGGAAAATTGGGAGTGCCGTTCTAAATTTGTCCTAATAGTTAAAATTTCATTAGAAATTTACCTTCCATTCCTATCACATTCACTGAAACTTGATCACTTTGATTATCAGATCTAAGGTTCAAGTCTTTGCTATTATTATGAGCAAAACCAATCAGCATTTTCTCCAATTATTGTTTTCTGTTGATTCTAACTCGATGATTTTTATTTCCCGATATTGTTTCTTAAAAGAGGCTAAATAAATACATCCTACATTCTATGGTATCTGCGTAGATATTTTGATACTGCGATGACTTCGTGCCGAGGATGATATGATTTTTTTCGTCGAATTCCACGTTGTGGTCGAGAACATTTATTTATTAAGTAACTACCTACCTTAGGTTAATTGCTTCACTTGCGCGATATTCAACACAGATTTTGGAAACTGGGCCGTGAATAACACTCAGAGATAAGCAGGCGATTTATTAGTTAAAACCTCTCATTTTAGGCTAATTCTGAAGGTGCAAATTGGACAATGAAAACCTTAGATATTTCAGGTAGAGAGGCAGGTCAAATTGCCTTTTCAGATTACCCATCAGATTCCGGAGATAAATATAATATAGTCATGTTAGTTTGTATCCAAAAATCTAAATCTTGTGTTTCTATCCTGTTCCTTCTCTAGACTTGTCAGAATGGCGGATATTGCAAGGGTGACAATCTCATGGAGGAGTGTCACTGTCCTCCTGGTTACTACGGACGATACTGTGAAGTTACTCTCAATCTCTGTCATCAGCTTCTGGAAATCAATCCTAACACAGACCTTATTTATCGCAGCACCAGTACTTTAGGTCGTCTACTGGGTTCCAAACGCACCCTCTCATTGACAGCAGCCACTTCGGCACTTCTGGAGGATTCTAGAAAATCAACGACTTCCATGGAAGTTCTCAATACCCTACATCTTTCGAGAACTGCGCTAGGACCCTGTTATCCACCTGGTACTCAACAGTGTCTGCCCATGAGGAAATCGGGAGATTTTGAATGTCATTGTAAATTTGGATTTGTTGGACGCTACTGTGAACAAAGAAGGGACTTCTGTGCTGAAGCAAGTCAGCATTTAGCTGGTGGAGGGGTAAGTATATGACAGAAGACAAATTTTGAGTCTTATCAAGGTAACTTTGTTTGTTACCTGACTTAAGAAAGAGATG
Source organism: Hymenolepis diminuta (assembly GCA_900708905.1). NCBI lineage: Eukaryota > Metazoa > Platyhelminthes > Cestoda > Cyclophyllidea > Hymenolepididae > Hymenolepis > Hymenolepis diminuta. The sequence goes on along the minus strand of CAADRB010000005.1, from coordinate 1,823,359 downwards.
AAAACCTTCTTGTCTTCTGTAATGAACATCGATTAAGGGTACCTTGTAAATAATTCTTTTTCATGAAGTCTAGAATGTTTTTTAAGTCATTTCCTTAGCGCTCTTAAGATGTCAGTTTTCAAGAATGCTCAACTATGATGGAGAAGTCAAGCTACTTAATGAAGTGGCAGCAAACTCATCACAATTTGTTTTCAATAATGATAAAATCAGGTGATTCAAGGAAGCTTAAGCGATAGGTACTAGGGGATGATTTAAACTAACATGGATTTTGAATGTTTAAAATAAATCCGTTTCTCATATTTTATCGAAGATCTGAGTTGTGACTTAGCCTAGCTAATAAATTTATACAACAAATTAAAAACCCCAATGTACTTTTCCCTGTTCAAATGTGTTTATTTAACGAAATGTAAAAAGTTGACTCCAACCGTGTTTAGGATATCTGCCTTAATGGAGGCCAGTGTGTGAACCGTCCACAAGGTATCCAGAATCCCTTCTCCAATCCCTCAACCGGTAACAACAAGGAGGAGCAGTATTTTGTGTGTCAGTGCCCTCCGGGTTTCAGCGGTCCAAGATGTGAGTTGCAGACGCCAAGTTGTGATGATGTGGACATCTGTCAAAACGGGGGTGTTTGCGCTGTTGAGGGCTCACGTCTCAAGTGTATTTGTCCACGAGGACTTGGCGGAACCTTCTGTGAAATTAATCTGGTCAATGAATGCGAACACGCAGGAAATTGTCTCAATGGTGGTAGGTGTTTTGACGGTCTGGGCAATTATACCTGCGAATGTCCAACTGGTAAGTTGAGAGGCTAAATCAGCTCTACTTAAATGCTTATAAGTAGCGAGTAATTGTAATGAAAATATGTACAATTCATTGTAATTTTGTACTTCTTTTCTCTCCGCTTTTGCTAGATTTCTGCGGTGAAAGATGTGAGTTGAGTGGTTTTGCCTGTGCCGTTGAAGCCACTAACGATCCCAAACGCTGGCCCGGAGAGGCTGCGGAAGCCCGACTCTGTGAAATGGCCAGTTGCAAACAGAAGGCAGGAAATGGACGCTGCGATCCCGAGTGCGATCGTTTCGCTTGCGATTTTGATGCTGGAGAATGCCTCTTCTCAAATCACCAACAGTTGCAACCACTAATCTTACCTGTTTCAAATCAGATTAAGAGCCTGAGCAAAGCTCTACCCTGGGCTAACTGCACGGTGATTCAAGAGATGGGAGTTCCCTGTCACCTGAGATTTGGAGATGGAAAGTGCAACCCGATTTGCAATTCAGAGGCTTGCCTCTTTGATGGCTGGGATTGCCGAGATGAAATCCAAACGGTAGGTTAAAAATAAGGAGCACTATGTTGTTGTCATAGCGTATAAGATCAATAAACAATCCGGTTGATGCTCTTATATGGCTTTAAGATATAATTATTTGTCTGTTTCACTTTAGAAAGGAAGGCTTGAGAAGAATTAGCCATGTTGTTTACTCAAAATCCGATTTAGAAATAGGCATTCTTTTTTATTAAGTCCATTAAATTATAAACTCTGCGGTTTCAATATCACATTTTATCGATAAATATGAAGCGGGTTGATCCTGAAACTAACGATTTCTGCGTAGCCCAAGTTGCAATTACGTGCCACCTTGTCTAAAAAGTCTTCATAGATGGAGGATTTAGAGGTATTCCACTCAGACCTCAGCTATAACAGCATTACAGATATTATTACCCTAAAAGGATTGTTCGAAATTATCTCCCTTTTCGTAATCCCGCGTTTTACAAACCAGTTTACATTCGTCTGGTTGTAGGAAGAAAGCCACTTCCATCTTTGTGATTTAAAGATCCATAAGTTGGCATAAATTACGATCTACAATCAGCATGTTTTGTCTTTTAATGGCAAAGAAACTAATAGAATGATTTAAGTTTACGTGAATATAATATAACATTCCCCTGCAACTTCAAAAATTTTGGTATTGGACTTTACATAACAATTTTGACTATCTTTTCATCAATATGAACATGTACTTCTGCAACGATCTATCACTATATGGACAGTAGAACGACCGATTTCAGAACTTCATAGTGCATCGATAACTTAGCAAAATCTTGAGCATTTAACCGTTAACCACTGTATTTTTACCGTACTTGGCACTTGTTTGCTCTTCTAATCGCCCTCACTTAAATATCTTCTCCGACTTTCTAGTTATCAAAAACTCCAAAAACATTCTCCCGAATGTCAACAAAGAAATCCGTTGACGGAAGCCTTATTCTTCTTGTCGGTGTCCCTCCTTCGGAATTTCTTCCAGAAAACGAGGAAAAACGAGAGCTGGAACAAAAGTTTTTGGATGGCTTGGAAAATCTTTTGAGGACTAAGTTGCGTATTCGTCAAGAGCCGAAAACTGGAGCACCAATGGTTTACCCTGTTTCCTTTGCCATGGTTCCGAAGGATTCCGATGACCAAATTGCTAGCCAGGGAGGCGCTTTCTGGTCTCTTACAGATTCATTTAATGGCGGTGGTGTCAATATGTCGGTTAATCGATTGATTATCGATCAAAAGGGTGAGGATGCTCCCATGACGGATCCTACCGTGAAATTGAGTCAAGTGCTAACCCAATTAGCTGGAATGGAGAAGCAATCAAGACCGGAACTCAATCAAGGAGTCTTCTTTTTGAGAAGACGCCGAGAAGCCCCAGAAACTAAAATAGGCAGTAGAGTTTTCCTGGAATTTCACCAGGATGAGGATCAACGAATTAGTGGTGGTGAGTTTCAATTTATAAGGTATCTCGCCTACTTATAATTTATCAGTAGGTGGACGTGTTCCCTTTTCTTATAGATGGAGGCAGTATGTTCAATAACGTAGAGTCGGCGGCCCAGTTTGTTTCAGCTGCACTTCGCACACGTCGATATACACCGCCTGTGGATATATTCGCCGTGGAAACGGCAACTCCTGAAACACTCCAGCAGATCATTTCCGATGGAGAACTGACGGGTACTGAGCGAGGTCTTCATGGTCTAGCTGGACCTTTAGGGTACTGTCTAATAGCAGTCGTTTGTGGATTGATTCTTATAATTCTCTTCGGGGTTCTTTATGGTGTGATGCAACGTCGGGCTCGGGCTGCTGAACCTTCAAAAGTTGTAAGGAATTAGTACATTTCATTATTTAATGTGTTATTTCGATATGTTTGAGATCGTTTAGGTCTGTTGGCGCCTAGTTTTGAAGACCTGAATATCAGCTTTCCTAACCATTGATTTACATTCATTCGTATTCACTTTAATATGAATTTTGAGGCTCAGCAACAAGCATGCGTAGAAATTGACAGTTTTACATTTTACTTTTCTTTTGCTAATCCCTTTTAGTGATATTTACACTTTTGGATAGGGAAACCGATTTTTGAGTGATTTATCCATCAAAGCTCTGCGTCTTGATTGGTTTATCTAGGTCATGACTTTGTGTAAACTTTCATTTTAGTTCTCAAAGGCGCCTACTGATTCGAAAATTGTTTTAGAGTAAAAGAACTAGGGAGACTTTTCATAGCTGTCTAGGACTCAGTTTTTCCCAGAGGAATCTGCTGATCAAACACAACACATGTTCCTTGATTTGATCTAGAAGGCAAAACTCCTTGAATTTGATTTTTTTTATTTCTCAGACATTTTAGGATAGGTAGAGAACGAAGAGTGGGTGAGTTTTTCCTGTTAACACAAGTTGGGTTTATCTACTTGAAGCCATTTAAACTTAGCAGAGTTCACTAGCATTCACTCAAAACTATATTTTTTCTCACCACAGATCAAGACAACATCCATCTGGTATCCACGGAACTCTTCCTCACGAGACTCTAGACAAGGTGGAGGAAGTGGTGGTGGCAGTGGTGTTTTCAGCTGTTTCACGGGTCTTAACGATGGCTCTGGCCAGTTGACTTCCAGTAATCCAACCTCCACGCACCATCAGAGCCCTCGCAACTTAGCCACTCCACACTCGTCTAGTTTGCGCCTATGGACAAGGGAACAGGCGCTTGCTCTTGGACAGGAGAAGATGGCTATGCGAGCATCTCCTTATACAGTTCCTCCCTCCTCTGGGTATTCACAAGTCTGTAGTGCAAATACTGCAAATGACGGAAGTGTAAGTAGATGTTATTGCAAAATAGCTACTCAAATGTATCCAGAAGTAACTAATAATCCTGAAGTAATCCTAGAAGCAACTGAGAACTTAGGTACTAAATGACTGCATAAATACCTGTGATGGACAAACAACCTATATAATCCATTGAATGTCTTTTAACGAAACGAATTTCTCTCTCATTCACACTAAGATTGATATCTGTAACTAGATAGAAGAGGAATTTACGAGCATCACACGAGCCTCAAGCCGTTTGACTTGATGAAGATATTACACTATTCGAACAAGCGGATGCATAGCAACAGCAGGGAGGAAATATTTTGGGGAAAGGATGGGGAGATATGATTCACGAGACTCGGGGAAACTAGGTCTTATTCTGAAGGACAATTATTGCTTATTTGTTCAAATGGTCCTTTGAAGAGGCTTATTGAATTTGATATCAACATTAAGGATGACATTCGAATATGCTTTTCAACCAGCGTTTAACCTAAAAATCACTTTGCCTAGGGAACAGTGGTTCCGTCATTAATGTGAGAGAGTTTTTCATTTTGAGAACATTCACATACATTTGTCAGCTTCGCACTACACCACTTTCTTTCGAACCTTCTTGAGATGGAGATTTATGCTGTTAGAGGCAGGAATTGACACTGTCTTTACTTAGCTATGATTTCCCAATCAGACCGAAATCTTCCTTGGTATCTTGATCCATCTAACTTAGTTGTGACTTGGTATAGTCTTCTTATTCCTATCTGGAACTTGACGACTCGAAAGAAGCTTTAGAGAAAGAGAACTTGTGAACTTTTTATAGCAGTCCAAGGAGGGAGTCTTCTTCATTGGACCTTGGCAGTGCAATTTCCGGATTCATTGGATTTTTCCGCCATAACCTAATGTCATGAAGTTCAAATTTCAGGATCTGGCCCCAAGACTCCTTAGCCATAGTTCAGAGGTATGTTTAAAGATAATTGATCAGTGGATTGAAATGGGGAGTATTTTAACTTAGCAGAGCTCACCCAAAGTTCATTCGAAGTGAACGCATCTCGTATATATTCCTTATTTTACAGATTATGAGCACTGGCGAGATATCCTCCGAGTCACCTCTTTTGATGGCCACAGCCAACCAAATGCCCCAAGTGGATGTCAAGGCCTACTTTACAAGTCTCATGGAGTGTCTAGTTTCTGGCAACGGCGTCACTGAACCTTTCACAGAAGGTTTCTCCCAAAAGCTGGAGTATCTTCGTAACGTCGAGTTGCAACAACAGCAATCCGAGGCTGCGTCGAATATGTACCGTCCGGGAGCAAGAAAGCGGACTCAAACCCATTCCCTTCTACATCAGCTGTTGACTAGCACTCTGCCTGATTCTGGGGAAACTCTATTACATCTGGCTGCAAGATACAACTGTGCCAACGCTCTCACCTCACTTCTGAATGCTGGTGCCGACCCCTACGCTGTGGATAGCCAGGGCCAATCAGTTCTATTGACCGCGGTTAATGCTTCTGCTGTGGATGCTGCTAGAGCACTTCTTGCATCGTCACAAGTTGCCGCTGATATGCCCAGACTTTTTATTGCTTGTCCGACAGAAGATAAAACTACGGCCCTAATTCAAGCTGTTAAAGTTTCTGACATTGGTAAGCTTTTTGGAGGTTTTACATATTCTCTTGATATAACTGGGGAAATATAGATGTGGAAGTGAATAAGAGGGGGGGGGGGGAGGTAAAAGTGGAACTAATCCCATCGGTAAAGCTACTTTAAGAGTGATCCAGTTAGGCTCAAATTCCCCTGCAAAAGGGTACAACATTTCTTAAAACTAAAAGACAGAGAATAGGGTTGGACCAAGGTGTTCTGGGCAAACGTAATGGAATAAGAAAAGAAGGAGGAAAAGGGTAGGACGCATTGAAAACTGGAAGGGAAACATCAGTAATGAGCGATTGAAGGTCAAGTTATGATAAAGAGGAACTACTATCTACAACAAGGAGTTAACCGATTTTGCATCCTTTGTTCATGGATGATCAACTTAAAAAAGGCATCAACTGACCATTAGGGCACGCGGGGGGCCCACCATAGGTACTTTTAAGGTAGGGATGTTCACCAGAATTCGCATCAGTGAATAAATATCTCTTTAGAGCTATCGATCGCACAAATATGGCAGTCAAAACTTAAATCCGGCTCATTTAAATTAGCTACTTGCATTAATTACATTTTCCTTTCTACAATTTTTTTCCTTAGAAATGGTTGAAATCCTGCTCCAGACTATGGCCAGTCTTGTACCTGATCCAACTCCCCTTCAAATGCCACCAGGATCTGGTGGTCAACTTCCTCCAGGCTATCCACCCTCCCAGATGGGAATGCCGAATCGTCGACCACCCCCACCCCAAAGCATGGACCCTAGACTCAGTTACGTTCGACTCTATCCTCCGACAAACAATCCCGGAAGCAGCATGATGATGAATCCAGGTGGAAGTACTTCCGGAGATGATGGTTCTGGACCAGGAGGTTTGTCCACAAATTCCTTCGGAGTCAACGCCACAGACGGTGAAGGTCGAACCGCACTACATTGGGCCGCTCTAACAGAACAACCCGCTATGGTTCAACTCCTTTTGCGTTCTGGAGCCTCTCATGATGTTCAGACAATTCACGAAGAAACACCCCTCACTTTTGCAGCTCGAGAAGGTTCTGTGGAAATCTGTTCTCTTCTGTTGGCCGCAGGTGCTAACATTGAAATTGCTGATTACCTAGACCGAACTCCGAAACAATTAGCTGCCGCACATGGACATACTGATGTTGTTCAGTTACTCCAAGTCTACTCCACAGCCCCTCACCAACATCAACAATCCTCCTCACATCACTCCTCTCTTCTTCAACAACAACAGCAAAGATACTCCAGCACCCAAAATCGAGCTACTATACCCTACCCTAACAATCAGTCTTTTTTCCAACCTCAACCCCAACAACACAGGTATTACCGGCCCCCTACTGTCACTCAAAACTATTCAGTTGACGGTCCTTCCTATGAGAAACGTCCGAAAATGGAACCACCGGAGTATTCACCATCAATGAGTGGGGAGAGTTTTCTGATGCAACTTGTGCCTCCTTCAACCGCGAATACTAACAATAGTTCTTCAGTAGCCACTTCCACAATAACAACAACGGTCGGGAATGAAGGAGCGAGTGATGTGAGTAGTAATACCTCAAAGGCGGCGTATTTTTTTGAGCAGCCACCGCTCCCACCTGTTCAACAACAGCAACAGCAATACTACACCTCAAACACGGATGGTCTGATGACCCCTGTGACGACATGCCAATCTGTTGTAAACCAATCAAACCAAAATGGTGGTGGTAGCGGTGTTGTTGGCAAAACTAGTACTGACTTAAGAAACTGGACAACGGTCAATCAACGATGTGGTCAAGTTACCACAACAACTGGAACAACGAATGGTCATACTCCGAGTTCGGACACAGAATCTCCCGCTCGTTGGTCTTCTCCCAGCCCCACAGCTATCTCCCCTCCCGTACCGCCCCCGAAAATGACTGTAGCTAACTCAGGGGGTCAATATCAGGTATCTCGCGCGGTATCCAGTAGCGACAGCAGTGGTAACAACACAGTGAATCAACAGCAAGGGCTTTGTCCAAATCATGGAGTGTACAACACAACTCCCACCACAGCGAATAACCAATCGGCAGCAGGAGGATACTCTGTGGCCTATTCAAATGATTGTATCAAACTGGAACCTAGGGTGTTCTGAGAAATTGTACAAAACGAATGTGTGAACTGCTCTCCCTCCCCCATCCCCTATTGTTCCAAAAAGTACTGATCATCCCTTCCCCCAACCTTGAAGTCGGTGCGCAGCATTTCCACAAAGCTCGCTAACCCCTTTTCCTTAAAAATCCAATCTCCCCTTTTTGGTTTTTTGTGACGGAGTATATTGTGTACACAAAAGGCATTGTATATATTACATAAAATGATACTACTGAAATTACCTAACTTATGGTGAAGTGTGATGAGGCACCACTATTCTCTTACGTAAACGATGTATACCCACACTCATATTCTATACATATAAACAAAAACCTAAGGGTAATAAACAGTTTTGAAATTATAGTGATCTTTGTTTTCTGCTACTTTCGAAACGTAAAGACTGAAATTGTGGATGGGCGTAGAACTGGTTTTTAGCAGCTGAGGGAGAGTTGATAAAAGGCTTAAATCTTACTATGGAAAATAGGGAAATGATTGAGCTAACAAGGGCAATCATTTATAGAAAGTTACGAAGAAGGGGTCGGATGGAAGCTCAGGGTGCATATCTGAGAGCACTTATGTTTTTGAAATTTAAACTAACCCGACAATAATTAGCAGATTTTTTATCAAAAGATCTCGTGCGGATGCTACTAAAACTAATGAGATGAAGGGACACACTGTAATAGTGTCCATAAAAGCGGAACACAGCAACTTAGAAATTGCGGGGTTTCTAAAAGTCGCTACATCTTCCGTTTGCAAAGTTAGAAAGGAGCTGAGTGAATGAAAACAATGCAGATGAATTGAGCGTCTCGAACAATAGAAGACAGCACTGTCAACACCTACTCACTCTGTCACTCAGAACACCTAAATTTGTGTGAAGAGTGCATGGTATGATGGACGAACGTCGTGTGAATTCAATGCACGACATCTTGCCTACTATCTTCAAGTGTCTGGAAGAACAGTAACAATACATAAGGGATAGTGTTCATCAAGACCTCGGATACAGGTTTCATATGTTCTTGAGTGAGGCCAGTTTATGTGGACAAAAAAACTCAAAAGATTCGTTGAATGCGTGCAAACGACTCTTAAGTAAGATGAAACCTCCAGAAGAACAGGAGTGTCCTTGATTTTTCTCCGACGAACAAACAACTTCCACCAGGATGAAGAGTTCAGTCGAAGAAATGGTAGGTGGCTATGTAAGAGCGGACTCTGCTGAAGTTCCAACCGTTATGTATGCGCACGAACTTTCCAAAAACAGTGATGATTTTCGGTGTCGTAAATGGCAGTGAAGGACATGGCTCCTCCATTTTTTGCGCAGGGCCTTAGAGTCAATGCAGATGCCTATGTCGAGGCCCTTCAAACCGTTCTTGTTAAGTTACCTTTGGATAGACAGAGTAGCCAATGGAGGAAGACTATGTCTTCTAACAAGAATCGGCTCCATCCCATAAAGCTCTCAAAATCTGAGATTGGATGGCCAAGAATTTTCATGATCAGGTCACATCAAACTTCTAGCCACCTCCTAACTCCCCAGACGCGTGGGGTGGAGCGGGGTGGGGCTTGATTGAAAAGGAAGTTAATGCGCATTCCCATAACATCAAATCCTCCTCTCTGATGGAAGCAATAGCTCCAGAAACGGAGGATTTCAATAAAGACCATCTGATCTGATGAAAGCTTGCAGTCAGTCGCTTTCGGACTCGAATTGAGTGGGTGCTAGAAGCCGAAGGAGGATATGTAGGATAAAACCTAGGTTAATATTATGTTTATTTGTTTTGTTACGAGGAATTGAAAGTTTCAACTTTAGCTATTTCATTTTTTATTTTTATAAAAGTGTGTAAGGTGCCCTCAGATGCCTTATGCACTTTGTATATAATAGAGCCAGGTTATTAATCCCATTTAATTTGAATTCTGCGGACAGTGAGCTACTCACTTTCTCATGAGGGGTATAGGTATAATTTACTTGGATCCTAATTGAGTTCACATGTGACCGGTGAGTGCATTTGAGATTTTGAGCAGAAAGCGGGAAGCAAGTAACAGACGTGCAAAGCTCTAAGCCGGATTATTAAAGGAAATAGAGTACAAGAAAAAAATCGGCTTAAATAAAATGTAGAAGCTGATTTACTATAAAAGAGGCTTTATCAATGTTAAATCAGGAACAGAACAGCTTTTTCTCGATGCTACGTACTCCAGTACAAGTTGATTACAGAATATTTATACGAGAAAGCACTGAGCAAACAATGAGCCAAAATCGTAACTTATTAGCAGTGAAGCTAGAGACGCGAGTGTTACATAAAGTAGATAATCGATGAATTAAATCGGTAAGCGAATTAACAACCAAACCTAGAGAGTCTTATCAGTTCAGTCGTTTCAAATGAGTTGATTCAGGAGTAATGTTAGTTATGCTGGGGGCGCGTTTCCAATTGTGACTGAACCAACAGACGAAATAAAAATTTTTGTTACCTCATCCACCTGCTCTATGCTGTAAATAAGATGCCGAGGTAACCTGACCGACTATGGAATTAAATCAACCGCCCAACAGACTCCAAATGTCGTGACCATAATTTCACCCATGAAATTGGGAACCAAACGGTGAAGAGCAAACATTATGTCATCACAAAGCGAAATCCCCC
>CAADRB010000005.1:1689084-1812867 GCA_900708905.1 Hymenolepis diminuta | reverse complement strand
ATGAGATTACGAACAACTCAATACTTCGAGTCCAAATATAGCAAGACTCGTGTTGTTATGACTTAGTTGTCTACTACTTCTTAACCCTCTACTCCTCTTCGTATAGGACTCGTCAGTTGTTCCTCCTTATTCAAGTGTTTTTCCATGATTAAAACCTGCAAGTTTTCGCAATGCCATGGACAATAATAACCAAGGGATTAAAGCAGCGTAAACTAGGGCTACAGATAAAACCGAGTTAGATCAAATATGAAATAGCCATATCTTCACGGACCTCTTAAATCCTCATTTTTATACTTCTGATATTCAATTGAAGGAATATAAATAATAAATAAATTTCATGAAAATGTATTGCTAATATATACACATTAGAAAAAAAATGACGCGAAGTGGGGTGAGGGTAATATAGAGGAAGGGGAAAGGATAACAAGCAGGAGAGAATAACAAAAGAGAGGAAGACACATTAATGATCGTGTCGGTATGCGAGAGATGATGAGGCGGTAGAGGAACTTCTCTCCGCCATTTGTCTTGCCCTCTCTTCCTTCTCTCTTCTACGTTGTTGAAGGTAGAGAAGTCGAGCGTTTACGTAGCGCAAAACATCAGGTGCATTAACGGGGTATTTGATACTATCAAGAATTTCTGAAAGAGAGTAAACAAGTGTAAGTGACGGAAAAATGAATCTTTGTTGAGTTAATGATGTATCTTGAAGTAACTGCCCTTTCATTTTGTCTCTCTCAAGGTCTGAGTAGTCTAGCAATATATGGTGGGAATAAATAGATCATAGCAATTGAAACTAGACTTCCTAGGGTTACTATCGTGTAGAGGAGGTTTGCTTTACACAAATTATGAACAATGAGACTTACTTAGTCCCACAGATTGGTGGTTGGGTTCAGTTTTGTCCGTCCTCACCCGAAGCACCTTCCATCCACCTCCAGGCACAGCGGTATCCACGGCGCATTCCACAATTTTTCCATCGTAGGCCATCTCCTTTGAGGTCACTCTGGACAACTTTGCAGCGGGGACCTTGTAGTCTCCCCCCAGAAAGAGATCACCAACATGATGGCTCACCTCTCTGCAACGAAAGAAAAGGTGGATTAGGTTAATAATACCGCGAGAAGGCTAACCTCAGAACTATGGCATTTCTTGATGACAAGCGAACCAACATTTTGAATGGGAAGGAGTGTTTGCATATTCTCCTTTAAGCCACTCACTGTTTACCTTTTTACGTTTGTTATACGAGCTTCGCCCTAACTATCCATATTCTCAAAAATGTAACTCAGATCCCTTGTGTGATTATAATTTAAATGATTCGAATCGAACTCCGCCTACTTCAGATAAACTTTTCATAGCCTCTGTGAAGTTGTTCTCAAGACTGGTTTAGGATAATAATAGCATGGAAACATGACGCGTAAAGAGCTTGCTCAGTGAGAGATGCATCCATCAAACTTTTTCAAAGAATGCTCCAATGAATGTCTGCCTAGTACTCTTTTGACACAATTTTTTAAGTCCCAGGGTACCAGTGAGAACTGAAACTGACAAGAAATAAGTCGAATCAGTTTGTGTCAACTACAAATCTAAGCTAATACCCGTAACATTGCAACCTACGCGCAAAAATCCAGAAGTAAACTTCTCAACCATATCATGCCTTAACAATATTATGTGAAATTATAATTGAGTGGATAAATAAACGGGATATATTTTGCCGGCAAGAGTGAAGTTAACTAATCAAAATTGGTGTGTGAAGCACGAAATTATGGTAATGTGAATGCAAAACTTCGTTCCAGAAAATGCGACATTCAAAATGCAGCTTTTCACTCAACAGTCCACTAACCAAGGCTCTAATTAAACGCGATGCCCCCAATTATATCAAGAGGATAAAGTCTTAAAGACAAGAAACTACTAATCACCACTTGAATTCATGTGAAGTCTTTTCTTTTTTGATAGAATTCTCACCCTCAGATGTGTAATTTTAACAGTTAAACATTCCTTTACCTATCTTGCCCTATTAATAGGAGCGTTAGCCGATCATTCATGATAAAAACAACCCTTCCAAAAAGCCTTGATCAAATTTACCGTAGCTTTTAAACCTACTAGCTCTTCCTTCAGTCTACCTGTTAGTCATTAGATCATGCGCAAATACTGGCGCTTCTTTAGACCTTCACGATGCACGCGTTCCCAAACTTCTAATTGGCTCAACCTTGGCTCCCACTTTCATCAATCCCTGGTAACCCAGAGTGCGGTTAAGATGTTCAAAACTGCAGCTCTTTGATTTTAATCTCTGAGTTGTGGAAGTTGCTATAGAGAAGTTGACTTCCATACTTTCACTTATCTTCAACAGGGGAACAAGCGACTCTACTCTTCGTCCTAGTTTGTAACTTTTCACAATGATTTAACAGACGAGTACGTTACGCCCATGGTAAACATTAATTACAAGATTAATAAATCACAGTTATTCAAAAGCGTACCCGATGGCAGTGTGATATCGAATACGACACAGAAAGTCGATCGTATTGAGTTCTGGCGGTTTCCACTTTAGAGTCTCCTTACAAGTACCGAGAACGTAGTAATCATGGGGTCCGCAGGGTTGGAAAATCAGTCCATCAGTCTCATGTTCTAAGTCTTGTCGAGTGAATTTAATCAGCTAAATGCATAGAGAGTAAGAATTTTAGTCATTATTACCTGGAGACTAGATTACTTGTGATTTTTTGTTGGTCTCCCTACAATGGGAAGGGCATAGCTTAGGTGTCACTTGAAAGATAGAGAAATCTAACTAAGGAGGAGACAGAAGATGTGAGACACCAAATTTTTCTATTGCTGTTATTACATTCTCAATTCTTGTTGGACAAAATGAATAATTTGGACCCAAAGAAGATAAAGTTAACAATTTATTATTAACTAATAATAAAATTTATTTACTTATTAAAATGTGTTAGATTGCAGGATCGTTGTCTTGCACAATTTTGGAGTATATCATTGGCCATCAAGGTAACCAATATAAGCCTTTAAATTAACAGACCTCTCTTATTCCTTCTAGTTTTGGGTAAATTAGATTACGCACCCTATGTCATTAAAGACAGCTTTACATTAATAGCCATAGTGATTTCCCCAAAAGTAAAATATCAATATCCGAACAAGTCCTCTCCTATCTCCCCAAAGCAAATACCTTGATGTTATGCACGGTGACTTGCTTGAGTATTATACTGTTTCTTAACATTAACAACGCCTGACGACAACCGACTCAAAGACTTAACACGGAAAAGTTCATTGAGACTTACTTTATCAACTTCATTGATGGGGAAGAAAGGTTTCCTTCGCACCGAAAAGGCCTGTTTGTTGAAGTCCACGAGATTCTTATGACCCGCCATATTCCGTGGAAATACTACGTACTTTTCAATCCACTCCCACCTCTTTTCAAAGGGTGCTCGACCAATCGGTTGACCCAGAACCACAATTGCATCAAAAATGAGGAATTTGAAGGGCCTGTCGGGAGTATTATCAAATTTGACCAATTCACCATCAACCAGGGTGTTAACAAGATGTCCATCTGTCACTGTATTGAAATCCGAAGGTCTAGCTCCCTTGGCAATATCCTCAAGCGCACTGCTCATCCAAAGATATGAGGGAAATTCCAGACAACCCACTTTGTAGACAAAATTGCTTCGATCAATTAAATAGACCCTCCCAGGCCCATGGATAAGCATGAGGTATCGGGTACCATCCGATTTGTATGAAGCCATATAGGGATTATCAGCAATGAGAGCAACGTTCTGTCGAGTCATAGAGACCGGTTGACTCCCTTTAAATCGCAGCTTGGGGTCAAGATTGAGGTCAAGATCAAGGGGATAGTGGGGGAGTTGATCAGAAAGACTTGAGGCTGGAGGATCGAGGGTTTCAAAGGGCTGTTGAAGAGGAGTACAGTCGGAACTTGTTGTAGGAACCTCATCTCGCTGTGGGAGAACGCTGCCAAAACGAATGAGGTAATCAACAACGGTACGCACTTGATGTGTCTCAAGGGAGGATTGATCGAGTGTTTCAACGCTTGTCACCCCCTCCATGAGTTTGGGTTGGCCAGGGGGTGTAAAGGGGAAGCGAGGGATCTTTGAGGGACGGCCGTTTTCATTTTCTTCATCATCACCAACGTCATCGTTAACTGGACTATCTGGATGTCTTCGTTTTCGAGGTATTAGAGCTTCACCTCCACTTTCATCCTCTAAAAATAAGAAAATCGTATGAATCAAGCACAAAAGATGATAAAAATTTCCTGCAAAAACTTATTCGTTCCAATTCAAACCGATCTGTAAAAGTGAGTTTGAAAAGTCGATACAATCAACATACCTATTTCGGTGTAACACAATACCATCTGTCTTCATAGCAGATTTGTTCAATGTCCTCAAGTACGTGATTATCGACTAAGGATTTTCTATGCTCATGTCTAGAAACACAATCCAGCCACTACCAAAATTACTGGCTAGCCAGGTAGCCAATTATTATCTCCATTTGCTTAAGCCCTTGTATTTTCCTAATAAAGAGTTAGAGAACTTAGACATCTTTTAATCTTTTGAGCGTGAAAATGATAGTTACTTGTAGCTATCGATTTAAGTTATGAACTATCTATAACTACTAAAATAAGTAGTTAAACCATAAGATCCTCGACAATAACCCTACTCGAAAAATAAATATGATAAGTTACGAATATAAAGACAAATTGCTCAGCATCGACTCATACTGCAAACATGCCACTAATTAAACACGTGCAACAAAATCCACATGCATACTTATAAGTTAACAAATTAGTGAAAACTTCAACAGGAATACTAGCAAGTAAGAAGTTTACAAAGTATGACAGACGTAAAAATTGATACATTTCTTCCCATCATATGAAAGATTCATAAGGATTCACTATCAAAATTAACCCTAATCGGAATGAATGAAAATATTTAGTTTCAAATATTCATTAACGGACTGTATTTATTAAATTTTTCATCGTATTCAAACGAGTACCCAGGCTCATCGAAGAAAAAGGTCTTCTAACAATGAACAGAGGAAAGAAAACCCAGGGCTTATCCGAAAAACTCTCATCTAGTTTCATTTCACCTTTAAGCGACTTTCTGTCGACAAATAACATCTGACGAGTTGAATATTAGTAATACACAATGCATTACATATCGCTCTAGGCCAAATACAGAGACTCAATAAATCTCGGCCTTGCTGAATTCCGAATTAACATGAGCCAAGAATGGCAATAAATCCGTAAGCTCATCCAAGTGCGCCAGCGGTGAAGCAGATAACGTGTTCATCAGAGACCGTGAGTTTGCTACCCGGTGAGCGTAATGATCAACAGTACCGGCTATGCCTGGTTGATAAAGGAGCGACAGAAATGTTATTTCTACATTTTTGTCAACTAATCATGTGTCACTAAGATACAATCAGCATACTTTCTGTTATGTATAGGCTAAAATCAATCCCCAAAATAGGTGACCTTGAGACTCACCATTGCACCAATCAGGCAATTCTGGAGGCGACGGACAGTCCTCGGGGTCATCAAATCTCGTGTAGAGCTCCTTCAAGTAATTCGCTTTGTAAATACCAGGCTTACGAGCGTCTGCAAAGAGCTGCAGTGCATATTCCAAGCTACAAATTCACACGCAAAAAAGAGAAATTAAACCACTCCCAAAAATTCTAGAACACACACCTGCATTGGCACTCTTCCACGAGATAGGAAACAATCATAAATCCGGTGCGATTGTAACCATGCGTACAGTGAACAACGATCTTTTTGTCATTATCCTTATTACTTTCTTTAAATTGATTGACAATACCAATAAACAGGTTAACTTGTTCCACAGTCGGGCACTCCTCATTTCCCTTGCATGAGATTTTCACATACTTGCAGCCATGATTTTCGATTTCATCGCGTTTATAGAAACGGGTGGATTTGGTTAAATCAATTATCATGCCCAGTTGACACTACAATAAATGTAACGAGATCAGCGTATAAGCACATGAAATACGACTTAGATATTTAAATATTTGATAACGATAAAACGTACCGGTTTTACAGATTCAAAAAGACAATCAGGATCAAAAATATCGTCCTCGTCAGGAATGAATTCCGTGTATTTGTGGTCTAATGGGGTTTTGCAAGGGATAAATAAATCTAGGAGAACGTCGCCCACTGGCGGGCATTTCATCCACCTTGGAGGAAAGAATAGCTGTTTTCGATTGTTCATAATCTAAAAAGACAAATTATAGTTCATCATAGGGTACAGAGAGCACAAATAACCGAACTTATTAAATAATCAATCCTTAAAAAATTGCAGTTCGTAATTTCCAAGTCTAATCATTTTAGAAGGAAACACATAACAGACAATAGACGACGGCCTCACTAGGCAAACTCCGAACCTGGAACGCGCACCGGCCTCGCAACGACGCAGACGAAGCCGCTGAATTTATGACTTACAGTGGCGCAAATATTTATTTTAAGTGGTCTGCTAAAACACAAAGAAATCTCAAAAATTCTAGCGTCAAAATCGTTAAAATCTAAATGTAAAATATTTGATAATACATAATAATATTTAGTTATTTTGTCTGTTAGTCTAAATTAAATTATTAGTGTATTTTGAGTGAAGTTTATTAATCTTGGGACTATTATTGATAAAATAAGTTAAATTTAGTCCATACATACGATAGGTAATATTTTTCTTCAATATCTTAATTTGCATTAGCAGCTAAATCTATTTTTATACTTAATTATGGTCGCACATAAGGAAATAACACTTTCCCGAAAAATTTTTCTTAAATGTAAGATACTTTATTTATTACGCCTTAAATCCGGCTTATTTTAATGGTATTTTATTTGGACGAATTTATTTATCTATATTTTCATGGAAAAATAAATTGACTCGTCAGTATTGAAAACTTGCATCTTGTATTGAAATGGTGGTTTGTATTGTTTTGCACTGTGGTATTGTTGGAATGTATTCATAATCAATGCAATTTCTTAGAAAATCTAAGAGTTAGTTATGGTATCCTACAGAGCATAAAATATCATGAAAGATACTTTAAGAGATTTTCGTCTTGATATATCTAACCTTAAAACTGGGTAGCTCTGATACATTTCCAATGGCAACAAATCTTTATTCACGCGATACTTTCCAAAATATTAATATTCGTCTAATTGGAGGCATTAAATTTGTGATATATGTTGTTAGTTGAGTAAGCACAACTGGTAATAAAAATCAGTTTACGTACTTAGTTTCTTTAAATTATCCTAAAGAGATGTCGATCATCACGCTGAGACACCGACGACGAGACATGGCTGACGTCTAACGAAGAAATGCTTTGTATATAAACCTAATTTATTTATTAACAGATTGAGGTGTCCTGCCTGCCACCTCCGAGCTGATCTGTCGAAATGAGTGACTTGATTTATTCTATCTATTCGATGGATATGACCCCAGTCGACCTAACATTATTACATGACGACGCAGCAGCAGACGAATTCATCGGTATTATCCACATATCGGCTGGAGACACAGACGGCAACTCATTTCCTCTACAGAGCACAAGAATCCGACTTCATTTCACCTCGTACGGTGGAAACGTGATGGCAGACAAACGATTTCGACGCAGACGATGGGGTTCTTCGATGCTATACAAGAATTCGATGATGTGGCTCTTCGTACGGTGATCACACCATATCTTGCGGCACCATGAGGCTTGGTACCTCTCCACAATGAAGTCATTAACTATATTTTCTCGATAAGTGAAAAGGTCGAGTAGGATAGTCGAGACTTTCACTTGGGAGATAAAGTTCCCCGACATTTGTCTGGTCACTCATGGACCGTAGCAGACAGTCCGTCCAAGGTTCTGCTAGCTGTAACCCCGAAAAACAAAAAGCTCAATGTCAAGAGGTTTCGTCGTGAACCAGGAGGCGAACTATGAACCATGAGGCGTTCAACCTCAGAGGACCCGAAAACACCGATCATCTATTGACCGAGGAGACCCACCCCCCATCCGACAATTATTCGACGAATATCAGAAGCAATCACTCTCAAGGTGCCAATTTTGTGGAGTACGTCGTTATTAACAAAGCTGTCCTATCGAAGACGTCGCTGCCAGAACTGCAACGAAAATAATCACAAAGAAGGCTTCTACGACCAGTTCAACGAATCAAAATTCGAACAATATGAGAGCGTTAACTCAGATGAGACAGAGGTATGGTATGCTAATGTAGGTAAATGATGATTCTAGAAAATACGTTAACCTAAGCATTAGTGGTATACCATTTGGCCCTGATATCTAATGCTGTTCAACTCTACATATCGATGCGATACGAGGCTACATTCCTGGAGAAGACGATCTTCAAGAAGTGCTACGTTACAAATCGAAGTATTAAACTAACGGGCCTAGACTGGATCGATGAGCTCCACCTTATCCAGTTTCCAGACGAAAACGAAACCGGCTAGACACTTACTCTCGAACCTATGAATGCGGAGAATGTCGTGAGAGTATGCGACCAGTGTCTACATGTTGCCAAAATCCCTCATCCTTCTATTCATATTCAACTACCGAAACCAGATTCTCCCAGGACTCAGGTCTAACTTACCACTCCGGACACACTAAAGGTGTGACATGCACTACGGTGATAAATTCACATTCGAAAGTGTCCGATGTTATTCTACTCTAGCCGATAACAAGCAGATCAGCTATCTTTATCCTCCATAAACTTGCGGTGTACCAGGAACGCTTGTTACGGACCCAAGCACATTGTCTGAATCTACATTTTGCTTCATTTTGCTCTAATCGATCGATTATTTACTGTTAGAAGAAATCATAATTATTTTCCCCCGTTCTCATTATTTCTACTATGAATGAAAATGTAATTTCTTTCTTTGTTTCCACACACCGATAAAAGACACTTGCTAATCATGCTTATTTATTTAAGCCGATACAGATTGATAGTGAGTCCCGTGAATACAGGTGTGTTGCTGCTAATAGCGTGACCAACTAGGAGTTTGGGTAGTAATCTAGCAGAGCCAACAATCTAGAAAACTCGGTAATATAGCAACTTAACACAGAAGCTAATAACCCAGGGCAGATAAGAAGGCACGTTATAGTCAACACGCGTGTATTAACGAAACTCACTCTCAATCAGAAACGGCTGAAACAAATAAAAATAATTATCAAGTGTCTTTTATCGGTGGGGAAATAAAGAAAGAAATTACATTTTTRTTCATAGAAGAAATATTGGGAGCGGGGGAAAATAATTATCATTTCTTCTAACAGTTGCCTACAACGTGTCTTGTGATCTGCCATGGGTTATTAGCTTCTGTATTAAGTTGCTATATTACCGAGTTTTCTGGATTGGTGGGTCTGCGAGATTACTACCAGAACTCCTGGTTGGTTACCTTATAGCATTCATCTAAGGCGATCTCTCGCCGTGTTAGGATAATCCGCCCCCGCAGCAGAATTTAGAAGTGAAGATTTGAGGACAGCGTGTGAAAAGATATTGCCATCAAAACATATGGCGTGGGCGAACTTGTGTATCCTCTCAACCATAATTTAAACCACTAATGAACAACTGCCATAATCACCAAGCCGCATGGCGGTGATATCTAGGACGTGGAGACAGGAAAGGACACTTAATTTCACCATCACTTGATTTCTAACTCCCGAACAGCCTGTGATTCCCCGATGTAGAGCAATGATCCAAAAGAAACGATCAAGACATTATCTCTCATGTACTACCAGGTCTCGTCTCCTGGTCGATCTGGAGACAAAGGCGGACTGGTGATCAAATCTAATAACGGACTTGCTAGATGTAAGAAAATAATACTTCTTCCAAATAAATCTCATACGTATTTCAATTTAAGAGGTCTTAACGTGTACAAAACAAGTACCGGATACTAGACAACATCAAGACCGACCGTGTCTCGGATTCCCCAAAATGAATGTTTTATATTTAGATGGGAGATGCTATAGCCAGCAGATGTCTATCAACACTTGGCGATTAGAAATGATTTACTGGCAATAAGATCTCCACTACTGTGTCCACAGGTGGTTCCGCTTTGTGTTTGCGTGTTTGCACATAAATGCCTAAACAGATGTCGATCATCACGCTGAGACACCGACGACGAGACATGGCTGACGTCTAACGAAGAAATGTTTTGTACATAAACCTAATTTATTTATTAATAAATTGGGGTGGCCTGCCTACCACCTCCGAGCTGATCTGTCGAAATGAGTGACTTGACTTATTCCATCTATTCAATGGATGTAGCCCAAGTCAACCTAACGTTAATACAAATACGATGGTCACTTCATCATTTCATTATCTACAAATAGTACATGTTGTATTTAGAGGTTCTCAGCCGACCACTTTTAATGTAACTATAATAAGTATATTTAGATATTGACAAATTGAAACGTTTTTACAGGGAATACAAGTTTCGAATGATTGTTTTATAATAATGAGCATGATTCAAAGGGGGATGTATGAAAAAATATGCATAAAATATCAATATATTTTGATACATATGAAATACTGAGCTCTAATTTCAAGCTTAAATTGTATTTGAATATTAATTTCCAATAATTAGACTCTTCTCCTTAGTAAAATAGTCTGCTCTCACATAACAAACAAAATTACGATAGGTAGTCTTCTGGTTTCATGATCTTTCTTATTCTTGAAGGGGAATCCTGCAGCCTCTATTTGTAAACGGATGAAATTCTTAAATAAGTATTAGGCTTGCTCTAGTAAACAGCCATCCGATTTAAAACTCTGAATGAAATAAAATATATGCATTCATGTAATTCTGTACTCTCCATCAAATCAAGGCTTATTTTGTGAACTTACTAAGGCATTAACATAAAAATGAAGACATCGTTTCGAAAAAGGGATTTCATTAAAGAAATTTTTGCATATCTGGGACTTATTGCCCCTTAAACTCGTCGTTAAATGAGGCATATCTACCAATCGCCCAAATAAATAAATTATATTATTGACCTTTCTGGCAAGCTACGGTAATCTGGCATAAAACGTTAATAATTAGTCATTAACCCAGAGCTGTTAAAATGTCATATGCCATATTAACTGCTTTCTAAGAATCTCTATTGGCATACACTGCCCGATGAGTGAGTCGTTAAATTGGGACTTCCGTGACATTCGTACATCACTCTCACCCTATTCGAACATCTAAAATGCATTAGCTTTCTTACTTACCAAATCCTAAATAGTAAAAAATCAGCACCAAAACCACCCCACCCTGCCAAATTAAACCAAACTTACTTCTCCTGCACTTTTGAAAAGTAATACTACTAAGGTATGTACTAATCACCCCAACCCAGACTTCCAACTTTATCGTACAACAAAGGTGCCACTGCCCAAATTCAAACAAGAGACTCAGAAGTCATACCACATCAGGAGATTTCGTTTTACCTGTATACGTGGTAAAAACTAATATACATACACAAAGAGGAGGGCGGCATGATTTCACGCTATTTTCATATATATAGCACTGGTGGTGGCAGCAACATTTTACATCGACCCGCAGGAGACAGCGAGGCGGTCGACATAGTAGAAGTGGTAGTAGGTAATAGCCTTATTGTAACGTTATTAGTAGTAGTATCAGTATAGAGCGAGGGCGGTCGCAACAGGAAGAGAAGGTGAGGGCAGCCAATTAACATATGCGCAGAGTGGGGCAACGGGACTACTATACACAATGGTAGTATGGAATCAGAATCATACAAACACTCATTCACTAACAAACAAGCGAGCATGAGAGAAGAGAGTAGATAGATTTGGCCAAGAGACAAAATAGACATCAGTGCGAGAAATTTGGCTGCTGCCACCAATGTAACACTGCTTGCTACTGCCACAGAGTTAACATAAAAGGACATAGGAGAGAGGGAGAAAAGCATGTACAAAAGGAGGGACACAAATGGAAGAAAGGGAGACACTGAGATGAGGAGAAAAGCAACATCATGCACACACGTACACACATTCGAACAATCCTCACACACCGGGGATTAAAGGTCAAAGTAGGGCGGGGATGGGGAGTATGAAAAGAGGTAGCGGTTGTTGTAACTATTAGTTAGACAAATCGTCGGAGGCTGTTGTTACCGTTGTACACTGCTGCTGCTGAGTTAAGATGGATGGAAAGACGCCGAATCGAGATGGGTGAGTAGGTGGGTGAACACATCAAGTCAGGTCATCAATCGATTAACCGGGATTCGATAATAAACGCATCTCACTCGGTTTCTATCGCCGTAGGTCAAGCACAACCACCTGAAACCAAAAGGAATTTCGTCAATAGACGATTAAGGGGGATAGTCCTATAGAGGTAAGTAGTTGGAAGAGAAAACTTACAGAACCATCAGAAGCACTGGCCCCGACTTTATCACCCCGAGAATTCCAACAGACTTCGAAGATACCGCCCGTACCTCGATAAGTATTGATCGGCTCACCAGTCTACAATAGGGGAATAAGAATAGTCAGCAATACCGAAATAGAGATACGTGTTTTAATAACAATCTACTTAACATTTCTGTATTAACTATTGCTCGGCCACCGAATATAAGCATTCGATCCCTTCTCTTATATTTGTCACTCATGACTTTAAGTTAACAGCTGAATATTGTACACGCCTAATTTCTCAATTGAAAACACTAATCAAGAGTTCTCATCTTCAGATTGAACACGAAGCCGATAACTATTATCACAGTCTCGAACATGTAATTCCCCAGAGAACTTTACAGGAGGTTAATTTTTATCTTTATCCTAAAATAGCTAAACGTGGGTACATTTACCTAGATTTTTTAAAATTCATTTGTCTGCAGCACCTGAAACAACGCAGCTCCATCAGACCACCACCGCCACCACCACAGATTGCATAAATTGATTCACTCACTCAATTGCAAAACAATTTTTGTGTGCACGTTTACGCGTGTCGCTAACCTAGCTAGCACGCCATCATAATGTGTGCAAAGAAGGTGCGTTTACACGTAGAGCGGAATGATGCCCTTTGGTTTGTCTCTCTACCTCTAGCATACATGCTAATTTATCCAGTGTATTTGTAATAAGCCTAGTTATCTAGCCACTGTAAGACTCGTCTCAAAGATGAGGATTGGACAAGGACAATTTCAAATGTTGCAGAGGCTGGGATAATTTAATTTTATTCCCAAAGCCATTTACCCCCTTAAATAGATTGCCCCTAGGAGAAACAAATATATCTAGATTTCATCAGCATTGTCTATCGTGGAAATGAACTCTCATCCAGGAATTATATCACAATTGAATTTCGAAAGACTAGATCATAAAGTAGTAACTATTAATGTTAAGTAAAAATGGACGAACTGATAAATCCAATAAACTAAATAATGCAATTCTCTTTGCTCTTTACCCTTCACCCATAATCGGACTACTTCAAATGTATTTAGATGTTTTTATAAAATTTTATTATTTTTTCAAACGGGAAATAATTAGTATAACCTTTATTATCCATCCAATGTCTTGAAATCCTCCGATAAGCACTCGTTTCTTCCTTATCCATGCAATGGTGGGGAATCAGCATGGCATATCCTATCCTATGTCATTATATCCTACTCTTCTAATAAAGACAGCATTTTTATCTAACTATTCAACAGTGCTACCATGGCCCCTAGCTAGGTGTCCATCCTTTCTCATGGCCACAGAAGACCGAACAGGGGGGACCCTTGATGCATGACTAAGTCCCACATAACGTGTGAATATGAACACGGTGTGTGACGCACAAAGTAGGTACCCACGATATGGACTGTCTGGCTACATACCCGTGTGCGCAGAGCATCATCGAAAGATTTACATGGCTAAAGCGTACAGTATATGAACACCCGTGGGTATAGAAAAAGACAAGCCCAGGCAGACTGACTAGCTGGCTTCAAAAGGGGAAAGAAAAAGGACAGGAGAGACTCTGACTCACATCAACGTTCCAAATGTGGACACACTGGTCGAAGGAACCAGTAGCGAGGTAGCGACCATCCGGGCTGAAGGCCACACTGTAGACGGGTTCGGTGTGCCGTTGCAGCGTCTGTCGACACGTTCCTGTTTTCACGTCCCAAAGACGCACTGTTGAGTCAAAACTTGCACTAGAAAGGGTAAGGGAAAATCATAAAATAATACTCAAGTGATGTGCTTTTAAAAAATAGTACATTTTTATCATTCACACCTCTAAATAATATGTAGTGCAATTAAAAGCTCGCATCTTATGCGGTGCAATTAGAGATTTTGAGGATCAGGTCTACAAAATTTTGGAATGGCATTTACTGTTACGTGAATTGAATGACTATGAAGACTTCTTTTAGTCCTCTCAAATGTTTGAATTCGATCTGAGCTTCGTTAGAAATAACTTCAGTATGAAATTGCCACCAATCCCTGATTAACTGATCAAAACTCAACCGAAACAATTTATTGAAAAGATACTGATAAGACACCTCAATGCCAAGATTTCCCATTCAAAACAACAAATTTCATGCAGAATTGCGCTCTAAATAGGACTCTGAAACCCAATAAAATGGGAGCTTAAAGTTTGCAAAATGGAAAAATTTACAGCCATTTTGGCAAAACTTAACATGACCTACAACGCTCATTTTAATACACTGAGTGTCTTACCATTTGGAAACTTTCCTCTATTTTAGTTATTACTAAATTATTGATCAGCATGAATCAAAAGAATTGGGCACTTTTACCTAAAAAAATGAATATTTGGTTACTTTAAACGCATCGCAGAATATTTTAAATTCACTATCTACCTAATCTAGCTCTAAATGGCTATCTGACATCTTAATACGTAAATTGAATGACAGCCCTGACCAAGAAAGTCCGACAGTTCTTGACCTATGATTGCGACTTTATATCATTCGAGCTTCTGGTAATTCGGACATGTACGCGGCTTCGCAAAGGGACAAACATTAAGAACACTCATTTGAACTAAATTTAATAAATGGTTAGATAATGTAGTAAAAGAAACAGAATGTCATGAAATTTATTTCTCCGAGATTTTCCCACATTTTGGTGGCAATATAAATGTATTTAAACATAAATTTTAGGGTTAATGAAGTAAAAGGCCGCCTACGGACCAGGTGAAGAGATGACGAATACTTCTCTCCATCCCATCCCCAATGGTCAAATTGAAACGCCAAGTGCCTCTGCATTCCAACTACTGATTTACAAATCGGTTAATACGAAATTATGCTATTCAAGGACTAGAACTATAAAAACCTTTATACTACATTTTTTATCGTTATATCTTAATAGATACGATACCTGAGCAACACCCACAATACATCCCCAACTTTAAAGCAATGTTTTCCGAGGACCTCTAGTTAAGAAACTCCTACTCAGATGGAGCCTCTCTAACAAAAGAAAATCTCGTATTTGATAGTCGATGAACATGCTTTCTAACTCATACAACACCCAATGACCGCTAAAACCACGAGCTAGCAAAGTCAGCGATTAATTTAATGACACTCAACAATCCACGTACTTTTTGATGAGTCAGATCAATCCACAAATCGGCCTACTTAAACTATTTTAAGGACACCCACTGGACCAGCTAAATTTAAAACCAAAAGTCGACCCTGTATAATTACGTGCCCGACCAACCATCAGTGTAGTGTATGAGATAAGGAACTCCACTGCTATCGCCCCCTCCCCAAGTGACCTTGACACGCGCGAAAAAGCGAGAGCAACAGTCTTGCGCGCCTTATCTGTTGCCTAGCTAACTTGCTGGCACTGTTTGGTGGAAAATGATTAATTAAATACAGCCGTCTAGAAAAAATAAGACTAGCATGTGATGTGAAAACCCTGGGCGTGAAGGAGAAAACAATACGTAGAGATTTCAACTTCAAGGGAACCCTGAATCGGGTTGAGACGTCCTGGTGGTGATTAAATGAGAGACAAACATTCAACCTTCCCTCGAGTTAACTAAAGTGATTGACCATACTCATAACCGGACGAGCGTTGGACACATTGACGTAGCACACGAGCAAATTAGCTGCTGCGCCACCGGTGAAAAACTTTTCAGCGACCATATAGGGTTTTGAAAGCATACGTTATGAGAAACTCACATTCTGTCATCTCCACTAGGCCACCAGTATTAACCAGCCTGATGGTTCATAGCGTTGTCTGATTATGAGTCGAGTAATATTCTATCTACCACAGTCACAACTTTGTACAGAATATATAGCTATCAGGAAATTTTCGTCTTGAAATAAAAATTATTATACAGCTGAGAAAGCAAATTAATTTGA
Organism: Hymenolepis diminuta; assembly: GCA_900708905.1. Classification (NCBI taxonomy): domain Eukaryota; kingdom Metazoa; phylum Platyhelminthes; class Cestoda; order Cyclophyllidea; family Hymenolepididae; genus Hymenolepis; species Hymenolepis diminuta. Next base: position 1,796,580 of record CAADRB010000005.1, on the reverse strand, counting down.
ATCAGTTCAACACGACGACAATGACGACCCGCGTCCAAGTGAGAATTAATTGTATGCTTTAAATCACTAATACCAAGCTCGGAGTGATCTGATGGGCTAATGGCTTTACACCAAATCGTATAACTAGTCCGATAGACCGTGTCTTTAAATCTCCTTCCACGACATATATAACTCCCGCATCATTATAGTAATCCACAACACAGTTGACCACTTCATCTCCTAAGAATTGTGTCCATGCTCTCTCTTCAAAACCTGCTAATAAACCCATTCATTCAAGACGGGTGGACATAAGAGGGGTAGCTAGGAGACAAAATCAGATATCTAACTGCTTACTTTCCTGATTTGAAAGACCTCCATGCTGATCACTACGCCACCGGCACATAGAGGTCTGAAATCAGTTCACCTAGATTTCTCTCTCCAAGTCTAATCTGCACAAAGCCAAAGCAATTACTCATTTCGTGTGCCACGCACACACGCACACACACAGGACTTCAAACTAGGAGAAACTAGGTCATCATTCGCATCATCGCACATCTGCTACCTGCGTCACACGCATTAGGACATCATGCATACACACAAGAAACACGATTTTTTTATCATAGAGAGAACGAACCTAGCAAGCCAAAGTTGGGCATTAGGATAAGCGGTGCCCGGGCCAGTAGGACTCCATTTGATTGTGTAAATCTCCTTGGCATGGCCCTGCAAGTCGTGGATGCACTCGTCGCTGTTCATGTCCCACACTTTGAGGGTCCGATCATCGGAACAGGAGGCTAGGAGTTCGCCATTGGGGTCCCATTTTATAGCATTTACCTCGTTCTGAAAGTCAAAGGAAGAGGAAAGAGAATTAAAACGTCAGTTGGAGAATCAGCAAGCCAAGTTACAGAACTTGATAGTCGCATTGTTACTTGACATGAAGAAGCGGTATATTTTACACATTGAAAAGAGGTTTTAAAGGCAAAGTGAGTGAATAATAACGACAGTCATTATTCTCAAACATATTACCTGATACATTTCGAAATCAAAAGTTAGCAGTAGATATAAACGAAAACTATGAGAGGAATTCATCCCTTCAGCACTGTTCTTATATGCACATAACTGAGAATGAAGTCCCACCATCAATATGCCGCTAGATAAGATATAGCATATTCTTAATAAAAGAATGAAGAGAAGTCCTCATCTGGAAACAAGTCTTCTTCTTCTGGGTCTGATCAACGATAGCCATAGTATAAATCAGAGGGTGACCCAAATTATATAGGTGACATTGTATTATAGTAGGAATTTATCATCAATATATGTAATTTGATAAAGATAAGATTTCTGCATTTACAACTCTCAAGTTCTGAAAAAAATCTTTGCTTGATTTCACATTCCGCAAAATACATGGTTCATTCGAAAGGAAAAAATTTTAAAGGACCTGATTGGAAGTACTGACAGTGTTTAAACTTCCCACTAGGTAAAACATATGAAAAAGAACAGGTAAACACTAACGTCACAACATAATGGGCACACATAAGCTTCAGATGATCGCTTTCTGCCATTGCTAAATGCCATGAAATTAAATCGGTAAAATTCACTGGAAATACACAATTGCCTAGAAAAATTTAAACGAGGCTAAATCATATTGAGTATCTCGGTTTGGTAATAACAATAACTGCCAAGCTCATTTGGGAAGCGGTTTCAATAACCATCTCGGGTGAGAGTGCATTAACTATGGAGCCTCCCCGGTGAGAAACTCGAATCCTGCCACTCCCTTTAGTAGTCGGACTTAACCAGTGCGGATGACAGAGTATTCACCGAATTCCTAACTTCTGATTTCGCAAACAGGCGTGTGAACCACTACCCGTTGATTTGACAGGAATAGTTAACTCTAATAGCTCACACAAATAAAAAATATTAATTGGATAGAAAGATTTTTTTCAAAAATCCCAAATTATGAAACTCATATATCACTCAGTTCAGTGGCGTGACGATCGCTCACATTGATGGCAAATATAAATTATTCTAGCTTTTATGACGATTTTCGTCAATTCAATTTGTTAGCATTTTATTTCCGAACTTTCTTAAAAGAAGAGATCCTTAAAATTGGTTAATTGCGCAGGTGATTTAACTTCCTCCAGCATTGCTGCCCTTAATTCCGATCACCTACGTTGAGAGATGAGTCACTAAAACACATATAAGAGCCTTAACATCATCACGTGCCTGATCTCATTGTTTACTGGCCTGGGGATAGAAGCACACTACGGTACTTCATCGGCAAACTACTGATAGACCCTACATACTGGAACTTATTTAAAAGTAAATGCTAGACTTTATTTTACTGTAAGTTTAAGCATCCTAGCAGTCACTAACTAGTCATAGAAAAGCACTGATATCTTTTGATTGTAATAATTATAATTTATGTCCACTTCTAGTTTCAACCTGTTATCCTAAAAATGGAAAACGATAGTTATTCTACTGCTGAAGTAGAATAAAAAACACGGACAACTTTCGTGAAAAGAACATTCAAAACTTATCATCGGAAAAACAACGAAACCTCTCCCATTAATATTCGATCATTTTAACAATCCAATGTTTAAATACAGTTTACTTATCAACCTCTTTAAGGAAATGAGCTAACAAGGAGAAAAATAGCTTCCAATCCCTTATGCAACAAACGAAGGGACCCTCGAAATTTTATAATTAGAATCCGCATATATCAAGTCGATTTCTAATTGCAGGGTTGAATTTCACTCAGCGGAAAACCAATTTAGAAGAATGGTTGTAATATCGACCTTCATTTTCATCTACAGATTTGCATTAATTCAATCTACTAGAGTCGATTTTCCCGCTTGTCTAATTTTATGTGACATGAATGACATTAATTATACTAGATGCCAAGAGTGTAATAAACTCAGAACTCTTAATGAATTTGAACGTGCCAAATCAAGAAATATACATTTATCTGAACTTTCATGCAAGATCGTCACCAAATGGTCTTATAACGCCTCCATTCTTTTAACCCGATTTCAAACCGCTTTGTGTACTCCATACCGGAGATTTCTATCCTACTGTCCTGTCTAGTGCCCTGAAAGAGTACAATCACTACAATACGTCATCTTTCCAGTCTGTAGGGCGGTGCGGTGCTATAGAAACCAAGGCCACGAGTGGGATACACGGACGTACCTGCCGCACTGCGCAGGGCTAAAAACAGACATTCCACACTGCTGCACGTTAGAAAATTTGTATCGTTGCTTTTACGTTGCAGATGTCCGCTAATACTGAGCGCTCAGCCCGCCAGCACGTACAACACCACACGCCATGGCGCTAGTTAGCCAGCTTGCTGTTGCTATATTTAGCTCGACACGGGTCTATCGACCTATACGCGCGCAACAAAGTGCGCAAGAGGGAGGGGAACTAAAAAGTCCCACATAGCTCTTCCAGTTTGCTACTTACACGTTCGCCTCTTTTGGGGTGATTTCTGACATGACAACACACGGACATTGACGTGATTACATCCTTTCTGGTAGCACAAAGGTGATGGATTGATGTACGGTACATATAGTGGAACATAATTCTCGTGACTGTCTTGGAATTACACACCATCAGTTGGTGTTTGGCTGCACTAGGAAATACTTCGGTCAGCACCAGAGTGATTTACGCCAAAATAAGTAGCACAGAAATTGAGAGTTTACATTTCAAAACCAACTCAACAAACACTGAAGGTTGGTGAATGAACTTAACAAGCATGCGAAAATGATACAATAGCATCAACTTACATTCTCTTATTAAAATTACGCAGAATATTATGTAATGGATTAATTTACCGTTTATGCGATTGCAATACACATGGCATGGTGCATAACCCTCGTAAATCTATCGGAACTCCACACACTTAACAGAACATTTTACAAGTCGGTTATAGAAAGAATCCAGGTGGCCGAAATTTATACCACATAAATCAAGAGAAAGGGCAAACGCCAATTGGCACATATCCAGCAAATGGCCAACCGAATCGATTAAAAATTACCAAGAGAGGAGTAGCAGAATTCGAGCTCCTCTTCAACGAGGCTGCAAGACTCCAATTCTCTGCCCAAGACGGCTGCTAGGAAAATGCTTCCCTTCAACATAATAAGCATGATCTGCCTTCCGATCGATTTTCAGAAGCACATTCAATCAACAATAAATAACAATGGATCCGAAAGTAGCAAGAGATTTGGCGACACATGCTCTTTCATTTGAGTCGAGAAAATATACAAGACTCAACATTCCACGAATCAAAACTCACTCATTTAAATTCGTTAATATCGCTCATTCACTTGTCCAGGTGTCATACTTCACACATTAATTTTATCAATAGCTGTGTACATTTTATCGTGTTCAATTTTCATAAATCCGTATTGGAATGAACGATATTAGTAATCTTTATTGATTAGTGGTATTATTCAAAATTACTTGCGCTCAATTAGCCGAATACGATGGACCGACTCTTACCATACCACCGCGTTGAAGTAGAAAAAGAAAAGCAAGATTTCGTTGTTTATGAAACCCACTAGTCTGCATAGACCACGTCACTTAAATCTTTTTTTTGTCTTAGATTGGTTAGTTGTTGGAAAAAAAAATTGAACTCGTACCAATCGCATAGTATACTTAAAAGAGTTAGTTCTTGATAATGAGGCTTCTTAATGCGGTCATGACTTGCCTTGCTTATCGGTCAGGAAAAAGTACTACGAAAGCACATAAAATCATATCATCTAGACTTCCGATATGACGGATAAGGGTGATCAAAATTTAGGATTAGAAAAACCAACAGTACGATGATCCTGAAACCCACGTGAAGCAATAAAATTCTCCTAATTCTCTGACTTTCACTCATACTGTCCCAGTTCCCAAAATTTTTTGCTTTGTCACGAGTAATAATAATAGTATTTAAGACTAACCAGAGACTACTACGCCCATTTTACCAATTTGCTCACAAACTACTTGAGAAAATTAAAAGAGCCACACTTGTCTATTCGGCTATTACAGTGGCCCAACAATTACAACACTGCATTCTAAAATGAAAACGGAAGGTAACAAGCCCCATCAATCATCGGTGGAAAATTATGGTCATAAAAAAGTAATCAGGATAGCAGAAAGAACAATGGTAACGCGGATCGTGTTAACAATGACAATACTAAGACAGCCACATTAAATAACAAATAAGTCGTTAATTCAGTCTCACTATCATCATTCTGAAGGTCACAAAGTCAACCTCTCACACAAAAGGGCTTAAAGTTAAGACAAATAACAAACAATAAAGAGTATAGACGTACACCATGGCCCTTGAAAGTCTTTAGAGGAGTATCAACTTTGAGTTTGCAGACGTAGATGTACGTGTCTGTAGAACAGGATGCAAATGTATCCGCAGATTTCCAGTCTACATCTAAAGTAGGGGCTGAAGAATAAAGAATAAAATTAGGTACATAAATCGACTCAAGAAAAGGAAATTTTAAGAAACTGATTACTCACCTTGATGGAAAGCGAATTGTTGGACAATCTGCCCTGTTTGAGCTTCCCATATAATGGTAGTCTAAAATCAACGCGATACAGTTTTAAAACTCGTAGCGTACGATTACGGCTTTCCAAGGCCTGTGAGTGAGGATTTAAATACTACTGAAAAGGAATATAAGCGACGCACCTTATCGACTCCTGCGGTAAGAATGTAGTTGCCCTTTCGATTCCACTTTAATGCGAAGATGGGGCCCTTGTGTTGACCTAAAGTCTTTTGCAGATTGCCTACAAGGCAAGAAAAAACAAGTGGAAATTACTCATCCAGTCGGCCAAAAATAGACAGTAGAGTCGAGGACAAACAAGTTCTTTATCTCACTAACAAAAAGGGAAAGGGAGAGGAGAGAGACATCGATTGAAGGGTAGGTGAGATGGATGAAAGCTGGTTTCTAGACGTTGATTGGTTAACGAGCCAGAAAGCGCGCACAAGAACGCACTAAGAGGGGAAAACGCAAGCAAACTAGACGTGCTGACTGGCCAGCAAACACTAAGCCCTCATATCACTGCGTTAACTGCCTAACACAGCTGATGATAGATCAACTCACGCGTTCAGACAGACAACCGCTCATTAATTAATCGATCACCAAATAGGGGAGGGGACTTTACTTAAACTCAAAATCAGAGAGAAAATTACCGTCCGTATCCCAGACTCGGGCGTAGCCATCGTAAGAACCTGTTGCCAAGTAACTCCCATCGGACTATAATAGTGAGAAAAAAAGTGGATTTACGAACTCATTTAAGGAGGAAAAAAGTAGCTATCAGGATGGTGATTAGGGACTTACATTCCAATCTAAAGACGTTACATCTTTCGCAGAAAGAACAGATTGGCCATCCCGACTAATGCAATGCTTTAGGATGATAGGAGAGGAGCGGAAGTTGGCTGGGGAACTGTTTTCCAGGTTCCAAATTCGTGCGGTAGAATCACCGGAACTAAAAAATAACAAGAGGAGAAATAAATCAAACCTCTTTTCCAGAGTATAAATATACACACATCAATGAGTGAAGGCGTGATTCCTGTGGCTTTCTATGAAGATGTGTTATGACGTAAGGCAAGTAGCGCGCACAAAATTTAGAGACTGAAAAAAATTCAAGAGGGATAAAAGATGGTACTCACCATCGCATTCTTATAACATGGGAAAAAAATTATGGGGACACGTGACAGAGAATTTTAGCGTCCATTAGTCTGCTTATTTGGCAGAATGTTAGTGCAGCACAGCGTATTTAAAACACAACGTGTGCTTATTCAACCAAGAAACTAACCCTGAAGCGAGCATATCAGTGCGAGGATTCCAGGCGCAAATAAAGACCTCTGAGGTGTGACCTCGTAAAACAGTGATCCGATCTTCAGGGATGAGACCTAGATCAGGGGAATGCACCGATGTCGCGTTGGGAAGAGGATTTACGCCGGGTGTCTGATGGGGAATCTTGTCTATATCCATTTCGCCTCCCCCTGCGTGACCACGATAATGATTAGCTGAAACAAAATGGAGGATTGAAACACGGATCCAGAGTCGGTTTTTAATCAAGAGGAGGTAAGGGGGGAGGGAGGGATTTACCATGGCCATTATCTCCATTTGTGTGCATTTGTGGTAAGATGACTGAAGTAGAGACGGGGTGGTTAGGTGGGAGGGTGTCTTGTACAGCGACAAAGTTTTTATTTGGCCAACGGAGATGTCCCGCAGCGGCGGCGTTTAGAGGACTACCAGAGGGTGGTGAAACAGCAGAGACGGCATTTTGTGATGAGGAGCCAGGATGTTGAGATTGGGAGACAGTGGGAGTTCCAGTGGGGAGGTTATTAGAAAGGAGAATACTACTGCTGTTAGCCACGGTATTTTCACTATCCATCGGTGTGGGGGTATTTACAGATTCATTATTAGAGGTCGAAGAGGCTGCAGGAGGCAAATGTGAATTAAAACCGCTGCCACCGCCACCCCCTCCTTCACCGCTGCTATTAGGAGGTACAGAGTTAGACGTACTATTATACTGTTGTGATTGGTTGCCAGTGTTGGCAGAATTCGATGCAGCAGTAGAATGATGAGACTGCTGCTGTTGTTGACGTAATGAATTTTTCCGCTTTTCGATTACGTCGGGAACAACGGCATCGATTAGGGAGAGGGATTCCACGACTCTTTCACTGCCATCTTCTCCAATACTGATTTCAGCCTCAGTGTATTGGAGACCCTTTTGAATTAGCGAGAGAAGGGATCCTGGGGGAACTAAGGAGCCATCCACATTCGACTGACTAATTTCACTTTCTAATCCAAAGAGATAGGCCGAATGACAGTAACCTGCTTCCTGCAGATATCTGTAAATGAGGAAGTTAACCTCATCCGAAGTAAAGCTCATTCCACCTCTAGTTATTTCTTTATTCCAAAAATAGATCTAAAATTAGAAAGAAACATATTATTAAATGTCCAAAATTGCTGGAAAGAATTAAAAGAGCCCAAAAAATTAATATCAACACATTACATTAAAATACAATTGAATAAAAAACAAAAGGCCTAACCAGATCAAATCTTCCAATTAAAGTGAGTCCAAAGAACGTATATAAATGCAAAATCTTAAATTATTTTACTGAAGTTTGCAGTATTAATTATAAGCGTGTTAAATATATAAATTCATAGACGAAGATTACAACTTAAATATGCGACTCAAAAACAAATTGACAGCGGAGAAATTGCATTTATATGATTACAAGAGTTTGAAATAAGCTCAAAAATTACGGAAATTCCTCCAAAATAGAATAATAACTGCAAATTTCATAAAATTACCTAATTTACCATTTAACACAGACAAGTCAAATTGCCCTCGCACGCCATTAAAACAATGCAGTTCAATGAATTGAATTGCGCTATTTAATAAAAGATGGTTTATTGGAATATTATGCATGAAAAATTTTTTATAAATATTTATTATATAATGCTCACATTAATTATTTTCTTCCTTAATACCTTAAAACTGATTTTAGTAAATATGATTCATAACTAATTTCGAACCGCTAAACTTTGCATAATCATTTGTAAATACGCAATTTTTAGTTAAGAATGACTGTTCTACACGATATTTATGCATGTTTTTATTAGTATTTTTCGTACTTTGTCCATTTGAAATTTGATTACAGATAATTTATTTACATGTAAATCCTCTTAAACAATTTTATTGCCGCACAACTAAGATTGCATAATTGAAAACGCTACTTATATTTAGGAATATGTGTTGATTTTGATTTTTATAATCCAATGCAAAACTGCCGTTTACGTGGACCCCGAAATTATTTTTTCAAAGACGTTAACCTACCAAAAATATTGCTTTGATCATGTCTGTAGAAGCTCCTATATGTCTCATTTTTAAAAACATTCCTATCCTCGAAATGTGCTGAAGACTTGAAATCTAATGCTCGCATGAATGTACTTAACTGATTTCAGTATATCACAAAAGGTACTAATACGTATATGTACACATACTACAATTGACTTTTGTATTCAACACTACTTAACCGGTGAAAACATTATTTCCGCCGAAAAAGAATGATGATGGTGAAGCTTTTCAAAGAATAACTGCACTAAACATGTTGCACTCAAGTATAAAATTCCAGCATCACGGTAATTCAACGTTTCCTAACTTATTTAAATATCCGATTCTGAAGTTACTTCGGTATCATTACCATAATCATACCCCTACTTTTGTGTTGATCTTTATAACATACTGATGTATTATTGACATGAAATAACTTTTAAACAATTACGGCATCTGCGTTGAAAAATTTCATACATAAATCAATGCGTCATACAATCTCAAATCATTATTTCTGTGCGAGAAGAGGAAAGACTGAAACATTAGCATGTATTTACATCACGACCTTCCTGGTTTTATTACGGTAATTCAAAGCTATAATCTGAATTCCTTTCACTGCATTCAATTAACTCCTTAATTTGCTCTTGCAGGACCTCCAGTGTCTTCTGAGCATCTAGTTTTTCACAACTGCCCGCGGTATTATGTTTTCCAGTTCCTTGAAAGAATTCTCAAATTATTAAATTCAATATCAGAAAGAAGCTAAATGTCAGCCCACTATATAAATATTAAGTTGGAAAACGAACGAAAAAATCACTTACCAGTTAAAGGGATCCGCAATAAACTGTCGCCATTTCGTCTAAATACAATTAAAATAAAATCTCTCAAATAATAATAAAGGGTGGCAGATTAAATTGAAAACCAGCTTACGTATGATTGGGAGCAAAATTTATATCTACTTTTGTCGGTAAATGATCGTATTTAGAATTTGAACGAATTTCTTTTAGTGAAACTTGCGAAAGTCTATGAAGCATATCTATATCTTGTTCCACTAGAATTCCTTCATCCTCTTTGTTTTCTTAATTGATATTTATTCAAATTTAAAATTCTATACCTTCTTGACCTATAGATGAATTACAATCTGCTTTCTTTTCCATCTGACGATAAGAAAATAGTTCATTTCGTCTACTCTTCTCCAAAAGGAGTTTCTCGGCATACGACAAATGGGACGAAAAGCCAAAACTGGCTGATTCCACTTCACATTTTTTAGGACATAAAGGATCAGTTTCCAATGGACTCGAGCCTCGAGTAATTCTATTGCGTAGATCATTATTTGAAGATAAAGTGGTTTTTATTTCAACATTTGAACAAGTGCTAATAGATGCCTAGGTGCATAAAATGTGGCAATCAGTGAATAAAGAAAAAATTTATAATTAATTTTGATAAGAACTTACCGAATTATCTCTTTTAGAAGGTGGGTAACTGCAGTCAGCGGAAACAGAAGAACCAATTGAATTTGCCACGGTATCAGTGGATTTGCTCAATTTTAACTTCTATATTAGTAATATATGTCAAATTTGACCTTACGTTAATTAAAATTGGATGATGTTCTTTCAGAGCTCCTTTTAAGTGACATTTCGAAAAGCAGCGAGTGCAGAATTCTTCTCTGCATTCTTGACAGAACTGATTTATTTAAAATTTTAAGTTGTATACCTTTGCAGGCAAGATTTTTTCACATTGTCCACACATTTTAGAAATAGTTTTATCATTGTTCATTTTGGATACACAAACAGCTCGGGAACCTTAAAAGAATATGCCGTTAAACTGAAATACCATCTGGTCGCATTGGCAAAATTTTTATTTTTGTTATATTCTTAATCTACTAGATAATTATAAAGTTATTATATTTACTTCAGGAATGCTCCGATTATTCATTTTACTCTTACTTATTGGTGTTCTACTTGATTCCCAATGAATATTTTTGCTAAAACGAAGTGATAATTCTAAATGTTTAATACTACCTAATTTCTTTATGATGAGCTGCCGAGGCCTTGCAATTTTCTAACATTAATGCCAGACGTTGCGTATCATTTTCTATTTTGTTCCAGTCTGTTGGTTTGGACTTTCTAATGTATCATTTACGAAATACAATTATTAGTACTTTAACTCAATGCGCCTCATTTCGTTCAACTGATAGATTACCTATATTACTATAGAAACGATAGGTCATTGTTCGTATATAGATTGAGATTAACAAGAAATCCAATTGTGTAACTTTAGATAAAATTAACAATTTTATTTGCCTATAACAGGATCCATTTTCAAAAAGGAAATTTAATCATAGACACTTTCAAAATATCTGTTTCATGATTCGTTCGTAGGTCGCATGCTTAAAAGAGTGAATAATCACAATCAAATAAAAGAAACAAAATGTGGTTTGAATAGTAATACTCGGGTTGGTGTAAATACCCACCCTAAGTCTCTAACCTCGGAGCGAGAAGTTTTATTTTAGAGCGACAAACTACATAATTCCCCAGCAAATGCTTTGACTGAGTACAGACATCGCACCTTTACATCTTTTCCACCCACTGATTGTTAGTCTTATGCTTTAAAATGAATAATATCACCAGAGGACTAATTCGACCGCATGCCCACTCATTTTGCGTAGATCGTTAATCATATTTTCTAAACATACCGACCGCAGATTTCCCCTTGTGACTTCGTCCCTAGCAAACGTAAGGCGAACATATCTACTATTATGTTCCTTAAAAAGTACTCAATTCGTTTCTTAAGGAGTATGAGCTCACAAGGGAGTTATATTAAGAATAAAAAATTGCAGAACCATTACCACATTACGCATAAGGAAACTAAAATACAAGGCCCAACCAGAACGTAAAGATTGTTGGAAATACTTATTTAATGAAATAGTGTAGTAGCATTTAGTAAGAAAATAGGATCTTAGAATATAGAAACAGAAAATCATTCGGAGAGAGCAGCGTTTAATTTGGACCAGAGAAGGGCAGACCGAATCTTTTCCGAGACGTCACTAGGAGCATCTGTGTTCCAAATAATCAATTTTTCAACAGGAGTGCCGGCGACTCTGACATTGCCAGTGCCTTCTTCTAAGCTATGCATATCTTCATTTTGCACAACTATGGCCTCCGAACCCAGCGGCATTTCGAACGCCTTCCCAAAGAGTTTTCTGCCTCGTAAATGTGCCGTAAGAGTAGGTTGTGCATCCCCTTCAGATGCACTGTTATAAAAAACAAAGACATGAGGACAAGCAAAAGTAATCATATGGCATAACTACTAGTAATTAAAATACTTGGTAAATATAAATATATATACCTACGAAAAAACATAAATAAATAGCACGAAGCACACCTTGCCTTTACAAAGTCCCTTGGAATTTCTAAGGTAGCTCCATCAGCGTCAATATTGACGGGTAATGAATGTACAATCGATGTTGAAAAGGACATTCCCAAACAAAATATGCACACCAATTTGTAATGGGCGGGTTTTTTGAATCCGTGGTTAGCAAATTTATTTGGCTTTTTTAATTCCAAAATAAACATCTTTATATTTATGGTTTAAGATTTAAATTTAGCTTTAACAATTTTTGCTTAATTTAGCGTATACTTTTTTACAAGTTTTCTTTTCAAATACTACTTATCTCTAGGTCACCCTATTCGCGCATGGTACCCGCGGGCAATTCCGGTTTGATTGGTTGAAAGCTGTAAATAGCCTATTCGAATCGTGTTCTTTGTGAAATTCTTAAATAATTTTTTAATAAATGACAACTGCAGCAGGAAGACGCGGAACGTTCTTTGGAAATGAGAAAATTACATCTCTTGATGAACCAAAGACATCCGTAAAGAACTTCTTGAGTGAAAAGAATTCCAAATATGATCAAGAGAATATTCCTAATGGAACAAAAAACTCTACTACTACTACTAATATCCCAGATTCCTACGTTGGTTACTCAAACCTCCCAGACCAAGCCTTTCGGCGTGCTGTTCGTCAAGGATTCGATTTTAATTTGATGATTATTGGTGAAAGTGGTCTTGGAAAATCCACCTTTGTGAATACTCTCTTTTTGACCGATATTTACGGAGATAGTTATCCTGGCCCTTCTGCCAAGGCTGAAGATAAAGTGGAAATTCGTTCTACGACTGTAAAACTTGAGGAGGATGGTGTTTCTCTACGTTTATCCGTCATTGATACTCCTGGTTTCGGTGAATGTGTTGACAATTCAGAGTGCTGGAAACCTATTGTTGACTACATTGATGCTAGATTTGATGACTATATGACCGTAGAAGGTCGAGTGACTAGAGATTCGAGAAAGATAATTGATAATCGGGTTCACGCTTGTCTGTACTTCCTCGCCCCTACCGGCCACAGACTAAAGACTCTTGATTTTGAATGCTTGAAGCGTATTCAAAATAAGGTGAATATCATTCCAATCATCGGTAAGGCTGATTGTATGACTCCAGAGGAGTGCAAAGAGTTTAAAAAGAATATTTTGGCCGATTTACAAAAGCATCAAATCAAGATTTACGATTTTGTTGACGAAGATAAGGCTAATCGTAAGTGTTCCTTCATATTTTTTGTTTACACATTCAGCAGTCAATTAATTATTAATTGGTCCTGTTTTATAGGAGAAACTAAATCGGACCCTGAGTACCTCAAAATGAGGACCCTGAGAGATCGTATTCCTTTTGCGGTTGTCGGTGCCAATTCTTACATCACGAACAGTGCTGGGAATAAAGTTAGAGCTCGAACTTATCCTTGGGGGACTGTGGAAGTAAACAATGTGGAGCATAATGACTTCGCCGTTCTCTCGTATTATCTTATTAAGGAGCAGATGCAGGTTCGTATTAAGTTTTATTGAGTTATGAATGTTTCAGTTGTGTTCAATCTTATCACTAGCAGATTTTAACATTGCTATAGAGTTTTATCATGTAATTGTGCCAGTTTTTGTAATTTCGATTTCGCACTGATCTTGATTTGTTTGCAGAGTGTATTAATTACAACTTACGTGCTTCTTCGTCTGTTGATATTCTGTGAGTAATTTTTTGCAATATTTTGATGAGCAATGCTTTATTAAAACGTTCTAACATTTTCTTACCTGTGGGTTTATTTGTGACTTTGGGGTTACCCGGTCTTATTAATATGAACGTCTCATTACTCACCTTACGCTTTAAAGCATAATTACAATTGCAGCTTTATTTTTGTATTTCATGAATTGATAATTGGTAGGTAATGATCTTCAAAAATTGTAGATTAAGATCGAGTTCAAAAGTGGTTGAATCGTTCCTTACAATTTCCCTCCAGTTTATAATGTTTCAGCGATTTTGGAACTTAAAAAGTTAGACACTTTCATTCGTGTTTATTCGCCTTAGTAGCACTTTTTTTAATAATAATAATCGTAGCTGAAAAATTATGCATGATCCTAAAATTCATTGGTTCTCAAGAGGGGACTGTTAGTTTATGTCATGTCCACTTATGGCGATCTCCATCGAAATAAAAGTTTTCTTACTGTTTACACAAGTCCATCAGCGTCTTTATTGTTTTCAACTCTTGTTCTGGCCTTGTTGACATTTCCTGTTTGATATCGTAATCTATTTGAAAGGTCTTGCTGGCATATTCTGCACGTAGAGTTGACATATATGGCATCTACCTTTTATCCACATCGGTGCTTATGGCTGTTTTTTGTTATTGAATAAACATTTTAATTTTAAATATCCTTTTATTTATCACTCAAGGTAGAAGTTAAATTTGTAATAATTAGAGAAATATGCAATAATAATAAAATAGCATTAATAATTTATCGAACGTTGTTGAGTTGAGATATTTTCTCCCGTTAGTAATATAATTCGCTTGTGCTCATTCTTAGAAACATAGACAATTTTCAGTACAATATGACTTCGAGATGCGAATAAGATTTGCCATCATATTTCCTTGAATCTCTATGACCTCAAAAACCAATCAAAGAGATTACAACCGACAAGCGTAAAGTATAATTGTTAAAGGTGACGTTTCTATGTTTTTGACCTGTATTTGAGTCATCAAAATCATAAAGAATAATGGACATTTTCTACGATTTTTTTCCAGACGAATGTCTTGCATTAACAGCATTAATGAGACTGCTAGTCCGAATCAACTGTTTTAGAATTAATATTTCACATGAAGTGCTTTTTATTCCATATTTGATGGATTTTATCTAAGCCTTCATAACTTTGTCACGCTGGTATAGGTATTTTGCGGATACACATTTTGAAAATGGGTACATGGCATTTTCTCCACCTTTTTTTGTATGCCTTATTGAAATTGTTCTCAAGGTATCTAATTTTGTTTAGTCTCGTTGCAGTTGAATTCAATCCTTTCCAATGAGAAATTTCATTAATCACATCTGAACATCATGAATTGCGCATCCGAACATGCGTTTCGTTTTCTGTGTAGTTCACAGATCAATTTTCAGTGTTTAGTAGTATTGTTAATACATTTTGATCATTAATCACTCACATTGCTAAGAATCAATGACTGAATACTTTTTCCTTTCAGAATCTCCGAGAAGTGACCCACCGTCGTCACTATGAAAACTACCGAGCGGCCAAGCTCTCTGGCATTGCAGAGGGCAGCAATTTCAAGACTCATGATGGTCAGGACCCAATGATGCTCATGGATGCAGAGAAACGCGAACATGAGGCAAAACTCCGCAAGATGGAGGCTGATATGGAAGCTGTCTTTACTCAAAAGGTCTGTTTTTGAACCTCCGTTATTCTGGTTTTCAGCTATCTTGGAATCAAGATATTCCCTTTGTTGGCTTGAAATGACACCAATGTCTGCAATCAAATTATGCATTTATGAAAGTTTCTTACAAATAGCCTCTTACCAACTGTCCAAATAAAAGCATCCTATTCAACCAATGTTAATTTAAGTGTTAGTTTTTATTGCCATTCTAAGTGGTCTCGAACGTGTTTTATCCGTTTGGTTAGGAATGTGCCGAATTATTGTAAAGTCAAGGGATCTTTAGTCCTTTTTCATTTCCATATTGTTCGGAATGACATCGTGTGTATTTACCTATGTTTCATTATACCAGAAAATTCATATTCCTATATTATGGAAATGGGATTTGTCGATGATCAATGAAATTCTGCATTCACCGAAATTGCAAATGTTGATCCCATTTCTTTTCCTTTGAACCACTTTCAACACTTTTGGGTGAACAGAAATTGATGTTTTTAACCACATTTGGACAATGCAGATTTTGCATTCTCTTTTGCCGATTGATTAATGAAATATATTTTAAGGTAGATTTTAATTGTCTTAGAAAAAACGTAGCTGCCTGGCGGACAAGATTTGCGATTATCTTTCAGGGAACGTTTATATGAAACTACCTGTCTAATAAATAAACACTTTTTCAGTCTATTTTATTTTGGCTGTAATTCAAACTGTTTGACAGTTTTATAGCCTATAAAAGACGTCTAGAAATATTAGGATAAATTTCTTATCGCTTTAATTGCGTATTGAAATAAGAAATCACTTATTGTTACTGTTTAATAGTGATCCTCCTTTTTTAGTTCATGATTCACAGTCACATTCTTTCTCTTTCTAAAATAGGTAGCAGAAAAGAGTGCCAAACAACGTGAATTCGAAGCTGATTTGCTCCGTAGAGCTGAACAAATGCGCGAACAATTGCGTCAAGATGAAGCCGCATTAGAGACTGAACGCAGAACCTTTGAAGAGCGGCGTTCTCAATGGGAGGAAGCCTGGCGCGAATGGGATATTGTTGGAGGAGCTTCCACAGATTCTGGTGGTCCGATGGGCGGTCTGGGTGAACGTGTCCTCTCAGAAGTCATTAAGGAACGAAGCAAAACAGAGAAGAAACGTAAGGGTCTCTTCTGAGATAGGGGAAAACATCTGGTGACTGCATTTATACTCTTCCTCTATCTTCTGTGTAAATTGTGTCGTAGTCATTGTTCTGTCTATCTCTCGCTGCTTCACATTATCTTCCTAAAAATGAATACTGCATTTCTAACTCCCAGTCATTCTTTTAACGATGCTTTTTTTTCTGGATAAGCTTTATATACTCAATAAAGTCGACTTGTAGGAACACCTATTTGATTTTTCGATCTACAGTAATATTTATGCTATTATCTCAAGTTATTATTTGTAAGTTTGGATCTAAAATAGATTGCAAAACAAATTTGTTTCTTCTTAAATAATTGAACATCCGAAATGGGCTTAGGCGGATCAATCAATTTACTTGAGGGAATATCGATCTTTCTTTACCTAACGGACTCTAAAGATCAATAATTTTAACTGGAGAGGAGCTAACTGTGCAGCATTATGGGGAATTTTATGATTCTTCCCTGTAGGTTGCGTGTGGCATCAAATTATTGATTTTTCATAAGGGGAAAAAGATGAGCGAAATTGGGATCGATTTTTCTCTAAGCTTTTAAAATTGTTCTAAAAACAGATGTATTTTTAGTCGCTTTACTTGTGGTAAGCAATGTTAGCATGACTGTTTATTTTCGTTTCGCGTAAACTAAGCTGAATTGGTGTCGATTTTTTGCATTTAGAGTTGTTTTAACACGTGCATTTTATCAATTATATTTAAAATTTGCTTCAAGTAGGAAAGATTAAACAGTTCACAATTAACGAGATTTCGGTTAGTGTTCAGGTGATGGACATTAGGGATGATGTGTCATCCTCTATTGTAGGAATTCCCAACCTACTGGGAGAGAGTAAGAAGCAGAAAGTAACTTGCTAAATTTTGTCGAGTGCAAGGACCCACATCCTTTTTTTGCAAATTAGCTGCCGTATTCGCCTTTGCAATAGCCAAAGTTAGGTCCTAATTATCTTCAAAGGGAGAGTAGCATATTTGGTGAGTGTTCATAAGCCTCTTAGAAGATTTAAATTATGCCTAAAGCATAATTATAGGTACGGCAACCATACTTATGTTCTGTTCTGATGGGTTAACAAAGTAGTACCCTTCCATCCTTGAGTAACATGCTCAGCCTCGCCAGTTTTGACGTCAGTAGACATCAAAGAGCTGAATCTATCATTAACTGATGCAAAAAAAAAACATTTTAAAAATATAATTAAGCAAATTCTGCCTTTTAAATAAGCCAAAATATCATTCTCAGTTCGGTTTGGGTCTCTATTAATGGCAGTTTTCTTCCTAATAAAAAAACTGACTTTTGTTACGTTGTTTATCTGAAGATGATATAGTTCACTTTTGAAAATCACATTTTGGACAAAATGCGCTATTGAGAGATTCTGATTAGTAGAATAGTAAATTCTTCAGTTATAATGCCAACTATCAAGCTGCTACACATTATTTAGATATTCGATTTCAGTACATATTCGTAACTAATAATATAATTACCACAGATTCCAACCTTCGTGGGTGTGACGTATTGGGAACTAGGCGCAAAATCCTTAAAAGACCGCGTCTTATCCAGGTCACGTCCTAGTACTTTGTGTCAATTGCAAACTTTAGGCAGGCAAGCTTGTCGACAGAGGAAAGTCAATCGTACTTAAATCGCTGTATCTCTAAGGAAGTTTATTATGTGGTTCAACACTGAGAGCTCGGATATCACTGCCAGCATTATTATTTTCCCAATAACTACTTTCATCATTATTCTACTGGGTTTGATTTCACATATTTGTTCTTGACCAAATAGGGACATTTCAATTTCAGAAATAAAATTTTTACAGAGAGAATTTATGAATTTTTAGATTCTCCCCGCTGAATTAATTTTAAATACTGGGGATTAATGGTTTGATAACTATCATAACATTAAAAGACGTATTTGATGGCTCGCTCCTATTACTTGAAGGCTTATGTAAAATAGAGATCCATATAAGTTATTGAAATCTAATTACTGTTACCTACTTTGGTGCAATCATATTTTAGGATCAATAATTCAATCAAAACTCCAACCGGAAAATGCTCTTAGTCATCTCAGGTCGTTCAATGGCTGTAAACTGGGACAAATAAGAACCGAAGGTAAAAACGGGGCTTCTATAATGTAACGATGTTTTATTTACCTTTGTTTCGCTAGACATCTTGCCATTTAAGGTCTTGTTCATTAATGTGCACTGACGTTTTCTACGTTTAAAATTTCTTTGCTAGTTTTAACCATTTGCTCTTGATTGCAGGATGAAAGATATGAATCATTTTGTGGCATGACCAACCATTCAACTAAATCAACAGGTCAGATAGCTTTGAATATGGCCGACTTTCCGTATTTCCATGCGGATAACGTTGGTAATATTTCACTTGAACATTACATGGCAGTACAAGCACAAAGTTAAGCTTTCGCTATCGTCGTTTTTTCATTGTTTTTATGAAGAAGAAGAGGAATTTCCCACATCTGCAGTCCCAATAAATCCCATTTTATAACAGAAGGCTATCTTTTGCATTCGGCCCAAGCAAGCCCAGGCAAGTAAGCAGGCAAACGAATGAAAAGCAGTCGGTCCAATATGTGTCTCTTCATTTTCGCACTCATTTTCGCTCCCTGATTGGTTGGTGACCGACTGAATATCGCCTACTCACTCACTGCTGCCTCTAACGCTAAGACATTGTCTGCGGCAACTACCGCTTACAAAGATGATGTAGTCTTGGCTGTTTTCTTTTATTTGTGTGCCGAGAATTGAATTTCAGAGTAATCGTTTTAGCGGAATTACCACTGACGATGTCTTTGTGTTCGCATTGACAAATCAAGATCTTTTTGTCACAATAAGTGGGAATAGTAAGATAGTTTACTTGGTGATGGATGATGGGTGGAGAAAAGGACAGAAGAGAATTCAGGCAATCAGAACTTTATTTTTTCTATGCACTAGTGGTGCAGCAGTCACCGTGCACCTCTGCCAAGTTGGGGACTACTAGATCAATTCCCATCGACGCACATTCAGTGATTTGGATGACCAAACGCCCTAGTTAATTTTAGTTGACAAAATAAAATTTTCTTGTAAGAGCGACTTCAGGATACCTTTTCTCTACCCAATTCAAGTGCTATGAATACTTCTCCCGATGGGTTGGGAAATTTTTTACCTCACTTGATCAGTTAGTTACTTTCACTCAACAGAAGTTGTGATCGTTGTAGCAAGACTTCATGTTCGAAAGTTTACACTTATGGATCTCTAATTATAATAATTACATTTAAAGATTAGGAAAATTGTTATTTACGAGCATTAATAGTTAACGTCAATAGTGTCCAGAATAGATTGATCATTCCCAGCTGGGCACATCAATTTCTTCAGGTAAAATGAATTTTAATCCCGTTTGTGAGCATTCATAAGCGAAAGTATAATCATAGAAGATGATCATTAATGAAACCACTCTGGAATATTCAATATATTGTCTCCGTTCCGTTAATTTGTGGCGTGATACATAATTATCTTGGGCTTCTTTCACGTCAGAGGTCAAGATATTGAGGTCAGTAGGCTCGCATCCGGGACGTGGAGTAAATACCCATATTTGTTTCCTGAGTGACTTAAAAATGTCATTCCTCCAGCCAAAATGATTATCCACATTGATTAATATTTGTCTGCAGAAGGGTGGTTATATGTCAGATTCCCAAGCGAATAAGCAAAAACTTTTAGAATAAGACACTTATCTTCCATAAAACAGGGAGAGAAATTGGGCTAAAGACCGTATCTGTGAGTGCTAAACAATTTAATCATGATTCAAGCTACAATTCGAATATGAAGTTTCAAAACAGAAAACTGCATCTTGATTATTTATACTGATAGGTCTCCATATCTTCTAATTTAATGTGTCCCTCCTTCCACAAATTGCCACGACTCTAATGTCTGATTTTCTTCCACGTCCACGCACGAACACTATTCGGGAATCGATCACTTCTTAAACGTAACCCCCGCGTCCCGATAAACAGGACTTCCACCCTTGGTGTGTGCGTGTTTAACATTATGTGCTTTGTCATAATTAAGGTCTTGTCTCTAAAGTTAAGACGTACCTCTGCCTCGCAAAGCTCAAGATATAATAATTATGAGAGAGGACAAATGTCTGTAACCACTCGTTGCTCTGCTAGCAATTACCCTTCAAAATTCACCAAAAATAGGATTAAAACCAGTGGAGATATCGATCAGTGAGATGGGATTGAGAAAGTCATCTAATTAAGACTTTTTGCAGGCATTCAGGCGCACAGTGTAATATAAGCATTTATGTCAGATCAGGATCAAGTCAGCTCCTGCCGATAGCATTTGTGGAGGGAACATCAACAGTGGAGTTGTAAAAAGAGTGAGTTAGACGCTTGAGATCATGAAGACAGGGATTCAAGGATTGGAAGGTCACAATAAATTCTTGTTTAAATTTAATTTTTTCAACTTCTATTGCTGAATACTCTGTTATTACGGTTTTTGCAGGAAACTGTTTAAAAGGGGAGCATATTTAAAATATGTAAGTTTTGGCTTAGTCACAAGTTGAGATAGAGTTTAGCAAAATCCTTTTGGAAATCCTCTGGAGATACTAAATCCTAACAATCGCATTTTTGATATATGTATATTTTTTAATCAATAACTGTTTGCCATTATGTTTTTTAATTGATATAGGAAGAAAAATGTTATCAAACTTGCCAATTTTACTTGTATCTTTTTCTTTCTTATTCACCCCTTAACTTGATCATCCATACCGCTATTTGTTCAAACTGTGCAATAATTACACTTTCTAAAATTACACTTTAAATTATCCTTTGAATGCCTCTAGAGTAAAAGTGTGCAAAGACACACGGCCGAAAAGTCACCATCTTTTCTTTGTTTGGCCAGAAAAGACATAAATTGTTGCTGATTCATTTATTTCATTCACTAGCACATGAGCCATAAAAAGTGCTGCAAACACATGCTCACACATTTAGAAAAGAGTTAGTCCTGTCCGACTTACTTTTATAATCTGTCATTTCGTCATAAATGGCATTCTATCAGTCTACCTCGTGAATAAAACCGTCAACTTTCTACATTCAGACAGAAAGACAGCCAACGCCGTATCTTAACACGTATCCGGAAATTAAAAGGATATGCCTGTTCTCTCACTTGAACAAAGCAATGAACAAGATTCAATAAATTGAATTCTCTTCCCTTATTGGTATAGAGGGGCGAGTTAATGGACAGTTATTGCCCTGACTGAAACTCATGCCCTTCCCCCTCCTCTTCTCCCCCCCCCCCTCCACATTTATCGATTATTTCGAAAACCCGCTTAATTTGACTAAGGGTTAAAGTAATGCACTTGCTGCTGTAGGAAAAAAGCCTGCGTCGTCAAAGTGGGCGAAAAGTGTGTTTATGCATCAACTTGCGAAGTGGCAGCGGCGCGAATAGAAAAATGAGGCAATGAGTCATAACTTTTCCGTCTTCTATCTCTCCCATTTTTCTATTAACTAGAATTAATTGCAGCGGCAGCGAAGGCGGGCAACATTATTGTGCGTCAATTTTCGCGGGGCAAAAGAATTGTTGAAAATGTGGTCAATTTCATCTTTGAAATTGTCCTCTTAGTGTGCCTGGTTTTCTTTGGCAGAATCGCCTCTATACTTTGGCCTTATATTGAAGATCAAATCAAAAGCTTTTCATTTCAAATGAAATTGAGACGATTAAAGTTCAAATAATCTCTGAACTATTTCATTAGGAAAGAATGGTTCAATAAATAGTTGTTATTACTCAAAATTTTGTCGGTATTAGTTATGCTACAATTGCAGGCCATAAACATCTGACAGGCCGCCTTGAAGTTGTCATTTAATTGGAATTTTTTTCCTTGTAAATATTTGACCGAAATTTAACTTAAATGTGCACATCTCAACGTTAGCCTAAATTGTGCACAACTCTGATGTTTGTAAGGTGTTTTTGTCAAGTTATCTAATTCCATCCTGATTGAGCAATGGTGGAGAGAAATAAAGTACAGAAAGGAGCATAAAAGGAATTTTTTCAAAAAGTCCAAGATTTTTTTGCCATAAAATTAACGCTTCAACCCAACCATCAAAGAAGTTTGAGGTCTTCTCGTTATGGCTTCATGAATCTTAGAAATATTCCTACAGGTTAGACGGATTGAATATATTTATTTCATTGCTAAAGTTAAGGGCATATACGAATATAAGATCATCTATTCAATTCAATTTATGAACATCTCTTGAAAACTCTTTTCTGTCTCCAATTTCCATTTTCGTCATTTTGTATTGACCTCCTAGTTTCCCACTCCACTTCCGAATAACTTGTGCTTCCTTGTGACCATTATCTTCTTATTAACGTTTAGAGAAATCGATTTATAATCAAAAGCAGTCTAGTCAGTATATGTGCCCTTGAATAGTGTATTATTAATATATGCGCACTGATGAATTCGCTTCTCGTAACCCCTATCCAGATTACCACTATGCCAATCGGTGCAAAAGTTTATTACTATACTGGCTTAAAAATCTTTGGAGTGGATTGCTATGAAGATTCCATGAAGGAGAATTTTACATTTATCTTCAAATTCTTTAATTACTTTGGTGAGTAACGGATGGCGATTTATATTCACAGCCTATATATAATCCCGAAATGTTATAGGGTTTACCGTTCATCTATTAAACTGCTCTGAATGTCAACTTCCCCAAAAGGAAGGCCCATATTCGAAAAACTTCTCAATTTCGTACACTTTCATATCTTTTCTTATAATTCAAAGTGTATTTCTGAAAACGTTCAATGAGAAGGAAGCATATTTCCTAAATACAAGCAGAAATTAGAAGAGTAAATGGTAACTTCTGAAGGTGCATATTAATGTAAAAGTGGCCAGTTAGATATGACTGACCAACCGCTAATCATTTGCTGTGTAATAAAAGTGGAATTCAACGTGTTGTAATCCCATTACTAACGCCCAAGATCCCATATTTTCACTACAACACAAAATATTGACATATGTTATGCATGGAAGGTGAATCATCTCCAACATTTCTACAATTGCGCACAAATTGCCAACAGATCCCCCGGAGATGAAGAAATGCCTGTCCTTTTTGGCCCAATATGTGGGCACAGACAGAAGAGATAGTGCTAGTGACTCAGCTACAAAGTCTAGCTAAATTCGTCTATCTGCAAATATTTGAAAGCTATTAAGTGTAGCAAAATAAAACTTAAAAGCTGCACCCTTGAGAAATGGCGTCATATTTTGAAGACTCCCATGTTTGTGAAATCCGGCTTTTATTACCGACGACCGCTGCTGGCGTAGATCACCTTGGTTCTAGCGACCCATCCAGACCTGGAATTACACTTCTTCCAGTTTCAAGATTGCAAGATTAGTAATCGATAAATCTAATGTTCAAGTGATGAATTCTCTTCAAATAATTTTTGTGAGTTTTACTCAAGAAATCAAAAATACTTTATTTTACTTCGTGTTTGATTTCGTCCTCCCATATATCAAGACCTTAGTTAAATTAATAATCGGTATTTTGTAGCATTCTACCGAACTCACATGCTGACACATTTCTGGACTGTTCTAATTGCTAATTAGTGATTATCATTGGCTTCTTGCCAATTGAAGAAAGCCAAACTGTAAATCCCACTTTGAATACCGTAGTTTTGCTTCTTTATCACAACTCTGCTTCTATTAATGTCGTGGCAACGCTTATTTCTTATTCGCCGAAACTTCAATCCCTATTTTACTTCTCTCTCTTATTCTTTGCAGTGAGCTCTTGCTTTTCACCCAATACTTGATCCTCTAATTTGAGAGAGGCTGTTGCATCCTGTTAGCTTTTGTAAAGCTAACTTGTATTGTAACACGATGTAGCTAAGACTAACTTGAGCGAACTCGTAAATTAGTTTTAATGTGTAGTACTCCTTTATGAATCAAATCTTCACGGACCAAGAAATCTGTGGGTATGAATTTTGATTTAAGTCTAGCACTGGGTTCTAGTTTCCTTAATTAATAAATTGCTTTAATATGTGTTTTCACAATATCTAATACGCTACATAGTATTCAAACGATATTCATAATCTGTAGATTGAGGATATCCTGGAGTCCTGCCATCACCTCTTTGCTGAACAATAAAAACCAGTGCATTCAAACTCTAAACTATCAAGGCGAGGATATATTAAAAAAATACTTTGACGTTATCCTACAGCGAAACTAAATTTTTAACTTAGGCCTTCATCCCATTTGATTGAATAACCCATAATCTCTATATTGTACGTATGAAATAACTAGACTTTTACACATCAATACAATTATTGAACTGTAATAAGTTTTCGCCATAACAAGAACCTATTTCTCCTTGGCTGGGATATTGGTGTCGTAGATCGTTGAAGAAACGAACTCTTTCAAATAAATTTGCGGTGTCCATGGCAAAGAGGCATATCTAGTCTTGAAAAGACGGAACAAAGCAATTCCTGACTAATCCGAGTATATAAAATGCAACTGACTGATCAAAGTTAATGAGAATATGATGGACTCAAATGGAGCACAAGAATAGACCATCATCAATCGGATATACCAGTATGTTTGTCCCAAACTTATAAAGATGACCATCACTAGCCGTCCGATTAACTGGAGTCTAGACACGGTGTTTAAAACTAGGGGAAAATGGGGACGACAGACGGGGTTCGCCCTCTGAAAAATATTAAACCTCTATCCTAAGTACTTGGGAGCCTTATTTAGTGGCATTGGAGAAGCCAGAGTTCACCTAACCTTCAGCTAATAATTAAAAAAAGGATGATAAATATTACCTATAAGTCGTTTAAATGGTAAATAATAGTGAAAGAACTCAGTAGCCCATTGTCGGTATCACCTAAAATAATTCAGCAGTTTGAGCGGAGTCTACAACCAAGAAAATAGCAAAAACGTGGACACAAATGTGAATGTAATATACATCCTACTTGGCGTGTATAAGTAGCAAAACACAAATAGACAATTGTTCAATGAAATTGAGCTGGCAGACAATGCGGGAATCTGCGAAATCAATGTCCATCTGTTCACACCCACTAAGCGAAACGGACAACTTAACTGGTCAGTTTTAGTTAATAAAGAACGTGGTAGAAATTGAGTCCCACATCAGAAAAGCTCCACGATACCATCCCTCTGCAAGATGATCGAGAAAAATCCTCCCTACATGGGATCTACGATTAAATCATAATGGGTGATAAAAATTGCCCTTGCAAGCCAACAATAAGCAGATTCAAAAAAATCATTAACACCGTATTTAATTAACACAATATTAGCAAATCTCTCACCAGAGAGCCTATTATAGAAAACGTCAAAATGGGAGCTTCTCTACGTGAGACGTCATAATACTGCGCCGCTAAAACAGACAAGCATTAAAAAAATACACTCACAAATGAGAGGAGACGTTATCTTTGAAAAACATTTAATAGCAGATCATTGAATCACAAAAATGTTGGAAAAAAACTTATTCATCAATATACAGAGAAAACTTAAATTGAAGATATGAACGAAGTATTATAGCAGTCATCAGATTTATAAAAAATAAAAAAAATGCATAAATCTTAAACTCTACCGAAACCAAAATTACAATTACGAGCAGGCGTGAAATAAAATCCGATTGGAACATATCCTTCAGAAATTACGATTTATTAGCATATTAATTTACAACAACATTGATCTTATTCTTCTCGACAAGGTATTTCCAACCTCGGGATTCTTCTCCAATGTCGGTAACAACAATGCAGGAAACAGATACAACCTTTCTTGGCATACCCTTGCGATCTAGCTTGCAGAGACCGGCCATCTCACCGAGCTGCTTGCCATCGGGCACCTGAGGGTATTAATTAGACTTTCGGAACCTTATTTACCTTGATGAGTGGAATTTCGTACTCATGACAGAGGGCTTCGACAGTAAGAGAGTAACTGGGCTCGTCACAACTCTCAGATAAAAAGCAGACAATAGCCTCTCGCTTCTCCAGAGCTTTTGCACACTGGTGAATTCCTCTAATGAGACCATTAACTGCAAGGGCGTTCTTGAGTA
This sequence comes from Hymenolepis diminuta, assembly GCA_900708905.1. NCBI lineage: Eukaryota > Metazoa > Platyhelminthes > Cestoda > Cyclophyllidea > Hymenolepididae > Hymenolepis > Hymenolepis diminuta. The sequence continues at coordinate 1,769,797 of CAADRB010000005.1, read as the reverse complement.
CTTCCCTTAAGGCTGAGTCAAAATCAATCTCAATCGCTTCCATCGTAAAACGCAAACCGATAAGCGTGAAATACCACCAAACTATTTCTTAAAGTGCGCTCGTCAGGTCAGTGATTATTTTAAACACAAAATGAATGAAAATGTAATTCCAAAGTAAAAGTAAGATTTCTATTGGTTTTAGTTTATTAATTAATGACAATTCATATGTTGTTTATCATTTGGCAGTTCATTATATATTGATTTCCATGTTGCCACGGTTGCCAAATTGTATGTAGTTATATGCTTTTGCTTCGCACTTTGCTAATTTAAATGAAAATATATCGAATAAAATGGGTAAAAATGTATTTCTCTATTGGAAGAGTACTTGCTACAAAATGCATTATTTTAAATTTCGAACTAATAAATATCACATTTATAGGCCAATGACTTATTAAAGTTTTTTGCCAAGAGTACTCAAGGGAAAATTTAAAGAAGGAACTAGGAGTGCGCATATCAAATATCTAATTCATCTTCCTACTTTGCAACAAGTTTAGAATTCCTTTAATTTAGTGATATTAAGTTGATTTCCAATTTTAATAAGTTTTAGAAATAAAATGGACTAGTTTATTACATCCAAATTAATAACATTGTTTTCAATCTTCTGTGAAAGTTCGGATGTCAAAAATTTCACTTGGACCGTTCTTGACAAAGAGCAGAATTATTAGTGGGAAATTTTGACTTGACGTTATAAATTAATTTTATGGACGAAGTATCGAATACTTAAATACAGTCATGCCTACAAATTAAAAATAAAACCCTTGAAATTATTGAAATTTTTATTTCTTGCACTCTTTGGTGGTCACAGTTATTTAGATCATTAGCTTTTCATCTAAAGCATATATATGTATATATATAGGTTTATGTACATAGTAAGAGTCACTGGAGTTAATTCATTATTAATCTGAGGTCTCTTCAATTTTAAATAATTATAATACTAGTATAATTTTACAAAAATTTAAGGAGATATAGTTGGTTGAACATGAAGGGTTTGATTCCATGTACACAATTTAGAGATGATTTGATGCTTATTCTAAGGATAGGGATTCCATATATTATGTAAAGCAGGATATCTTTTTATTAATTTTAGATGGCGTATTGACAGTTAGGGATGAGTGCAATATAAGTCATCCCCTGATATTGTACAAAAATTTTTTTAAAATAATTACGTCGAGATAGTATGTTTTAAGCTCTTTTAATCGAAATATTTTATTTTGTTTGTTTGTTTCAAAAGAAATCACTTTACTTGCATTGACCACTCAGTGGTAGGCCGTCGACAATTGGTTGATCGGTTCGACTTTCGTAACAGCATTTATAAAATCGCAATTTTAAGATTTTTGAGGAAATGGTGTAAATTGTTCGTGTACATTTTGTTCACATTTGAAGCGTCATTTATGATTATTAGGTTTCAATAATCTTTTGAAATGTACTGGCCAGATATCTGCGCTAATCCTCCGACTTACGGGATAGAATCTTTGAAGATATGACCTCCAACGCCGCCGACATAAATAATGAAATCCTCACCTCAGAAAAAGATCGCGGGAATTACAATATTCAACCACCAACAAATCCAACATTAGAGCAAATGCAGGTCGCACGGAAGGAAAGTAGTTCGGGATTTATGCTCCTCAGCGTTAGACACACGTCAAACATTGGAAGTCTAAGCAATGGTCGAGAGATGCACCCCCTTGTGGAGAATTATGACGAAAATTATGTTAGAGCTGCCACCATGCAAGCAGCTTCCAACACAATGGTGGCCAATAACCCTGACATGAGTCGTCACTTTTCTTCTACCATGTCTCTGGAAGCTGAAGAATACGACAATAATGAAGACAACTCAGATCCGCATTCCGAACCGAATCAATTTTCTCATAACCAACAACAACAACATCAGTTTGTCATGCGCAATCCACCCTCAAATTTCAATCCACCCCATGTATGTTGGCAAACAGCTATACGATTTTCTATCGATTTCATTACATTGAACATAAATTCTTACCTCTTTTTGATAGATTGCGACTATGGAACCCCCAGTAAATGGCACTCAAGTTGTAGATGGTTTGAGACCTGTGGCGGTATCTAATCTTGCGCAAATCCAATTGTCACCGGGAGCCGTTCCAATTCCAGCAGCTGTCGTACAATCACCTCAACAACCACCACCACCCATCGCCGCGGTGCCTGTAGTCTTTCATCAGATCAACAGTCATGAGTCAACATTGATTCCAGTTGCATCTCTCGACTCATTGACACAACTGCAATCAGCTGGCATTCTGCCCGGTTCTACTCATGAACCACGACCATCTGTCCAGCTGACAGAAATATCCCCCTTCAGGTACTCTGATCCATCAGGAATGCCCCCAACGGTCATCGCCATAACCTCAGTGGCTGCTATGGAAGGAGCAGCACAAGCAGCCAACCTAGCTCCAGGTCAACAAACAGTCTCTGCGGTGCTCAACGAGCCTTCAATCCAAAGCATAATCGATCAAATGACCACAGAACCTCTGCGATCTGTTTCTGATGCCCTTCTGTCTAACCCTCTGCTGACCTCTTTCAACACACCCATTCAACCAGCATCGCGGTTTCGAAAGGCTCGTATTCACGAGACGGTAGAACAGTGGAGTTCTAAACGCATATCTCTGCATGACTGCCATTTGAAGGCGGTACCTGACTGGGTCACGTATTTGCAATCGAGACCTATCGATACGACTTTCAATCATCCCATCGCCCAGCAGGGTCGTTGTCTCTATTGCTTTGTTCCGGGTAATTTTGGTGAGTTTACTTGTAGTCTTAGATTCTCGTTATACTAATCGTATTTCATTGTTTGTGATCTAAATTTTGCCTAATATTGAGTTTAAACCTCATCTTAGACAGTTTTTTTCCCTCAGGAAGCATCTCGAAATGTTAGGTATTCATTACAAACGTTTCACAAGCATGATACTGTAGTCGTAGTTTGTAGCTGAAAACAATTGACAGTTTTCATCGCAATAATGACTCCTTTCTCATTCTGCCAACATGATGAGTGCTTCTTTGATAGCGTCCCAAGGCGAAGTCTTCTTTGTGGCATTTTACTAAAAGGGTCCTTTGGACTAGCTCATCATAAGCTATGGTAGAATGAAGGTTTAAGATTATCCATTCCGCAGTATTCAGGTGGACTTCAAGCCTCTGACCATCGGAAACTCTTAGTACAATTGCTAAAAACCTGTTATAGGAAACAGGCTTCACAAATTGTTAACGCAATTGGGATCTGCTTGAAATATATTGTTCTTTTCTCTACGTTCTAGGCTCACAGTGCAGTAAACATAATCACAATCAAAATTTCTCGAAATTCCTCATTGGGGCTAGTTCAAAACACCACCACACAAGAAGTGCGACATGTTCCCTCCCAACTGTGCCAGAAACTTCGGAGCAATCTCACATCATCCAGGCCGCATTTACAGCCTATCGGGCGGCCACTCAACAAGGCTACAATCTCAAGAATCTCCTTTCAACATGGGATTCCGGCGAACGTTCAGCAAATAAAGCTTTACTTGAACAGTTTGGGCGTTCTCTTTCACCCAAGACCAACAAAGATCCTCACGGCTTGAAACCCAATGCATCGGAGCCTGTTCTCGCATTATCTGCTTCTACCGTCACTCATCATCAACGTCAGCAGATTGAGACGGCTTATAACTCCACTGATTTCAACGCGAACATACCTATTCAGGGTAATGAGGAACTCTCTAACGAGGGTCTAACTATGGTTGCTCGACCCACGGGAGCTACTCATCAACAGCATCCTTCCGAATTAGTTTCTGTGTTAGAACAACCTCAAGCTCCTCCTAATGGCGTTCCTCAAGCACTAGAGGTCTCCCCCACACACGCTTCTGACCCTTCCGTTGCCTATCTTCGAAGACAGATACCTTTGAATTCGGAGGAAGGAGAGGCAGCAGCACGTTCTGAATGTGTTCAAGTCCAACCTCCAAGCACTCTTCCCGTCACGATGCCAGATCAACGGTTAATTGCTCCACCTCCTACAAGTCCTACTCTGGCTACGTTAGTGGTGGGAGGAGTTGAACAAACTTCTGCTGCTGTTGTTGCTCCCGCGGTTTCACCCCGGAACATGCAATCTTTCTCTGGAACTGCCATCGGCTCTGTCCAACTCTCGCCTGACAGGGAAATATCTGGAGGTATTGGTGGTGGAATTGTGGCTGCTATTCCACAAGTACCCGTCCCTTCGACTGCTAGCAACCATAATCTCACTAGCGTCATTTCATCTTCCCTAGATCATATGTGAGTAGTCCTGACTTTGATCTATTTGATAAATTAGATGTTAATTTACAGGACAGAGGGAGAGGTAGTGAAATTGAAAGGTTTCGGTCCTGAAGAGTAAAAATTTCATTAGAGCTCGGATTTTCTGTTTTCAAAACATAATTTCGGTACAGATTATCGAGGAAGCTACGTTGTTTGAAGAACTAATGTGGAAATTGTATTGGATGTCGTTTTTCATGCATTTTCACATTTAAAAACGTCCGAAACCCGGTTCTAATTTATTCAACAGTAGCATAAATCTAGGGCTAAAAAAGGTCCAATTGTTATCTTGTCTTCATAGCTGCAACGTAGTATAAATTTTTATTTCGTGTCTCACATTGGAAAGGTTTTGATAATAAGTTCCTTTATTTACAACGTTATTGCTAATGTTTGGAGTAGCAAATGTGTGACAGAGGAAGTTTATTCTTGAAAACTGGAAAATGTTAGGGTACTTTTTGTATTATTTTTGGGTGTTGTAGTCCTTTGTGTCTGTAGCTCAGTTTTTTTCTCTGTACTTTTATAAAATTTGTTAGGGAATCAAATATATTTGATTTAATGATGTTTCGGATGCCGTTATCTTTTGTCGGTTTCGAAAGGTTTAAAATTGGAGACATTAATAGTAGTTGGAATTCACTGGGCTCCCAGTATGGTAATCTCTTTCTCTTTTCTTATTTAAAGCTATTTTTTCCAGACGAATTTAAGTGGTACTTCTTCTCATAATTTATAAAATGTGCGCGCTAGTGGTATAGTGTTCCAATTCACAAGTTTCTAGCTCGATGCTCATCGGTAGACATCCAGTGAATGGTGGTTGTTTATACCGAGTTTCTTTTCAGGAGATTGATGAAAAACAGGTTTTGAACTTATTGATTTCATACAAAATCTAATTTATTTCCGTTGTCCTTGTTTCTTTTATCGTTTATTACAAGTAACCTCATTAAAAATCACATTGAAAATATTGCACCACGTGCTGTTCGATGCTTTGGGGGCGTGGCGCTTGGAATGCAGTATTTTTTTTGCATCCTAATTAATGCTAAACACTGAATTATTTGGACAATGTTGATCGTGTCTTATTATACGATGTTTTTGTTGTTTAGGCAAAAAGCACGTACGTGTGGGTGTGTTTATTTGACCACACTGGCTGAATACTAATAAAATTATCAAGTTTGTTGTTGTCTTATGATGATGATGAAAAAGATTGAAATATGGAAAGAAAAAGCTCTTGTTGCGACGACAGTGGAGCGCAGAGTCTCGTGCTGAGTTTTTATATTTCTCTCGCAGCTCAGCCAGTCGCGCGTATTCTGCGGAGAGTGCGTTAAAGTGCGGAGAACAGCAGCAGCAATTTCTATTTCGCTTAATGAATGGTTAGCTCAAATTATTTTGCTGTTGTGGCATGCTTAGAGCTTTTCTAGTCTAGCTTTTTCTAGGAGGGAATAAAAACGAAAAAGGATATTGACCTTCTCTTTGGCACTGGGCTAGAAATTAGGCTATTTAGATGTTCATAGTTTGGTTAGTTTGGAGAGAAAAGTCATCCAAGCTCTTTCAGAGAATTCTTTCAATTTCTTGTGAAGTTAAACCCATCCAATTTAATATTAACTAGGAATTTGTTAATTTCGATATTGATCTGAAGAGAGTGTATCCTAAAAGAGATTGGACATCCGGAAGACTTTTCGCATTTTGACGTTCATGCTGCCATCTCTCCATTGATCAGTGAAGTATTGCGAAATCGTGTTAACTAGGTCTGTACCGAGAGAAAACGGGAAACATTTCAGAGCCTTTTCTTACAGAGAACTTCATTTAGCCATCCTTTTGGCGAAAAGTATGGTATACGGTAGATCTCGGGCTCGCGTTAATCATATATTTTCGAAACATAACGTTTTCAGTCAATAATTTCGAGTATACCAAAGGTGTATTGAGAAGTAAAACGACTTGGAGTCCTTATTTTTGAGGAATTCCTTCTATTTTGGTTTCGATGGGTTTATAATCCATCTTAATCGGCAGTTTGTAAGAATAAGATCTATTTCTTTTTGTGTATCGTGAATTGTACACCAAATATTGTTGACGCCTATATCAACAGGAAAGGACTTCTCGCTTATTCAGAGGAGAAAGAATTTCTGGAGCTTTTCCTATTGAGTATTGGCTGGTTCGAATAGTCATTCCATCATTAGCTTTGATAGGTGAATTTCAAATTAGTTATATCTAATTTTATTGACATTTATGTTACTGATAAAGTTGTTGAATCTCTACTGAATAGTTTCAATATAATACTTTTGATTATGATTCAAATGAATGCTACACGTTAGCATCTCAATGTAAAATTTCTAAGTTACCTGCATTCTCTTTTAAGAATTTTATTTTGTATCTACTTCTCCCGCTGCGAAGGTTATTTATGTTTATTCAACAACCTCAAATTTACTTTTTTTGCTTCGTGTTTATGGCGAGTTGCAAATTAGCACTGAAAATATGTACTTTTACCCCTAAGTACACAGTTTTTCTTGCCTTCGCTTGGTTGCTTTCTCTCCCGTCCCATAAATAGTCGTGAAAGAGAGAAATTGAATTCCTAAAGCTTGGCGTGGTGATAACTAACCACTCTTTTGACGTTTGCCATGCTTTCTGAAGAACGTTTAAAAGACGCTGCCAAGCCTTAAAAAAAGATGTTCTAGTTAAAGAAGGTAGTCCCCTGTTGGCGTGGCAGGCAACGTGCACCTTTACTAAGTCAGAGATCATGAGATCTAGGTTCATTACCGGTATACATCTATTGATGTGGATGACCAAGGATCGTTTACAAAGCGTATCTTTCAGATTTACATTTTTGACAGAATAAGGGGATTTTATTCTTGTGTTTGTGATTTAAATCTGTTCAGCAGGCATGTTTTGTTAATTCGAGTATTGGTTGTATTTATCCGCCTTTGTGGAGTAATAATGGTTACCAATTGAAACAGGATACGAGCTTGTAAAGAAGAAATTAACAACCCGACTATCCTAGTATTTTCCGCTGTCGGATGTGTGATTTTGTATCATTATTTCCAAATTCAAGCTGCTCTACGAATTAAAAGGAAAACGTTTGCCTTAAAATTAAAAACCGAAGAGCATGTTAAAATCCAAAAGATAATCGCAGTTCTATCTCTTCAATTTACTATAATTTGAAAACTTTCCATATTTTTTATCCAATTCGTATCCCGAGTGCAATCTTGAAATAAATAACCATACTATTATCCGCCTCCAAACTTCAAAGTCACCTATAAAGTGCCTCAAAGATTGGTGACTGACATTCTGCTATGTAACGTTTTAACTACCCTCGTCTTTCGTAAGTCTTTAGACATTCATAAATTGGGCACTTGAAGTCGTTACTGGTCATTATATTGGTGGTAGAATGACCTCTTTAATAGTGGTCAAATTAATTAATTAATATTTAACATGAGATGAGCTGGAATGCGGGATTCTCTTCAGAGTGGCTTCAGAATATTAGCCTTAGGGAAAATTATCATCTTAGTAATTGTATTTTATTTGAATTCTGTCGAGGTTTCATTCGATTAACAGTTTTCGACTACTAGTACGAAGTGGGGGCGAAAAAAGAAATGCAATCTCACTATCCTTAATGCACGCCTTATATTTGAGAGAGAGCGATTAATACATTCATTTGACAAACGGTATCGGTAGATGCTATCTTTATTTAATGGAATGTTTTAAATGATGAAAAGCAGAATGCATGCTGCTCATACGCACCTATTTAATCATTGTGCACTTTCAATAAACACAAAAGAGCACATGCGAATGATTCTCCCTTTTTATTTAATTTTTCCCATGGGAATTGATTGGCAGCCTCCTCCTCTTCTAACCTTAACGACATCGCCGTCATCGCTTTTGAGCTGAGAGTGAAAGCTCCTGAGCCGATTTATAAATGCAAATCTTTTGACTGGGAGATTTCCGATCATAATTACTTGAAGGCATTTGTGTGTAGGCTTTGGGAGATAATTAATAAGCTCGGGTAATATCCCTAACCCTGTCGGAATTCCAGAAATTTAGTTAATTATTTATGGTACCGAAGGAGATAGCCAAGAAATAAATGCAGACTTTTGACTTAGATATTTAAAACGGAAATACCTGGGTGTTTCAGATTGACTGACTTTTTTGTCAAATCGCAGTTTCTTATTCACCAACTTAAGCACCATCGCTTTCTCGCATCTTTATTAATCTGCGTTCTTTGATCAAAATCTTTGTCCTACAGGTAGTTCGGGTTTAATGTGGTTTCTGTACCAAATTGTTGTCTGTTAGTTGGCTTGTGGACCAAGTATGTGGGTCGTACGTAGATGTCTAAGAAGGCAAAAAAACATTTTTCTAGTCTTTGAGTATATTACTTAATTTTTATAGAACCAAGAATTATATTTTTTGCCGAATTCGTTTAATCCCTCAATGTTGTGTAGCATCTTTACTGTATTTTCGCTGCCTGAAATAGTCGATTTAGTAGGGGTTAGTTAAATCCTTTAGTACTGGATTTTGATTTTTCAATCGTCTGAAACTTTTAATCCAATCTCCCTATTGCTTCCATTTTTAAAAGACTGAAGCCTATCTACAGGATGGTTAAGAACCAGCCCTTTAGTTTATAGCTTGAATTATTCGATCATTAATCACCTTTTCATAAAAGGGAGATGAGACAAAAAACGTAACATGAGGTTTTATTTGAACTTTGAATTATACATAAGGATTCGACTACAGTTCCTTAAACTATTAGAGATTCTACTATCGAACTGATAATTGGTCACGTTCTTGAATATTTAGATGTCTGTAAATCTTTATGGGACGTTAGATTTCAGTTCTTAATGTGCTCCAAAAGTTCTGACTATTTCTTCCTCTCAGTTTCCGAATCCCAATTTTGAATGTTTTTCAGCAGATATCTTTAATCTCTTTTATCATTTATCAAATACCCCTTGAACTGCTTAAATGGAATCACATTTTGTTTAAGTGGTGATTCAGTTGCAATGTGAAGGAAAGTTAAAGGAGAATTAATGGTCTTTTATCAAACTTGATTGTATGTGAGTATTTGTTAGTGTTGGCAGAAATCTTTAAATTTGCACTATTAGAATAGTAGACTATCTCCTACGTACGTTAAGAAAGTTCAATTAATATATTTTTAATCGCACAGTAAATAATAACTAATGTGACATGTAATCCGTCTGTTGTTATTTTCAAATTTGTAAGTCTTGCTCTTCTTAAGTGTGTGTGTGCCTACAAGTGATTTTTTCATTCTTAGAGATCCTTACGTCCAAGGTAAGATACTTTGAACTTATAAGAATGTTCTAGTCATCCCTTGTAATAAGGGGTGAAAGGAGAGCTTTTTCCCTCCTAGAGCCATGCAATTATAACTTAATTGGTCCAGTTAATATCCCACCTTTCCCATAGAATGGGAAAAAGCCCTCCTTTTATCCTTTCATGTAATTAGTCAAATAGCTCTAAAGCGGTGGCTGTATGGATAATCTGAGTTTGAAAGGGGACCAACATTTTTTCACCCTTCTCCCCTTGTGGCTAAGTTGTGCGCGAAATGGCGGTCATTTATCGACAAAGTTTGGGTTCTATTTTTTCGGATTGGCTCATAACTTAGTAAAGTATATTTTAGTGAATAGTAAGATTGGCCGTCCAAGTAAAAAATGTACATAAACTTGTATAGAACCATTGTTTTTTTCTTAATGACAAGTTGGCGACGCTAAAACAACTAATGGGACTATACTAAATCTTAAAGCTTTCTTTTTTTGCTGGGAATAAAAACCAAAGGATAATCGAGAATAATAGTATTTGCAGGTAAAACCCTTTTAAGTTGAGATGTTTGGTATAATCTTCTAAGAGTACAATTGTTCAACAGATGTCAGCTTACTTGGCTTTAATATCGCATACGTCTAGAGAAAGGAAAGTGAAGTAGAGTTAATAATTCAAGTTTTAGGATGCTTCTTTCTTCTTTTGCTGCTTAACACCTCATCAAATTTAAGTTGTAAAAGCTGAATTTCTCTTAGAACATCCTTCCAGTTAAATTCTGAACGTGTTAAAAGGATCATAGAGTAAGGTTTAAAAATTCAGATATAGTAACTAGTGTTTCTCATAACTAATCTTAAGAGTCTTGATTACTTAATTGTTCTTGAGGTGTTTAAGAGAGTCTCTGTCCGTTTAAGAAGGGCTAAACTTTATTGTATTTTTCCTGTCTTGTAGTTATATCGTAATTTAGTGAGCTATACTCAAATCGTTAGCAGTATTCTCCTAGCCTCTTTTCATGTACTTCAATCAGATCAAGTTGTTTCTTATTCACTGCTTTCTAACTTTTGGTTAAGATCCTGCTGTTTTATTGGTCAATCAGCTTGCTAGATAATGGACACTTCCAATATAAAATAATATCTTCTACGCGTAAATGTATACATTTAGGAATGTAGCAAAAGCGTTATATGTGCGTAGTTGTTAGTGCTTTGTGGAAACATCATTTGAGGTATTAGGGCAGAACCTTTTTAAGGAAACACTGTTCACGCACATAATGAGTTATCTCTGGCTGTTAACTTGACTCTTCTAAAAATTGTCATCCCTATCTAATCTGCTATTCGAAAGCCTAATGATGGTTCTACCTCTGTGCACTTCGGTAAAATGGGCTTATCAATCTGCGAATCTAGTGCACCATTATGAAGTTGGCATTTAGTAATTTCAAGCTTGTATATGAAAAATGCAGGGGAATAGTTTTAAGTCCGATATTTTAATTAGCGAGGAGCATTTAAATTTTTTATATATTTATTATTGTTATTAATGTATATCCTTGACGCGATTTAGAGATTAAAATCAAATATTTCGAAGGTCAAGATGCAGTTTTTGTATAGGTTTTCTGTTCTATAAGTGGGTTGAACAGGGCATTGGAGTTCGACTGCAGTCTAAATGGGGATATATTAAGTAGAAAATCCCATTGTATGTTTGTTTTCACAAATCCTCATCTGCGATCCCCACAACCGTAAAGAAGCTTAAACTAGGAAGTGGATTGAAATGAAAATTTATTGACAACTCCTCTCTATTCATTACAATATAAACTAAATTTTCTGATCTTCAGTCAGTGCAAATCAATTTGATAAGTTTTGCTGACCTGGATTTAGTATTAGTAGAATTTCGTCCGGAATTTGCTTTCTGCAAGATCTTAGAAAATATAAAATCCTTTCCTTACGCGCAATATTCTTTTATCTCTTAGGCATGCAGTCAAAGCTTGGCTCCCTAATGGGGCGCTACGGTAACTTGGAGGAAAAGGTCTTAGGCGAACGCTGTTCACAGTGATGACTCAGCACTAGTTTGGACAGCCTAATTTGTTTAGAATGCCAGCAAGATTCAAATTGTTACTATTATTCGAAGTTTCCAATTGTTTTGATCAGTTCATTATTCTCTCAGTTGTTCTTCAGTTTCCAGTTTAATAGTTATGCAATTTGTGCATATTAAAACAAGTTGGAACAGCTCTTAGATAGTTAAGATGTCATCCCAGTTACAATTTTTCGTTATTCTACATTGTATATTGTTGTACAAAAGTTGTTCCACATCATTACTAGCCGAACTGCTGATTGCTTGAAATTAATATAAGATCCAAAGAAAGTTGGAAAATGAAATCGACCTGTGGAGTCTATATTTTTATATCTCGTTCATTACTCCAAGTTGGCCATCAGGATTTAATGTTTCACTTTAAATATCATCTCATAGTGAAATTTGTATGGAATTGTGGATGACATTGACAAATGATGATAAATAAACGATCACCCTTTTTATTAAATTTGAAACCACAAGAACAAAGCAGTTTAAAATCATTGAGGTTGACTGCATTTTTTTTATAATGGATTTCAATGCAGAAATGCAGGAAAGCATTTTCTATCATTCACTTTGAGCAAAGGAGTAGCATCATCAAGCTCTCCTAGTGAGAAGCTCGACTTAATCAGTACAGTTAGCCATTTCGCTCATTGGCTAGGTACCATTAGGTACCGAGTCTGTTTTGTCCCTCCAATTCTCATTTTTCATTACAAGGGTTGAAAAGGGTTCATTTAATTTTTTAGTCTATCCGAAGATGGTGTATCGACGATTACAATTCCACAGACACAGGCCCCAGCTCCAGCAGTTGCCGTTGTTGCTGCTGCACCAGTTGTCACCACAGCTGCCGCCACAACAACAGACCTTGCTCGAACGATCACTCCCTCAGTAATCTCAAATCTCCCTCCAACAATTGGCAGCCATTCAGCAGCAGCAACCAGCTTGGATTTCAGTGCCGCATCGAGGAACATTTGCGAGGCTGTAGAGGCTGTAGCGAATGTTTATGCTCCTCCCCTTGCCATTGGGCCAATGAACGCCTCATCCCCCTCTTCCATGCAAATCTCTCCCTCGCCTCCCCCTCTCTCTCAAACGCCTTATCCTGCGATGGCTTCCAATTCACCGTCTTCAAATAACAACACTAACGCGACTACTACCTCAGTCTCTGGAAATTTGCAGGCACCTGTTCCTAAGTGTATGGTATGTTCCCATTCCCTACGTGTCTTATTTTTTTGATGCCTCTAAATTTGAATGATCCTTTCTGGCGCTTCCGACGAAGTTAAATGATTAGGAAATGGTATATCTTCACCCGATTTCGCTTAGTTTTTGATTTACTAAGTTTGTACGCCTCCTTCTGACATATAAGTTAAATGATCAAGGAAGGGGTTTGTTCTGTAAGGAAGGTCAAATGGTGACAGGTCAGTTTGTTATGAACAGAAAGACATTTATATGCGCACTTGACACTATCGCTTCTGTTTTGGTGATTTTTTTTGCTTGGAAGCTGGGGATTGCTTCTCTTGGCTGGGATATTATTATTCCGGTTTTGAGAAGTTCTTGTTTTGTCTCGCTTAGGCTATCATTACAATATTAGTACTATCAGGCTTTGAATATCCTTCAGTGTTCTATCCTCACCTCTTAGAAGGCAGTCGTACTATTTGAGCACAATATATTAGTGTTAGTTTGCTTGTTCTAGCTATTATTGACGAATTTAGAGAATCAGATGGTTTTCTTAATGGTCATGTGCTTAAAGTGATAATGAAACTAAGTCGACAGAGGAAGAGAGTGCGCAAAATATATTTTATTCATTGTCTTGTGCATTAATAGATGTAGATCACGCTGATTGGCAGGTGTAGAGTATACCTATTCAATTCTGATTGCAAGATTGGTGACAGTTATCCCTCAGCTGATTGTTTGACTTGCTCTGAGCTTTGCAGACCCATCAAAAAGAGTCTATAACCTAGTTTAGCAAGATTATATTCTGAACTTTTATCACTTTTCTATTTCGAACTCCATCACAATCAAAATAGGAACAAGAGAGAATGTAACGTAAACAGCTAATTTTACTAAGGAATTGCGTAAAGTGGAACGAAGTATGAGAGGTAGAGCGGATACTCGATATGTAAAGGAAGTAGTTAATGCTTGAGGTGCCACAAAGTTAAGTTTTTAGTGTGTTTTATTTCTTATACATATGCTAAGTGTTTCAATAACTTACTTCATTAAGTGTTTATCATTCAGGCTTATGTGTTTCGGGTGTAATTTTCTGCTGGTAGAACTTTTGCTCCAGACGTGTAAGCCATTATACTCATCTATGCTCAGAATTTGATAGACTATTTTACTGTTTAAGACACTTCCTTTAAAACTTATGTCATTTCGAATTATCCAGTAGGATCAGTCCAATGTATCATTTATTTGCATCAATTTTGACTTGCTGGCCTCCTTAGTCGTGAGCATTTTCAACATAGTATTCACATTTGCACGTTTCATTTGAACTCGGATGTGAGGAGGCTTATTAATTAGAAATTATTCAAGCGCGTGAAATTCTTCAAGTCATTTGCATGTTCTAATACTAGTAGTGCTATCGCCATAATTTAGTGAGGACCAGATTGGTGTTATTCCAAGAAAACTATCAGGAAGGTGGTGTTTATTTTCTAGGTTTCAATTGTCAATCAACCAAGGTAATTCCAATTTCCCATACCTTATTTCTACCTATTTCTGTAGTTATTCACATTTGAATTGAGCGAATTTTAGTAGTGTAGCAGGGCTGTTTCCACATATGATAATTGGGTGTTGTATCATACGATCAGCACTTCCTACAGTTAATTCGGACGACCACAGTGTTAAACTGTCAATTGGGAAGAGTGACTAAGTTTTTCCATTAGAGTGATAGAAATGTGCAAGATTATGGTTCTGAGGTTTATTTACCACAGCATATTTATAAATAGTCGATCTAATGTGAGGGGTGAAGAAGTGTTTGATAGTTAGAGGTCATCGTTAAATTTGTAAGCGGGATTAGATTAAAAACCTTTTGTCTTTATTATCATTCCAAACACTCGTGATGATACTTTTACAACCGTTATGCCTGGAGATTCATTGATGATTAGATTGGAGGTAAATATATTAATCCTCAATTTCACTAGAGAAAGGTGCTTCCTAACACTCATTTTGAACAGATGGAAGACATTCTTTAACCCCTCTGATGACGGGAAACTTGCATTCTGCTATTCCTCTAGATGAGTGTTAACTAGAGTATGGTTATGTAGATGCGTAGGTTATCGCAACACCATCGTCTCTAGAGAAATTGTACGATGGCACTTTCCTTCATTGTGAGAGAGAATCAGTTATATCCATTTTAGTAAACCTTCCTCGATGGACTTTTAAGGCAAGAGTTGAGGATTAGATGTTACACAACAACTGAATCAAATTCCATTAGTATATAGGAAGAGTGATCTAAGTAAGGGTTTGTTAAAGAACGAAATAGGGCAAGATAGAATGAAAGCGCATACACGTTTAATAAAGTGGATCATTAAAGGGTACACGAGCGAAAGTAACTGTCTTGATACAAGGGTTACTCCCATCTCCAGTGGCAGAGAATTGTGATTGAGTATATCTCGGGTCTTAGGTTCCAATTGGTCTACTGGGCGCTCGTACTGATCTGCCCGCTGTCAGGTTCTTCCTTATTGGGCTGACTTGGCTTACCTCCAATTCTATCATGGGAGCGTGTTTGTTGACGTAAATATGAAATTTTAAATCAATACAGTTTCTTACTTTTTTGAGCTATTATTATGCGGTGCAAATCCTGTGCATATAAAATTCCTCTAAACTTCTAACCCCGCCAGTAAATTCTCTCGTTGTGTGTACGTGGTTGACCTTTTCTGACACGCATGTTTTCAGCCGTTGGCATGCTGCTGTTAAGCTCTTTCAATTTCCCTCAGTACTTCTCCGCTTGTGCGTGTGCGCTAAAAAAATTCAGGAAACAACAACAACAGCGTCAGCAGCAATAACATCACCTGAATTTTATTTCTGTGTGCGTTTCTATTTTAGGAGTCATGTGGCACCGTCTAGAGAAGAGGAGGGAACGCGGAACATATTAGAGAAAATCTCCCTTCTATGGGCAATAGTATTAAGATTGTATTGAACAGTTTCTATTTCATTTCAAGGAAATTTCTCTCTGTTTTATCAATAATAGATACATTCTTTTATTGTCACAGTAATGTGCTTATATCACTTGTCAAATGACAAGGACTAGTGGCACAGTGCGAATTCAGTTTTTGGAAGGGTATCCACCCTGATCTAAAGAGGAATGACTGAAAGAGGACTTATCGTCCAGAGGTTCCAAGTTGCTTTCTTCTCAAGGCACGTAGGAAAGCAATAGCTCTTGATAACAGTAAAAAGTTATAGGATAAAGTATTAACGTGCTGTAAAACCGAAAGCGGAAAAAAGCGCTATCAGTTCTTTGAACGAAAACTTTCCCTCTGTTCGTTTATTTTCGACCATATTGCTTTCAAAGACAACTGATATGTAGAGATAATTAAAGAATTTGAAGTTTTTCAAAAGGAAAAAAGTGAAAATTTTTCGTTCTACTTAATTTTGAAGCAGAAAGAAATGTTTTTCACCTAGCATTATTTGATCATCATTTTCAGTTCCTTCCTACTGTCTGAAGTAATTTACATTTATTGAATATCAACTGGTGGAAATCGATTTATAAAGTAGTATATGTCTTTTGTTAACTATTCGTTATCGATTTTGTCCCATTTGTCGAGTTTACCTTCGCTCTTTTCTCTTCGTCTTGTTGTTCTCTTATAACAAAAGCGTTCACGCAATATTCGCTGACTCCTATCTTGTTAGAATAGCTAGAGCCTATTAGGACTTCTCTATCTTTTATCAATGGTTTCTCCTCGTATAGATCTCGGTTCATTTCAATACACTCCAAGGTTGAGTTTCGTACTCATTTAAAAGGGTGGGTGCTGGCACCTGTCACTTTTTTGTAAAATCAAAAGTTCATAGTTTGGCACTTACCACGATTTCGTCAATTGGAATAATTTTAAAAGTACTTAACTAATAAACACATTAATAATAATTGTGAATAAATTGTTTCAGGGGTTGTCATTTCCCAAGCCCATTAGGAAAAGTGTTCGCAATGCTTGATCCGAGTAGAGGTAAGGTATCTTACGAGAAACTCACATTTTACCACCTCTTTTGTTAATCAAAATTAATCAGCGCGGTTTGCCATCCGCACCACTGGATTTGTGGAAATGGGCATTGGTTTCACAACCTCTGGATTACCAGAAGTGCACTAGACTAGTTTTGGAGATACTGTAGCGGGGAGAAAAATTTCGTTAGATATTTTGCTGTTTGCTATAGTGGCCGGATAGACACCTACTTAAGAAGTTTATCCACTTCTTTCATATATACGCTTCCACGTTCTTGGTTTTTTTGGCTCTTGTATCTCTAAGTTGTCTCTGTCTTCCTTCTGCTTTTTTGTAGTGAAAATAATTTGCAAGTAATGGTTTTAGCGAAGCTATCATTTCCCGCTCGATTGCATCAATTTTGCCATTGAAATACCTCAGGGAGTCGAGCGCTTGTTTTCTGAAGATCACGTTGATTTGAATGTGGAAATAACGCGCTCGTTTTTTCCATATGCACCTCTTACATCTCTTTCATCATACTAGAGTAATTATCATGAATAAAAATGGAGTAGGAAAGCCTCTACCTATAGCTAATACACACGTTGAATTTTGACGCCGGGAGTAGATGTTTGCCAAACCACTCTATTACAATCACTCTCGCATTCTCTCTAAGTTTGAGCACACTTTTGTCAATGTCAACTTAACATCGATGTGTGTGGTCGCCTAGGCAATACACAATCGATAGTTCGTCTCAAGAAATTTCAAAATTCTACGGTCCCCATCATATGAGAGGTTGAATTGAATTGTATGTGCGATTTGACAATTGATTTTTTGCTTTTGTCTGACCGTCTGATTGACTTATCTCAGAGTACACCAACATTAATTGGCATATCTCATATCTAATCAATACCCGATTTACTATGTCTCCAGGATGTAATTCGAGGGGCAATAATGGAGACCCTTCAGGATCACTATGCCCAGCTGAGTTCTGAGATTGAAGTCCTACGCGCGACAGTGAATAGTCTTCAACAGCAGAATATTCAACTGCAGACATACAAACAGGCTTTCGATAATCTCCGCCCTTACCTCCCCCCTGAAACTTGGGAGCAGATAAATCAACAAGTGAGGGCTGCGGAGATTGCTGAAAGTAATCAGGCTGCCGTCGCTGCTGCTACTGCTACTGCTACTGCTCAGGAATCCATTGCGTATCAGCCTCAACCGCAAACTCAACACTTCTTTCCAACATCTAATGCCGCTGCTACTGTCGCCACTGTTCAGCAACAATTGAATTCCGCATTCCAGGTCCAACAACAGCAACCAGTAAACCTCTCTCCCTCCCATATTCCACCACCACAAAATAACAGCAAAACCGATCCCCAATGAGGAAGAATCGGTTTATAAAGGTCTTTCACATATCCCTATCCCATTTTGGCTTTTCCCTTTTGCTTACATACAATCCAATCCCTGCTATCTTTGTCTCCTAGATGTTGCATTTTGTTGCCGTGAAGTAAAGCAAAAGACCTCTGTGCGAAATAGGCATCATCCGCGAACACAAACGTGTGTGTCCATTTCCAGCTTCTCTTGTATTCCCTCTGTGCTCCCCAGCCCATTTGTGTATAGTGTATGAATTGTGCGTTGAAGGGTGTCTCTGTTCTCTGTTCCTCTCTTAAATTCTTGGCTCACTTTACTTCATGGGAGCTTTGCTCTCCCATGAAGTTCTTGACTTTTGGGAGTGCGTGTAGATGTAAAAAGATAGAGGCTGTCGTTAAGGGATTAACTGTTGAAATACTACTCAAAACCGACTAATAAGTGCCAGTTAGGAAAGAAATACTACTGAAATCGACAAATAAGTTGCAAGTAGAAACCAATTAGACAATGGCAGTCGGAAGTTCATAGCCTGATAATCTCAAAAGTTTCCGGCAAATTCAAGATAAGCTATCTGTTACCACTTAAAAGGTCTATGAGTGGTAGCGTGTAAAATTTTAGCCCGGGCTAAATTGACATCTGGAAAATATCTTTGTAGCAAGTTGTGTAAGGGTTAACAATGGTTTCAGAGCGGGGTGTCAAGAACTGATCAGACCAAAGTGGAACGGCTCCGGATATCGCTGCGGAGAAGCTGAACTCTTGCAACGTTCATTCAAGACCGCTTAATTAGCTTATTCCGATAGTTAAATAAACCACCTGAAACACGGTGGTTATCCACTGGGAGCTGGAGGTTATAGTAGGGTTAACTGCTTCAAGCACCACTGTGAGGTCGAGATAATCAGATCCTAGTGATTAGTGATGACACAGATGAAAATTTTGGGAACGTGTTGAGACTCATCCTTCACCTTCTTTTGACTGCAAATTCAAAACCGATTGGTAATTAAAACGTGGAACTACAGAGTCCAGATGTTATGAGTCATCGCAAGTTAAAGCAACTATCAGCAGTATCTTAAAACCTTTCAGGGAAGAATGATTGGAGAAGTCATAGTCTCTTCAAATGTGGAATACAAAAACTGAGTAGTGAAATAATCCTAAATTGAGCTATGTATGGTGGGATCTTGCCATGGTTAAAGGGTTCTGTCCTGCAACAGTTTCCATGCTTAAAACACCCATTTGTTTTAATTAACTGCTATTTTTTGGAAACCAGGCCAAGGTAGCCAAATGCGTCACGCCTGGATTTCGAGGATTATAGTGCCTTGCGACGTGTTAACGATTAAGCTCTTTGTGAGCGCGCAACTAGCTTGAGTTGTTTTGATTTAAGCCTTACTCGGAAATTTTATTCGCGAAAAATTGATTTTAATATTAGAATCGAAGACAGAAGGTAAGTTTGTTGGGTAAAAGGGCAGATTTAATCAGGATTTTTCATTTATCTTTTCCTTAAATTTATTGGAGGAGGTGGGAAGAGGGAGATAGAACTTCACTCAATAGGAATGTTGATCAGAAATAAGAGACTGCAGCCTAGGAGTTACCAACATAGAATGGAAAGAAACAAGCCAATCGATCATCCTTCTAATGTCTACGAACAATAACAACGACGGGAGAAGCATATTAAAAGAATGCATCTGCGTGAGAGAAGTTCGATATACGAAAGTTTGCTAACGGAGCAAAAAATCGATAAGCAGTTTAATGGTCGAAGGGTGAGTCATAGAGCAGAGAGAATGCCAATATGCGGAAAAACCAAATAGTGGACATACTTCAAAGTAATTTCGCGTTTTCCTGCGCTATGATAATGCAAGAATGTAATGATAACCACGCAGAAAATATTGAAATATCATCACCAAAATCGACAAGTTAGAGTGGGGGGGGGAGGGGGGGGGGTGTAGAATATGAGAAGAATAGACAGGAGGATAGAATTGCATAATCGTCAGTTGTGCGTACAAATAGTCTTATTCGCAATTTGAAATTATTGTAAAGCTGTTAGCATGATAAAGGAAAGGTTAGAGCTATTGAGATTAAATAATATAAATCCACAGATGTCGGTAAATAGCCCGAGTCTGTTTTAAACTAAACCATAAACTGAAAGTGGCTAAGAGTTACTTAAAACTGAAATACACTATATGAGGAAAGAATATGGGTGGTTAAGAGAACTCGCCTTATTGTCTCACAGTTCTTGGGTAGCCGGGGCAGAGTTGAACTTTTAGTTCAAGAGACTTCAGAAGAAGCGCGTTTGAAACTCGATCATGATCTATCTTTTTTGAGGGAAAATGAGGTTTAGTCATTGCGGCAAAGTTATTCATCTTGGCTCAAGTACCCCGAAGAGATCTTATAGATTAAGAAATAGGAAAAAAAACCAATTTTTAAGACCTTCGCCTAGGCGAACCGGACTCCGATCAGTAGTAGAAGCACAAGACTAAATATTTCTGCTTAAAGTCATTAAATATTAATCATTTTGTCATAATATATTAGGATAAAATTTCCTTGAATAATGTAATATTTTTGAAAATATTTTACGCATAGGGAAACCAACATTTCGATTTTTATTCATGGAGAAATTGAAAAAAATTAAAATCGAAATCTAGAAGTCCTTTACAATCTAAAGAAGAAGGAAATTTAAAAATCAGTAAAATAGTTACAGTGGAAAGGAGAAGAGAAAGAAATTCGGGAAATTTATGATGTATTAATTTATCTAAATTTAAGAATAGTCAAATTTTCTAATTATTCTACTTAAGGAACCGAGTTCGTTACAAGAATATCCGATGTTCTAAAGTCCAAATTTCACCATCTTGTCCCAAGATTCCTAACTAAACTACCCCTGAACAGAATCAGGTAAAGGGAGTCTAAAAGAACGTGTCTAAATTCGAGCTTGTTAATTTCTGCTTTGACAAGTCTGCAACAAACATCTAGAAAGTCAAAATTATGGAAAAACGATTAAATATGGTACAGTCAGGATAGCAGTACTGCATATTATGAGTGACTAAATAACCGGTAAACATAATAGGAGAAACAAGGAGACGGTAAAACTATAATTCAAGTTTCTTCTCTTCGGTAAGCATGACAATTTGACCACAAAAGTGAAATAGGACTTATCAAGGGTTCTCGTTAGTCGAATATGGGAGGTTAAGATCCGCAGAATGTAAAAGAGAATGCCGAATTTATCATCTAAATGTGGTCATTTCCTTACAAAAGAATCTTCTTTTCAGTAATCTCTTAAGATTTCAATCTTTGCTCATAGCTTTCAAAGTTCACAGTTTAACTCATCCTAGAAAAAAGCAATACGTTTTTGTATTAAATTACAATGAAATGGAGATCATTATATTTTCCGAACTATACATGTTGGAGCACACACACTTGCTAAGGATTAGATTTCAGAAGGGAGGCGTATATGTATCATAAATATATGCATACATCTATATGTGTGTATGAGAGACTGATCGAAGAGGAGATCTGGTCTTTAGAATTTAATACCTAAACACAAACTTGTGCCCTTGATATACGGTTAGTTCGATGCAAAGTTGAAAGTTCCTAGAATTTAAATTAACCTGAGTAATAGTTGATGACAGTGACAACTTTGCCTCTCCATGCAGTATGATCTACAGCATATTCTTTCAATGTGGTCGACTGTGAAAAATGCCTCTGTCTATATTAGAAGAGTGTAAAATAGGATTTTGTGGCAACAAGATGATATCAATAAATAGGACACATTTATTCGTCATCTAAAAGGCTGGAACGCACTTTTATGACACGCCACATCAATGGTTCTCTGTGTCTGTTACTGAGTACTTTACTTTCTCTGACTTTGGCACTGAGAGCAACGATTACTAGAGAAAAAACACGAGGATACACAGTAGGTAATTCGCATAATAATGATATTATCAAATAAGACTATTAAAAGATGGCACTTTATTTAAAATTAAACTAGGAGGAAAGAATGCTGTTGATTTAATTTGACACAAAAAAACCCCAGAATCATTAGTAGCATTTCTTGGAAAGGTCACTTAACTAGCGGGAAATAGGATTGAATTTAATTGTAAAAACGTTTCAAGTTCTCTAATTTAATTCTAAACCTAAAAAATACTAACTGTAGAAAGTAACTATTGAACAAGCGAAATTTAGTACTCAGATATAAATAACGGCTCATTTCTTGCATCATTTATGTATCGGAAGATAAGCTACACAAAGCATGCGAAAATGCTGAACTTTAGTATTCTAAGTCAGGTTATTTCCGTAAGTCACCTAAAAAGTTCATGGTTTGAATGCTCTCTATGAATTCGGTGCAAAATGCACAGATCTCTTATGTTGAGCTGGGAAACTTTTTGGAAAGTACCTTTGCCTTACATATTCACAAGACGGATTTATATAGCTTTCATAAGTTCCAAAAGGATTACTGAATAGTCCTTAATGGTATTAAGATTCGTCCCATATTCACTTTATTCATCAAATGACGCGGATAGGGATAGATTACAATCACCTTATTCCACACTGATTAAATATCATTTTATAAAAGTATGAGCGAATTGGAGAGCCTTATTACCGAAGCACACCAAAAATAGATCCTATCTATTATTATAGATTCAAATGAAATAAAAGACACATTTCTTTCACATTCGTGAGCCTTCCATTATAAAAACTTGTCTGCATTTCTGCATTGTTGATCTATCAATATGCACCGACAAGACTTGGTACCTTGAAATTATATTTGATAGACTTCACAACAAAATAATCACCAAATCTTCAAATGTAACACCAAGTAATGCTTTCTCTTAAACATCAACTGTCAGATCGTTTAAAAAAATTGCACTCAAAATTTGGTAGATATATATTTGATTGAAAAGCTTTGTTCAAATCGGTCTGAATTGAATGAACTGATTGAAGTAGAATATTTATCATACCCTCATTGGCATATTTACCTCAGTCAGTAGGCCAGATAAACTGGATAATACCTGCAAAGGGGCTTTGGCTTGTATAGTTATTAACTTTCAGTGATTATTCACTGTCATTTTAAGTAAATAAATAAATCAACTGCAACGACATTTATTTGTTGATGGTTACTGAAAGCATTCAATTTACTTAGATGCGATTTAAAAGCGCAAATGATAACATCTATGAAATTTTTACAACTTAAAGTGCGAGCAGTTGGCACAGAGTTATTTGCTCACTGAATCAGTAAGATAACATGCTTTCGCAATTAAACTGCAAAAGGAAAAGGTAGAAGCATCCTAACAAAACAAAAACCTTTTCGTAGACAAGCGAACACAACGATATCTAATGCAGTTGTCATCCAGTCGCCTCCAGAGCTAAGCTCCAAATGTATCAGACTATGAAGGTTTTTTAAACTATCAGACACTAGTAGCGGATTTTATTTTATTGAAAAAAAAGCACTTCCTGTGCAATTCGTTTCTTTGATACGACCTTTTGATCAGACGAACTGAAAAAATATTTATCCGCTAGTCAAATTTAAACTTTTTATTTTCAATAAAATTGGATGGACGTCTATTCTTAAAATGGAATCAGACTGATAGAATAAATACTGTCGAAATGAATTTTATACGTAGTATGGTCATTGTGGAAGGAGAGAGAAGCTTCCACTCCCGTTTCAGGTACCTTGAAATAACAATAATACCTGTACTTGTAGTCCCTTCGTAAATTTACCTTCTTCCCGGAAAATACTTCATGTATATTAGCTTAGAAATCTACTTATTTAAGAAGGAATTACAGGCTTGTTTCTCATTAGTATGGTGAAAGACATGACCAACAAAAATAGTCAGATCGGGACTAGATAGGGATAACAAAATTCGAGTTTCTCATCTGCGAGCACTCTGCTAAGGATGAGCGCCGGCTTCGGATCTAACGAAAACAATGGTTAATAAAATTGTAAACTAACTTTATTTCCGTGAAGTCGATTGAACTTATCTTCTTCCTCTTACATGAGATGGGGGGATGATGTCTAAGGCAAGTAATATGACTTAAAACTCATGAATTTTTTGAGTAATTAGATGTTCTTTAAATAAATAAATATAAATATATGTATAGGTGGTTACTCTAATCATCGAATGTAGAAAAATAGATATCTCTAGAGTGACATTTTAATTAATTATGTTAATGTTACCCATCGGTGCTGTTACTTTAACATGATCATTTCAAAGTCAAGAATGACATTCATACGCTTGTTAATAATAATATTAATATACAGTTAGTAAATTTAAAACATGATTGACTTAGAGAAACTTAATAATTTATATTTACTGGAAGCATGTGTTGGGGGCGTACGAATTTAGGTGAGTAGATGATAACATCTATCTGGAACTTAAAGTACGGTAGGTTGGCACAAAGCAATATTCCTAGCTCAGCACAAGAAATGAATTATTACAAGATTGAAATTAAGCAGAGTGATTTTAGAGCTACCCCAGAAACTTAACTGTCAAAGATAACCAAATAATGCAAATGAAAAGAAAAAGCACAATCATTTTCAAGAGTCATTTGCATTTTAACGATGTTGTCAGGTAAACAGTCACCCTTTCAAAGTAAAATTTTCTTTGTTTGAACCAGTGGGTCAGCATGGTATCACATTCACTTAAAAAAAGTGATTAACTTCACACTTTTCAGAACTGCCTATGTTAATTAGTAAAAAGTATGGAAAAGTTAACATTTTATCTAATTATTACGTATATAAATGTCTTTTTTCCAAAGCGCTATTGTGTAATGCTATTTTAGAAAACGTGCCTTCATGTAAGCGGGAGACGTACTCTTTATAATGTTTATGTAAGTAATTACAAAGAACAACTTGAATACTCTGCCACAAAATGTTCTTACTGTGAGATGTTAATATTAGGTAAAAAGATGTCATTGTCACTAACCGCAGTAATAAAAAAATTTACAATATCTAATCGTGGGAAGCAACTGAGATCAAATGACAGGTCCAGCAGTTGATAAAGGGGAGGGGATCAAAATGATGGAGAACAAAGCCAAGGTATCGAAGACTCCTACTTCATATGATTTTTGGACCTGTGTTGTACAATATTTACAACATGGACAGTTCTATGATTCGTCGCCTAGATTGCAGCAGGTACTTGTCTAGGATATTCTGTGCTTTTTGAATAGTATCATCTAATCAAAAAGGGTCAATTCATTTTTTCTTCTAATGGTTAAGAATACAAGTGATCGTACATGATATTCTGCAGTTATAGTTCCAATACGGAGCTTTCAGAGCTCCGTTAGCTGTTATAAACAAGCGGCGCTATTCTTATAGTATTTTAAACCATCTGAAAATCCTGGATCATTTGCAGATCGTTATGTAGAAATTGACTTAAGACTTATAATAGATTGATATTTACATTAAATTCCAAATCTGGAGACAAGAAGATGGGACCAAAGATACCACTCATTGCTTCAAACTTGAGCAATATTTTGACACCTTCAACTTGCGTCGAGCGACATAGAACCGATTTGCGAAAAAGTGACTGCGAAAGTACTTATGAATGCAAACCTTCGGCCACAAAAAATGACATTTTACTCATTTGGATTTAACCGATCTTGACAACCTCAATTCTATATAATCATGAAGAATTTATGGACGAAGAGGTGCCTGCATATGTGAATCTACCTTTATCTTTAACACCCAAATATATATGAGCACAATTTTCAGGAATTCCGGTTATTGCATTTAGTAAACCTTGGCCATGGTTATATACAAAAATAAAACTAAGATCATTTAAACAAATAAAAAGACAAAAATAAATTCCTCTCTCTGGTTTTTACCCGTCATTTCATCCCCAAAGAGACATCATGAAATAACTGCTATATCAATTTGGTCGTTTAACTTATAAACCTATCGAAAAATACTGATTGATTAAAAAATAACTTCCTATGAAAATCTTCAGACCTCTAAATTTTCATTAACGTGGCAAGTTATCGGTCCGCTAGGAATTTCTGAAACCGTAGCAAATAATTGTTGGGACTAACAAGACCCGAGGTCACTTATTTAGGAGTTACTAAATTGTATTGAACAAACCACGATGAGAATTCATTCAAGTAAGAGAGAGATGAGGACCAAGGGAGATGGGAGGAAAGCTTAAGGGTCGATAAATGACAAACGTGGGTTTTAATTGTGTATCGTGTCTGTGCATGTCTGTAGTGGTGGGAACACAAAGGCAACTTATATGAGTCACTTGGGCAAGGACGCGCGTGAGTGCAGTGTACTTCTAATATAACGAGACATGACAGATAGCGGTTGAATCATAGGGCCATAAAGACATTACTGTGTCTTCGCGGACGAAAAATCGAAGTCTGTCATAGAGAATGCGAGTAAAGTAATTTTGGAAGTGCGTAGAGAGGCATCCTTCAAAACCATTTGTTTAAGCGAGAAAGATTGAGAATGATCCTTACAGAAATTCATACTCGGATCGATAGACTATTAAAAACTGTCAATCTAAACTCAAGGTCACATGTTCCTATAATGGAATCCCGAGCGGTTTTAGACACTTTGATTTAATTTTCGAGTAAAATATCACGTTATGAAAATTTTTTCGTGCTCCATTTTTGTAAAATAACCAGTTTACACTGTTTGATTTTTTGTAAGGAAAGTTACTTCTAAATTACTGAAATTCGGTTCAGAATAATTTACAAACTGGGCCATGGTTTCTAAAAAACGCTCAGAAAATGAAGACAAAAGTATTAAAACAAAGGAGATCCAAAAAAGAATGTGGCTCATTCTCCAGGACGATTTTCTTTTGTATCTATTTCTTTCCGATAAGGAACATTTTGGGATATGCATATTGTATCGTTTTCATGGATTAATGTACCAATTTCTTTTATATAAAATGCTATTTCGAGACTATTTTCAACATTTAAATCATACTAGCAGGAATTGACGCATTAATTGTAAACAAAATGTTGAAAATTTAAAAGCAAAAGACTGCGAGCGTTTCGAATTTTTGCAAAGCTATCAATGGCATTTTGGATCAAAAGTGATAAAAAGCTCCAGTAGATCAAAGGCACTCTATTTCCTGATATTGAAGGATGAATCCCTCTGCTTCTCCGGAATTTTTATCCTGCGTCATCACTAATCGCCGAGATTTAATTATCACGCCCTCATAGTGATGTTTGAAATTATTAACCTTACTATATCCCCAGGGTCTCTGCTGCTAAACATCGCGTGTCTATTTCATCGGGCGGACTAAGCTAATTAGTTGTACCTCGAATGATCGTTAGAAAGGCACGGTTTCGCCTCGACGATGTTCGGAATCAGTCCATCTGTTCATGCTATCCCTCCTGTTCCTACAACCGTCCCGTTTAATTAAAAGTACGCACTCAATTGTCCTCACTCGCGTCCTCATAATGAGAGGGGGACGCGTAGAGTTCTGCTCGTCAGACATCCTCCTACGTTGCCTTCTAATCTCCATTCTTCCTCAATTCTCCCTTACCCTTTTGGAAGTCTCTATTGCGGTTCGTTCAATATTATCTTAGTCTAATCAACTCCTGGTATTCTCCACCATTGATGTTAGCCCTTACTCAAACTACAATAATATTTTGGAGGACCTCCTAGATTTACTTAGAGAATATATGAAAATAATATTTTTTCAAACTCCTATCTTCAAGTTGACTTACTATGACCAAAACTGATCTCAGAAGGACCTAATCTGCTGAAAGGTTGCAATAAGTTTAACGTATATTCACATTTAATTCTTAGCATTTGTTCATTAAAAATACTCATGATTTTATGTAATGGCGTATTAACTCGGAGGTAATTAATCACGGAAGTGAGATTAAGACACAAGATATCTGAAATATATAAATATTAATGATTGTTGTGGTCGTTCGTTATATTCAATAATTAAATGCAGATATTATGATAATACGTTGTACTTCTAGCATAGCAACGGTAATGTGTTTGCTGAAGTTAACAAGACTCGAGATCACCAATGTAGGAGTTAAAACTAATTGTTACTATTGTACAGAAGGGTAAATACTCACAGTGTCCCCAAATTTTAGGGACTAAGCGAACCACAACCAAATCGTAGAAACTGAGAATGTAGATGGGAGCTAACAATAGCAAACAATAGTTCTAAAAAGTAGAACACGAAGTGCAATTGAATAATTGAAGGTTCGAGAGAGTAGGGGAGGGAGATGAGGGAGAGAGGAAATGAGAGGGATGAGTACGGACAGATAACTGACAAGCGTGTGTGCATTTGGAAGTAGAAATACAAAGACGGTTTATGAGTCACTTGGGCAAGTTAATTAATGTACTAAGTAGTTATGAAATAGATTAGCTTCTCAATCCTACATGTGAGTGTTTTCCAACATTCATCCTGGATTAGTGGGATGACGTCATCGAGCTTTCCTGGTGAGACTTTTGTCCCTCTCTATATTAGCCAGACTTAATCAGTCCAGTTGATTCATGGAACCTAGACATGTCTTCTAAGTTATTAAATCAGCCTTAAAAGAAGTTAAATATATCACTGTTAAAGGATCTCCCATAAATTTTTCTTGTAGTTATTTTCGAATAGTGAATTAATTTAAACTCGTTTGCTTAATTATTTCTACGTATTAATGTTTGATTAAGCTTTAAACAGTCGCTGCCATTTACTCTTCACACGGCGCAATCGCAACTAATTGATATCGATTATCGATTTTACTTGCCTCTCTTGCTTTTCGCTTTTGTAATCACACACCCATCGAAGACATGCGCTCCTTCCCTCGTTCTTCCCTTGTTCCATGTCCTTGTTATCTTCTTTCTTCCCAATTCTCTCGAATTTTAACCGCGGCTAGTCAATACATTTTTGTTTATTCTCGACTCTGCTATCCTGATCTGGGAATTGTTAGCAGTGGCTTTAGCCATTAGTTGTAACTCCCGTGTACACTGGGTACTACTGCTATCAACTGCAACTTCGAGACCAGTAAAGTTAAAATTAGCTAAGAGCAAAAAGCATCTTTAGTAAATAATTACTTAACCCTACGTCTAAATATAGTGAGCTTTCCCAAATTACCAAATCTAATAATAGAGTAGGGGCGCCGTTAACTTCCATTTTCACGCCTTTTTCGAACGCTCTTGTGATCTAGAAAAACATTGATCATGATGCCACAACAGTGAGAGAGAGGGTTCATATACCGTAATTCTTCATTCGTTTATACATTTTCCTTTTACTCAACTACGCTTTATGATCTGAGCCCATTTGGGCCTTGTATGTACCATTTAATAAATCTAGATTATAAATCGGGTAGATAGGACACTACAAATGTCTGATTTTAATGCTGGATTTCGAGAGGGGAGTAATCGATGAAGGGTAGTTGCTGGGGTAAAATCTCTTGATATCTGAAATTTACGAATGCGTATTAGTGCCTTTATGTCAGTTTTAATAATGCCTAATTCAATTTAAAGTCTGTTTATTATTATTATTATCCATGACAATGCAGAAAAGTTTATAAGTTTTATTGATAGGGTACCACCTGAATGTACGAAATAGCGACATAGTTCTGTATGAGTTGAAACAGAAAGTGAAAGGAATTCTTGAATTAGTGATCTATACACTTTCACATAAGAGTATAGTTCACCTTATTTTCATCCACTTATTCCAAAGCTCACTACCTTAATTCATGGGTGAATTAATCTCGTGATATTCAGAGGTTGTCGGTCAGTTGAATTGATTGAATGGTTAGTCGTGCCACGTGTTTACCACATTTTCCAACAATTACCACGGTTACACCTCAATCACTGGACCTTCTATGTTTAGTTTAATGGATTTGACATGGGTAAAAGCAATAATATTGTAATTAGTCTTGCTAATTGAGTTATTTCACTGAATATTTATTTAATAATGTATAAGTTAAACAAACTGAATTATTACAGAGTTCTGGATTCTTTGGGAATTAATTTTGAAGGCAATAAGGCATAACAATATGGGTAAGTAGAAAACATCCAAGCCGTCTAAAGAAACTGCTGTACTGAGATGTCATGGTCAGTCCATAGATAGCACTTGAAACAGTAAGCTATTACTTAGGAATCTAAAGGGACAGATGAACTTAGACTATTAAGTAAAGTGCAAAAAATACTAGATGAGTCCAAAATTCTTAAATAAACCAATTTGATCCCCTTATCTTTATCCTCCAATTCTACCTGAAGTCCATTTCTATTGTTTAGAGTGATACTACCTATAATCAAGAATGATAAATTCACTAACGATGCTGGTGATTGATTATGTGTTTGGTGGGTCTTCAAGATACCTAAAATTAACCTATTAGAGTAAATTGGTACAAGCTAAGACTCCATAACTATGTAATCAACGTTTCCTACGTTTTTATAAACCTGAACAAATACAAAAAGCTTTTCATTTTTAATAACCTTTTTATTATAATCAAAGTCACTTTAAATTCATTTCACAGTAATCTGCTTTTCATAGCCTCTTAGGTAGTAAATTACGTTTTATAAGTTCAATGTCAAAGGTTAAAGGCCAAAAAGAGCCTGTTTCAGGCATTTCCTAAGTAAATGCTGTTGGACGAAATCATTCTAGATCTGAAAAGTGAAAAGTAACATCGGAAAATGCTTTGAAACTTTCCGTGAATAATTGGCCAAATGCTGAAAGTACGATAATGTGATTACATCAGCAGCTGCCGCGTGGCGACTAGATACAGATCTAATGCAGATAACTGAAGTCACAAGATAGATTTCCATCAGATGTTATAGATGCAACAGAAGACATTAATTTATTTGCCTGCAAATCATCAGGGTCAATATTTATCACTTATAGTAAAATCAGACATTTAGCCTATTGAGTGGAACTTATTTGGGGCACATGGTAGTGTTTAATTCTTATTTACCTTTAATATAAAATTTAAATGTCAAGCATTTTCAATTTGATCAAATTAAGTACGTTTGAATTAAATCTTCAAAACTATCCACTCCTGAACACAATTTTGGCTAGTTATTGAAAAACCACCAATTAAAATCCGTCCTTCAAAATTTTTGGGTAAATATCAATCGATTTAAAACTCGCTGCAAAAAAATGTTCGGTTATTTTTCTATGAGTCATTACAGCAACCGTAAAAATCCATACAAATGCAATATCTAATTTCAATGAAGCAAGTAATTGATTATAATGATCGTAATTAGTACTACTATAATTCAAGAAACGAAAAATTAATTAAAATAATCACAAATCATTTAGTAAAGTTGTTATAATGAATTTATTGCAAGACCTTAACTTTGAAACTGTAGTGTTTCTACCTATTCAGGCCAAAATAACGCGGGAATTTTCCTCGCAAAAACAGATTTTGCTGTAAAAATATTTCCAACATGAGCATGACGAAATCAAACTTGTAATTTGACATGATGCTCGCCAAAAACACGAAAAAAAATCGAGATCTGCCTTAATCTTCCACTGACTCGAATTATTTCGTTAATTTTTGCGACTGAGCCCATATTCACATCCCTCCAAATGTGAAGGGGCTCTTTATCGATTTTCCAATATTAAAACATAATTTCATTCATTTTCAAGAAAGTATTTGAATTATTAAATTTCGAGGTGGCATTTTAGGAGAGCAAATAATTCCAGCCAAGCCATTTTATTGACCCAGTAATTAGACAAGACAATCAGACAAAAAAAGTTACCGGAAAGGCTTGAAAGATAAGCCAAATCAATGGATCTTGGAATAATTCTGGAATAAATAAATTAGATTTCGAACATTCAACTTACATGTAAAGAACTGATTTTTGTGAGCATTAAGCGAAGTAAATGTTGTTAGTCAACTCTTAGGAGTTTAGAGGTCCCTATAGTTGAGGAAATAGCTAAATTACTATGAAAAATTTTGCGACAACTGTTTTGTAAATCCTACATTAGAATTTATCAATTTTATTGCTGTGGACTTCGCCCCCCGCACTAGACCGATTTTTCAGCTTATCTATTCCAAGGTTGCTCCCCGTTTTCCCTAATTAAATATTCTTGTAGAATCTGGGTTCATATATTTGGAAAGGATACTAGCTTAGTTAGTTTTCCTATCTTCCGTTGACATTATCTTCTAATTTCTCTCAGAATTTTTTGCTCAATTCCTGACGGATTAAAACAAGAGTTATATAAGTAGAAGAAACGGAACTCTTACCCAAATGGGAGCCCGCCATCGCGGTAAAGTATTTTCGGTATGAAGAAGGATCCGAAAATGAGAAAGTTGAAAAATTATAACAATCATTTTACTATCTTGTTAATTCTAAAATCAGATCAGTTTATTTTCATACATCTTTCCATCAACATTTCTGATAGCTTAAGCTTAGTTCCGTTTGCTAGAACTGAAAGAAACAGTTACGTGTGGCGGTAGATCTATCTGTATGGTCTGATCGCACTTTCTGAAAGTTTAATACTTGAATTCCAAAATTTGGGTTGACTATTGTAAACGTTGTGAGTTGTAATATTAGATTACATTAGATTTATTACTAATGAAAGTAAAAAACTTGAAGAATGCAATTTTCAGATGTTATTTTTCATTCTTTCTTTCTTTCACCATTTTATTGTTTCTAGCTTCATGAATTTCTGTTCACTTTTTTTCACCAATAAAAAGTCATTTTGTATGGTTTAATTTGAATAAGAAAGTATTCCATTAACTAATTTGTTGAAGAAAAGGATGTTACTCAGTAGAGTTTGCACAGTTGATACCAGGTGAGTAAAAGAAATCTTAAATACGAGGAAGAAATTTGAAGTTAAAAAACAAATTAACTTGTTTCAATTCATTTACAGATAAAAATTTTTTGTGGGGTTCTAGGCACAATGGTTTTGATTCCCATAAGACTCTATCAGATGCCAAAAATATATTCTAAGTAAAATTTAAAAACAAGAAAATTCTGGAAGAAGGTAATTTTAAATATCGCCTGATACCTCTCTCCCCAAAAGACCGACTTTTACTCTTATGTATACGAAAAGAATGACTAGAATTCAGTTTGTATTCAAACAAAATTCAGCTAATATCTGGGATTTTCATGGCTATAAAAAGAAAAGAAGTCAATTGAAGTTTCACTTATCTCAGTGACGCTGACCTCTTCGATCTGGCTCCTCGGCTGTTGTCAACCTTTATTGTTCGACTCTATTAAGAGTCGAACTTTTGACAAAATCCCCAAGACATTACCTATCTTCCAACTCCTAAGTTAGGATTACTTGCAGCGGAAAATTAGTCGGCTCTAGAATGAGATTTAACAATGCCAATCTTTCGAATAACATCTTACTACCCCGATAAAGGTCATGGTCAGTAAACTATTGGATAATATGAGCATTGGTAAACATGGATTATGCTAGTCAAGAAGTCACAGAATAGATACCCATCGATACACATCGAGTAATGGGAGCGGATCATCGCACTGGTTAGTACCGATTAACAAGAGAAGAAGCAACATATGCTATTTAATCTAATTTCTAATCAGAAAATTACTAAATACCGTTAATAAAAACAGCAGATAAAATTTATTCTCTCTCTCTCTCTACATTAGAGAGAGAGGAGAGTAAAACTTAAAGGTCCTAGACCTAAAAGTTTGATGCCCTTATATTTAAATCCCTGGTAATTTGAGTGCACTTTGAATGCTGTTGTGTGGAAGACTTGACTGAAAGACAGTTGTGTTTTTCATATGCGTATTTTATCTATGAAGTACTTATTAATCCGGATTTAATTAGTAGAAAAGTGTATCTATTATTTTGTAGGTCCTTTCCCATCTACATTGCCAAAGCGATGCAGGACAACAAAAAGCAAAATTTACGATCAATAGAATTCAAATCACCTCAATAATTAATTGTTTCTAATTGATTCTGATTATCATATTTATTCTCTTTTATATCCCATGATACAGTAAAAATCTTTTACTAGTTTTTATCATGCCAGAGCACCTACACGAGCAGAAAGGCGAAACATGGGATTGGAATAGGGATAATATTAATGGGGACAGAATATCAGGATTCTCATTACACTAAAATTCTAGGAGCATTGAGGTGTCCACTTCCACGTGAAGGATATTATTCACGTTACTATATATGAATACTTCAAATTTTAGTTTTCACAATTTGTTATCTAAGTATCTGTCTTGGGTTCATGCTCGCGCTATTTCGAGATTTTCGATCAACCCATTTCATTGAGTGGTTGGCCACGCCAATTTGATTTATTTATATCGCTTTACATCCATGAAAAGGTAAATTATGTTAGCGAAGGTATTTCAATCTCAGCACAGATCACAAGACTTCACCCACGATAAATTCTACTAATTTGTCGCATATTTAAATAGTCTATGCGGAACGAGCATAATAAATAAAAAATTTTCTATTCCTCACTTTATCCTTCTACGTATTTTAGTCAAAAGTAAAACTCTCGGGTTCACATACACTACGAACTTAGAATGATTAACGGTTGTTTTTTTCGAGAACTCCCAAGATCTTTGATCTATGGGGATAAGCATCACCACCAACCCACGTTGAAGAATTTTGCAGATCTCATGTAAACAACTTATCGTGAGAATGAGCAAGAGAGAGAGAGAGAGAGAGAGATCTATTTTAGAGTGAAAGAGATGAAATATTGGAATATCATGTCAGCGTTTTGAGTGAGAGGTATGATCTTCTCATTTTTTCGATACTTTTCTTCTAAAAGATAGAGTTAACATCCAGAAATTAACTAAATTCCTTCAGGTAGCTTATGATTACATCTGATGTGAACCGGAATTGGTATAATTATATCATTTTTATTTAAATATATTGCAATTCCTTAAGTTAAATTAATATTAATCTATTTAGAAATGCTTTTATAGAATTTTTGTCAGAGTCTCAGTTGAGTAGTTTCATCCATCACATGACCGCCTCTATTCTTTTCTGGATCATCTATTCCTCTATTTCTCTACGTGTTAGCCTCATTCATGGATGGATCAATGTTGTAGGCGAAAGTGGCTAGTGATCAAGTCTCAAAACAAGATAGAGAAAAGTAAATAATTATGATAAATACAATTCATTGTTGGGATTATATATTAGAGCAGAAGGCATAGTAAGTCGATGACTAGTTAACAGAGTGAAAGCCGCTATTAGGCATATTTAAAATCAGTCTTGATATAACTCTCAAGGGTATTCTTCTTGGTGAGTCTTTGTGAAGTTTTTTCTCGCGATGGACTATTTACAGGGAACAAAAATAGGAACAGTTTTGAAGATCCAGAAATATCTTGTTTTCTCAGGTGAGACCAGCGATTTAGATACGAAAACAGAGCAGGCATTGGGTAAAAGAGGACGCGTATCATATGCCCCCACAATTATCCCAGAGAGTGGATGTAACCAAATATTACTTATGTATGGAAGGTGTAAAAGATATTACATGAACAAACCCTGAAAACACAAACAGTCAGATGACAATGGCGCTGGCACTTTATGCCACATGGGCGTTAGGCCTATGAGCTGACCTACATTTCATCCAAAGGAATATGTAAATCCGAATTTACATTTGGAAAGAAAGATCACTTCATAATACATTTCTTTGGAAGAGAGAAAGAAAAAAGTGATCCCCTGGAGGTTGGTGTAGTTCATTGTGTTAGTCAGCGAAGACTTTTTCACTATACACGAATACAGAAATTAGTTTGGGCTTAAGATAATCAGGAAGTTTACTTCTAATAAAATGAATCACTGAATTGCTAATCTATGAGTTCTGCAACTCTACCCATCTGCAGCTGATGCTTAACAGGTGTAAATAATTCTCATTGCTAATGTTCAGGCCTATATAGGCTACCATCGATGGTTAGATTACAAGTGTTCCAGTAACCTGTTCCCTCTGGGGTTTTCTGAGGTTTTGCATGTAGTTCCCAATACGGTACACCTTTAATATCAACAATCCAGTCCCACCTTTCTTTCCATATCTGCGAGTCTAAATGGGTGGTTAGAACTAAGATAGCCTATAAAACTAGCGACCATAGATGATAGCGCCAAGTTCTCTGAATATTCTAAAATACTTCTATATGAATATTATCTAATTCGGCTTTCCAAATAATTATATTTAATTATACTCAATAAGTAGTCGTGGGATTAATGCTAGAAATCTGAGAGTTATAGCAGGATAAGAGTAGGCGTAACAGATATAGAGAAAAGGGGAAGGCTGTTAAGATGAAAGAGATGGAAGTCGGTAGGAGGAGCTAAAGAAAAAATGGAGCTGGCTGGATAATCCGGTCACAGGGGTTGTAGAGAAGAGCACCGGATTGCTGTGCAATTGAAACTGGGGGGTACTAACTGACCTCGGGTAAGATTACACATGGATATTTATAAGTATGGAGTTGAAAGCAAGACAGTTTGAATGGTTAAAAGGTGGTAACAAATGCAAGTGGGAGTTCAGGATGGCTGTGTGGTGATAAAGAATTTGAGAATTTTTGTCAGAGCCTCCTCAGAAGTATATCACATATGCCGATGACAGAAAGATCTGGTCATCTGATGGCGGTTCCATTAATCTAAGAAAAATAAACTCCGGTACTCTGGAAATGGTGAATTTATTATGATTCACATTAATTTTATGGGAAATTATTTCTTAATTTTACCCCGTGAAATTTATCTTTTACGGAGTTCTACAGTTCGAAACTGTGTGAGTACGCAACAAGCGGCTTTAGGGACATAAATAGATGTTAATGGGAACCTGAAGTGACCTTCAACGATCAGCCTATTATAAGGAAATATTTAAATTTTATAATTTGGCTGCGTGAACCGATGAGAAATTCCTTTACCTAAAGTAGATCACTCTAGGAAAGCCAAAGATTTCGCTATTTTCCGATTTCACTGAACAGGTGAACTTGAAATCTCAAATAAGAGGACGTCTCCGGGTCACTAAGCGACGCTGAAAATTAGGTTGTAAAAATTCACCGAAAATTCGATTCGTTAAAGTGCTTTTAAGAGCTTGTTTAAGTAGAAAGCCACTTTACTTGAACCTACATCAGTGAATATTAACGACAGTGCGATGCATAAGCATTCACACAAACAGTAAAACCACTAAATGTGGGAATTAGGGTGCGGTCACGAGGTCGAAAAAGCGGATGTTTTAATTCGCCACAGTTCGATTCAGATCATTAACAAGGCGTATTTATAAGCAATCTACAATAAAATTTAGTGGAATTTTCCTATTTGTAACTTTGATGCAAATATTCCGATAACACGGTGATCAAATGAATAAATTGATGAATCTAATACTGAATATGACAGGACGATGACAAACGAAGCTCAAATCCGCGGTGTCTTTGAACTATTGCGGATTGAGAAATTCACGTCCCCGGTGGTCTTACATGGGCCTAATAGTTTTATCAATATGGGTGTATGCAGGACCAAACAGGCAATTAGTCTAGACCCATTCCATCGGCCAGGGCAGTGCATTAACCTTCATACGTTGATAATCGTTCTTTTTTTCTATTAATAATCTTGTTAATAGCGTATGGGAATAACTGTACTTCACTCCCCGGGTCTAAATCAACTGTAGCTTAGCAATATCTTGAAGGCACCTACATCAGAGCTGAATAAACTAGGTCTCCTAGCGTTACGACAGTGCCGGAAAAGATTTATATTACAAAAGAATACTTTGTTCAAAATTGACTCTAGTAGGGGAACCAGATGTTTAAATACTACTAAAAGCTAGCACTACCAGAGGTTTGACATATTTATGGTGAGTTAACCTTTTGTTTGTCTAAATTTTCTAAAAAAATACTCATTCTTTCTTCTTATCACTTGCCATATTTTGTATCTTTCCATTCAGATCAAAGAGGTAACTTAAGTGAGGAACGATACATTAAGACATTCTGATAAGGTAAATTAGAGACAAAGACACGTCTAACCGGATTAATGTCTCAAGTAAAAGTGACCACAACGAAAAAAACGGTTTATACAAGTTTGCACACAAAATAAACAAAAGTGTAGTTGTCGAATTTATTTCATATTGTTTCCGACATTTCTTAGTCACTGCCATGGTTCTGACGATCCGTTAAGGTTTGAATTTATGAAGAAAAGGCTGGATGATTGACGATGGTGGGAACCAACGATGAGAAGTGCATGCAGTTCGTCCTTTATTATAAATATGACCAGTAGTTATAGAAGTTAGGAATTGAAACAAATATCTATAAGTAATCAGGAAAATGGATCGATTCCCAGTGCGTTCGATTATAATAACCCGAATCTTAAGCACTGACCTGAGTAATATCTATATCTGTCATGCTCTAATTAACTGTCATGAGTCGACCGTAGGTTTTAAAAACTGGGCACAAGAAGAATAACTGGAAAAAGAAGATTTTTTCGTCCCATCAATTTCTGGCAAATCCAAACCGAATTACTGTTTGAAGCGTTATGATTAAACTCTGTACAGAAATAACATTTTTTCCCCCTCTGACAAAACAATCCCTATATTATTAAAAAGGAAAAATTTTTAAAAATATTGGAAAAGCATGATCAAGCTATTGTTTAGGTGATCTTAGTGACTAAGTAATATTTGTGCAACATCAATTCAGTGGCTATGTTTATATGAATGATCTATAAATAACATCGGTATGAAAATCAGAGATATTCAAATCGGGGGTTAAATCATTACCAGTAATAAATACTCTATATCCGTGAGAATGGGAGGGTCGTATTTTATTTTGTTATTTTGTTATTAAACAAGTTGAAATTGTTTAATTCAATTCGTGAATCAGAACCGAGCTCTGACCTATCCGATAGGTTTCTTGCAAAGCAAGAGCTCTTGAAAGACCTCTACTTTTCAGGATCAAAATTTTCAAGTTGCATTCTCCTCTACCTGAAATAAATATAATATTGATACGGATACGAACTGAAAATTTTCTTTGATTAAACCATAGTAATATTAGGATTCGGAAAGATTTCTAAACCGATATCTTTTGATTATAAGTAGATGAAATTAACTTATTCACAGTCAAATACTGGCCAAAAGTGAATAAATTTGTGCGCTCAAAGTGAATTAAGCTGTTCCTTTATTAAAAAATGAAGCATATAGTTGTTTTGATAATAAATTTTTGAAATATCAGATTTAAAGCGAGAAAGAAACAAAGTGAAACGAATTGGAAAATTCATTTTATCATCTACAGTTTCCACTTCTCTTTTGAATTAATAGGCCCGGTCTAAATGCTAGATTATCTGTGAATACTTTTGTTTTAGGACGAAACCATTATTTTCCTAAAGGCATTCAAAGAGGCATGGAGCTTGAGCAGAAGCCAATTCATATTCCTATAAGATGATATGTGTTAGAAGAAGCTAATTCTAAACATTTCGTAAGTTTAGAGGGAAATCCATTGGATGCAGCATAGCGTGACTCAGCTAATTTGCGAGTATAAATGGTTCTTTAAATCTTCTGCTGATCTAGAACGCACTTATCTACAGTAACGTAAGCATAGAGGAGCAAACAGTCTTTAGCTACTGGTTATCGTCGACAATAGGATTTCGGGCACTATCCATTAAGTCCCAGTCATTTGCCTCGGTTGACACTTGGCGCAGTGAATGAAATTTTGTAAAAAAGACGAAGTTGTCTAAATTTTATTCCTTATCACTTCAGCATAGTTTGCTTTTGTTATCCTGCATTCTTAACCAGTAGATAATTCTAGGACGATCAGCGCCCATCAAAGACGGAGTTTTGATAGAACAATTGAAACTCTAGTGGACGCCAATGAACGTGAGATATAATGATACGAATAAAAGACGACAAATGGATGTAAACTGAGTTGAGAAGTACTTAGCAAAGTGACAAGTAGCAGTGAGTAATTAAAAACTAAAGCATTGAAGCTAATTCATGCTTCCCAAGTGGTATATTAATAGGTTCAAAGTGTAACTCTACATTATTTACCCTGATATGTGATTTTTCTCCTCTTAGTCCCTGTCGTTTAAATATATACACGGTTCCTTCCTGACTATTGGCAAGTTTCCTCTCATAAATCATTACTTGGACTTCAATTTCTAACAACCATCTCTTTGTAAAACAAATATTTTGTCCATTAAATTAACAGAGAACGGCCTTGGTACCCGGCTCCCTTGTTCAATAACTGATAAAGGAGAGGGGATCAAAAAGGATCCTGTGAGTCTTACTTCATTTGATTTTTGGGTTCGAGTTGTGTATTTGCTAAACGGATAGTCCACGTTCTAAAATTTTCGTTTCACGATTCATCCCTTGTATTGCAGCAAATGCTTGTCTGCGACGTTTAGCGCTTACCGTTTTTTTAACCAAGAAGAGTCAATCTTTCTACTTCAATTCATTTTTTCTTCCAATGATTGAGAGAGCAAAATTGTTATATACGGTATTGAAAAGTATACACTTTTTCTCACAGCAGATATGTGACAGCAAACATTTTAAGTTAGCAGAGCTCCAAAAGCTATGTTCACCCATACTGAATGACATTTTATGATAAATAGTCTCCCTAAGATCACATTATACCATCAAAATAGATGTATTAAGACTCTCGACTATTAAATTTGAATACCCTTAGGACTGTTAGTTAAAACGCTATAGAAGGGAACATGTCCCCTAAGGATAATAAATAATAGCTTAATACTGTAGACATCTATGTTTGCGGCTTGAATTGGCGTCCGTCGCGATCGTACTGTTATGTTTTGTACACTCAGCTGTAATTTACCATTTTCAGTTAAAGATGTGCACCCTGGTGTCCGGACCTTGACTACTGTGTGACCTCATCCCCACATGGCTGGTTCCCTTCAGATTCCCCATTACCTTGTTTTTTGTTGCTACATTTATTAACCTACGACCTCAGTGTATAGGATTATCACTTATCACCCATAACTGATTATTCACTTAAGAGAGTTTTATATTTCATAATTATGACTAATTCGGTTCAGTTCAGATGTCTTCCTTCTGACTTCCATGTTCTGTTGATACTGCAATGTCTACGTAGCGCAGTTCCAACCAAGGGCTCCTAATGCCTGTGAAATGAATAAAGCCACCTGTCAAGAATCTAGATCTTATTATTGTCAACTCAAAATGAATGATCAGGTGAGGATCTTAACTTTCATTGCCAAATCCAAATAGAGGATCTATTAAGCCTTTCTAACCTATAATTGAATTTCTAGGCAATTATCTATTTTCTTGCCTGGATTAAATGATAAATGACTCGAGCAGAATAATCTAGCGCAATAAGCAAAACATTTTTCCCGGAGTTGCAATACATCAGTAATTTCTTTTAAAGGAATTGCAGCTGACTTTATTGCTTTCAGTGCAGAAATTTTATGACCTATAAAATGAGGAACTACATATTATATTAGTAAATACATTTCATTCTTTTATATAATAAATGTATAAGACCCAAGGAAACAAAGAGAATAGACTAAAAGGATGTACATTTTTACACATTGGTCAGATCCATCGTCAACGTCTCAAGACAGCCTAAAATAACTAATCAAAAGATGAAACGTGGAACTCCGTAGATTAGATTTGTTACTTCTCTCCAAAACAGTAGGGGTGTGGATTAGTAAGCTAAATTACAATTTTATAAATAACCAAATATTATTCATAAATATATTGAAAAGTGTTAAAATCATCGTTACTAATCTCATTTACCTGCTCATGGTTGTAAAAATGTGATAATAAATCGAGGTGGAATGATCAACCACGGAACTAAATCAGCTGATTAGCAGACTCTGAATATTGTGGGCTAAATTTCCCCTATGAATCTCGAATCACAATAAAATTTGAACATGAAGGCAACAATCAGTGTCCTTATGAGAATACGCACAAATCAATACTAAAAAAACCAGCGTCTAAATAAAGGTTTATGATGTGTAAATTTCATTACCTGCATTTTTTTGTCTCCCTCTCCATTACCTACCCTAATGGACTCATTTGTTA
Source organism: Hymenolepis diminuta (assembly GCA_900708905.1). Taxonomy (NCBI): domain Eukaryota; kingdom Metazoa; phylum Platyhelminthes; class Cestoda; order Cyclophyllidea; family Hymenolepididae; genus Hymenolepis; species Hymenolepis diminuta. The sequence continues at coordinate 1,727,813 of CAADRB010000005.1, read as the reverse complement.
TTCCCGTAATTTGGATATTTCCCATGCTTAAAACATACAAAGGTTATTTTTTGCATTGGAACAGTCATTACCAACATAGTGATGAAATACGGTTATAATTTTGGTGGGTAATGTGATCAAAATCTAAATCGGAGATATCATTAAGTGAACGGCAGCAATCGCCCGGTGATAATATTCTTGAAGCACGACCTACGTATAGGTAGAATCTTTGATTGAGAAGACAGGGGATTGATTACGGGGAATATAAACCAAAGTTGAATGTTCAATAGGTCAACGACCAGCGTCCACGTTTGAAACAATTACGCCTATAGCACCAAAACTTTTGTGTCGCCTTCAATTTAAAGTCACAAATCTAACTCTGGTAAGTTATTTAAAGGTGGTGCATTTAAAGCTTCCATAAAAATAAGTGGTTCAAGGTTTGCGGTGCACCAGAACTCCCTGAAAGACTTATAAATCATCCGAATCACATGATTTTGTACCACAAATGTTCCGATAATTTGTTTTTGCATAAAGCAATCAAGGTCAATGAAAGACTGGAAATAGTCTGAAATAGTAAAAAAGTCACGTAGGGCTCCCACTTAATGAAGCGACGTACGATCGGATTCGGGGTGTTATAAGTACAAATGTCAATGAAGGCAACAGAATAAAAAGAAACAGATTGAAAGATTTAAGTGAAAGTGTTGAAATTTAAATCTCTTCTCTTCCTATTCCTATTAATGTTATACCATTAATCGCACTGTTTAATAGCATGTACTAAAAGATACAGGTTCGACTAATTCTCAATAGTATAAATCTGGATTTTGGATGGTGTAGAATGTCGCTGGAGCTATTCGAGTTCGAACAATCTGATTCTAATATGTCTGATGGTGGAAGAAGGCGAATGACTATAACCGTACGAGTTTGGAAGATAAAGAGGAGGCGTTTTGGAAGAAGATGCATAAGTGGCTATATGTCTGGTGTTTTTTGCTAGCAGCCATTCTGCAGGCCATATCTTTTACCAATCTTCACTGTAGTACCAAAACGGAGGTTGAAGACGGTTGCCACGAGGGAGGCATATTAGTAATAGTACAGTTGATGAGAGATGATGCCAAAAGAGATGAAATGGTAAATTTAGCGAAAAGAAACTTAGATGGAAACTATAATTGTTGAGGGTGTTTATAGGGAAAGTATGTATACACTAGGATTGGAGATAAACAATCCGGGTCAGAGCACTGAAAACGCTCGGTCCGTCTGGTCAAACTGACTCAGTGAGCGGACAGCGTTGAGTTTCCTTTATTTGGTGCAGTTCAGGTAACTTGATCGCACGTCATGAGTGGCACAGAGTCTCAGATGACGTACCGGAGAGTGAGGCCAGACCGAACATAAGAAGAAAATATTTAGAAAATATAGGTGAAAATTTCAATGAATATATAAAAATTTTGATTCGAGGAAAATTTAATAAATTGATTAATTACAGAGTCGGTCAAATTTCTGAACAAACAACCAGTTAAAAATGACATATTCACTTAGTGTAGATAATTACAAATTACTATGCAACTATATTTTACCTTGCCTAGATTTAATGATGAATTTTCAATCGGCAGAGAAAAAGGTGATCAAATAGTTTTATCAAGCCTTTTGAAGCGAAAGTATTTCGGAAATCTGCATACCAAGCCAATTTGTAAAAGGAAAAATGTGCAACAAAATAACGAGGTGTAAGTGACTGGAGATGCTCCTCTGCAAATATTGTAATAAGTTAAAATGAATTTATGTTAATGGAGAAAAATTTTGAGGGAAAAGAGGTGATTGAGAAAGCAGTTCTTAGCTTGAGAAAGTGACCAGCAACCTCATTTTTTTTCATTTATTATTTAAATTGCCCACCGGAATCGCAGAAACGATTAATATAAGTTGGGCGTTTGAAGTCTTGAAGGGAAGGCCGATGTAAGGTAAATCAATGGTCTTTTTGAAATTATATATAAACATGAAAATGGAGGAGTATAGAGCAAAGGCAAATGCTAAATAAATAAAATCAAATTGGAATATTTTTCCTACGATGATAGCTAGGTATTTTTTTCGTAATTTTCGAGTTCAAAATTAAAAGACGGTCAGATAACACTAGGTACAAGATCGTAAGGCATAATATTGTGGAGCTCACAACGCTACCAAGGCTGATCAAGGAAACCTCACGTGCATTAGAACATTCTGGAAGATGTGGTATGCAACTGATCGTGTAGCGAGCAAGCGCGAACGTGTGTGCAGAGGTCTTCCCAACCAATCAGCGATCAATATCCCTGTAGCGCAGCGTTGATTGTATTTAATGACTAAGTTTTTGGCAGCAAGCCATAGGTGAGCAGAAAACTTCCTCCACTCAATAACTTCTTTGTTCTTGCTACTTTGGGCATGGCCTAACCAATATCGGGGACAAATTTAGACTAGAGGCTATTTGGACTTCTTAAGAGGATTACTGAGGTGTTTGGCAAAAAGATACTAGCATCCACTGTGATATCTTGCTATGCAGAAACAGTATACGTGGAAGTATTCGGCCAAAAGTATACGCCCCGGCTTGACCTGAATCACGTGCTAGATGAGCTATAAATTTTGTTTATTTACGCTAAAATTCGGGCTGACTCTCCTGACGCAATACGATTTTTTTCATAAAATTTTTGTTTTTAAAAGTTCATTTCACCATAAATAGACATAGTAGAGAGTTTTTAATGGTTGGAAATACCAGTTTTAGCCTTTAAGTACAAGATATCATCATGACATTTTAAAAGTTCATCGGGCTTTGGAATTCTATTTAATCTACAGGAGGACAAAATAAAGGCAGTAGTAGTTCTCGAAATATTGGGATTTTTGTACTGTCCTCAAGATTGGGGTCGTCTTTTAATAGACGTCTCTAGCTCTTCAAACTTCACTTCTTATTATGTAAATTAAGATTGAAATACGTTTGATCCTAAATAAATCATACTCTAAAAACAAAATAAATTTTACACCGGAATGTACAGAAACGCATACCTTTGATCACTTTCATTTAATTTGTGTTCTCAAAATGGGAATTAGGACATCGAAGCGTATGCACTTGGTATGATTAATGAAACGTTAATTTGATTATTTACTTTCTATGAATTAGACCGTTACTAGGTGAAATTTATTTAATTCGTTGACATTCGAAGCCGCAATCATTTGGAGGCATCTTTTCACCATGTCTATAAACTTAAACCGCCGTTAAACAAAAGTTTTCCCACTTTCAACTACTTAACCTCTGCATATTTGCCTCTAAACACTCAACTTTATTCACTTTCTTTTCGGAATTCTAACTCTACCTATAAAAAACATTTTATAATGTTATCCATAGTCCTAAAACCTTACTCTCATCTCCAACTCTATCCGGATAACCCATTCAGACAGGTGTTTCAGCCAGATCGTCTCTCTACAGCTCCTCCTATCAGCCTTTGTCCTTATCATCTATAACACATATTCCCTCCGATACTATCATTACTAAAATTCATCTTTTGTTACAGTTTGTAACTCTACATCTGATAACACTAGTTTTATCCTACTGCGAATTGTGTTCCTCTAGCATTATTCACTAAAGACTTCGTCACCCACCGAAGACGCCAACTTAATTAATTGGTTAATTAAAAAGAGGCAAAAATGCATCGAATTAAATAAAGGATGCAATTAAATGTTCTATTTCATCTGTTAAATGAGTGAAAAATGCCGGATAGGACAAAATCTGATTTTCGACCTTCAAAGCTTGATCATGTGCTTCCCCTTTGGTACCCAAACAGTACGAATTAAGGAAATGAATAAATGTAAACGAAGTTCGGTTCAAGGTAAAAAATCCACAGTCCAAGGCATCAGATGATCTTAATCACATGTCGAACGTACTTACGTCAAATGCGAACGCAGTCAAAATAAATTACGGGCACCCTATATAGAGATGCTTTTTAGAGGACATTAGAGTTAAGACCTCCAGCTAAATGGATATAAATCAGATTAACTTCATTCATCGGAGCCACGTATGAATTTCATGGAGTATAAGATATTCTATTTATTGATAACATGAAATTTTTATAAAAAATAGCTGGGATATGAGTGTTTAATTGCACACGGTTATTATTTAATTTTTATAGCCTATAAAAAGGCAGAAAATATTTATTATATTTCATTTTGAAAGAGCATTTGAAATCGTTTAACATTTAGTCCAATAATTGACGTAGGAGAGGGAATGGAAAAGATGTTGGGAGTAAAGTCAGAGCTTTAGATGGTCTAACTTCATTTGAGTTTTGGATTCGTGTTGTCGTACAGTATTTATTGAAGAAATATTTCACATTCCAGAATTGTAACTTCATGATTCGTCCTCTGGGCAAATTCTTATCTATGATGTCCACTGCTTATTGACTGGCTATTTAGCTATGATGGTCGGTACGGTTTATTACTGCCTTCCAAAGACTGACAAAACAGAATGATCTTACATGACATTAAGGAGCATACACGATCTTGGCAAAACAGAGCTGAGATAAACAAGTGGACTTAGCAGAGCTCGGCAAGTAGTGCACACTCAATATTAACATAATAATGCAACATTTTTAACATAAAAAATGAATGTTAGATATGATTGATTAAAGGTTAGGAAAAAAATCTTGAAGCTAAATACAAAAATTCGTGATTACATTAAAACGATTTAAAAAGTGGAGTCAAAATAAAAATATCTGTTTAAACCCATAGTCGAATTTTATCTAATATAAATTTTGATTGGTTCTACTTAGAAATTGAATCCGAATTTTGTTATGATAAGTAAAGTTTATTTGGCTTATAGATCTGGGCGCTTCAGGAAAAATTAACTTGGATTTCGTATAATAAGTAGGGGGAAGATGTAACTGTAGTACTCTCAAGACAGTTTCAGCCTTACCCGTTCTGTCTTAACCAACGCCAACTCTCAATTGCAAAGTGTGCTTTTATACTGGCAAGAATGGCAAACGGCAGTGGAGATCACATGTGGGGTGCCTATAGTCTCTGCCGAGACAATACCCGTACTCGTGATTTAAACAACTTCCATCAAGATTTTCCCCAAAGAACAAAAAATATGGCCTAAAACGGTTGCAACTGAAATAAGTAATTAAGTTGGGTACTTGAAAGTAGACAGACTTACATGGGGATAACAACACTTTCACTTCGAGAAATCCATAAACTATGACATGATTTTGCCATCACTCTGTCTATATGGGCTTTATTTTGAATAAAAAATTAATGCCACTCTTATGTCTTTTTAAAATTCGTGACTAGAACTCATAATGCCATCGACCTAGCAGTTAATTCGAATTTGAACATTGGATCGCGTTGCCCAAACCAGGGCAATAATTTCCTCTCTCTCCAATTTTCAGATCATATTGCAATGCAAAATGCAAATTCACTTCAACTGGTAACACGGGACTAAAATAGAGCTTCTTTTTTTGTAATTTTATGGAGCGGGGATGAAGAATTGTTTTCTGACGCATTTAAATTTACAATAATTTTGCTGAAATAAGAAATTGTTAATTAAATATTACTACCTACGAAAAAGGATTAATTAGAGGAACTGTTATAATGTCCTTCATTAAAAGAGTTCATGTCTTTGTCCATATAAATAAGATCAGTGAATTCAAAAAGAAAGACTGTTTACTGGAAAATACAAAATGCAGGAAATTATTTCCAAAATTATTTTCAGTTTTAATCCTGATGTAACGTATGAAAACGCAAAACAGTTCAGCAAGGGAGAACGAGGAAGGGAGGGGATCTAATTGGAGTCAACAGTGAATGTAGGATGTCATAAAATTTAATTACTTTGAGTTCTGGAACCATTAATTTATCTACTTTCTCACAGGGGACATAATTCGCTTTATAGTACTCAAATAGTCCAAAGTTCAATTTCCGTGATTTGATCTTTGTGTTTCATGTCCGTATTATTCATAGCAGGTGGATCAGTTGGTTCATTATGGAAGAAAATCTCCATTAGATATTTCCATTGCTTTTTTTCTCCGTCATATCTCCGTCATAGACTATACCAAAATTCCAGTCAAAATAGCCATTTCTACTATTATAAAAGTTTGTTTTAAGTTAATTCTAGTGAGGTCTGTTGTGTCAAAATATTTCTCCTAATATCCTTTATCTACTCATGACTCAAAATTGCACAAAAAAATCAAGTTGGTACGAACAATCATTCATTAATAAAAAGTGTCAGCTGGGTAGAATTTTTCATCAGCAAATAAAGGGAAGATAAATAAAGATCCTCATCGAAGTTACGTCTGTTCAGGCATAGAAGTAGGCCAAAATTTTCCCTGCCGGAGAGCAATAATATTCTGTAACTTTTAGTAAAATCATGAATGCTACCTTCGGTATACTAGATTCAGGTTAGAAAGTAGAACAAACAATGACAAAGAGTATCCTTGATTACAAGTTACACATTCACATGATTATAGGCTGCTGTTTCCACTCGTGAATTGTCATTTCCAAAAAATGGATTAATGATTAATTCCATTGATTTTTATTACAATATAGTTATGATATATTGATTTACATTTATAATATTACATAACATATAAAACGGCGTAATGAAAAGGAGATGAAACTGTTCTATTCCTCTTTTAAGATACTAAAACGAGTCAGGATATTGTGATTAATGGACTTTTACTAGGCGAAGTAACTAATTTATAAGCATAATTACTGCATCTAGGTCGATAGTACTGTCCTTCAAATTGAATATTTTGCATACTACCAGTGCGCTTATTGACTCAGACGATTGTTAAAAAGACGGACAAAAGATATAAAACAGTCAGTTCCACTTATCTTTTCGTGGTTTAGTTACAACCTTATTTCATCTCCCGCTGCGATAGCATCTATTGCCAGTGGTTTCATTTTTAATTTCTCCTCCTATTCCTTTCCCTTTTTTCCTCTTTTCTTTCGGTTGTTCAGTACATGCGTGATCCATATTAATTCCTAGTCTTCTGTTTTGCAAAATTCTAATTTTTTGTCAGTCTTACGGAAGATAATTTTTGTTGGAAGGGAGCATTTTTGCACCTATCCTAGTCTGGTTCCTAAAGTAGTTCCACTGGTACTTTGATTCCTTAATTTGGGTCTCACTCACCTTCAAATTTGTGACCATATTTCGTGAAGTCCGTAACCCAACGGTCAATTTCTTTTTTGGATATAAATATTCAGGTAAATGGTTGCTTGCACAGTTCAAACAAGAGCAATATTTTTTTTCTTTCTCCGAATTTTAGATCATATCTCTATGAAACTCCGAACTTGCTTTTGGTAGCAGCGTAGTACTTAAATTCAGCTCAGTTTTAAAAGGAGACATTAATAACCAACTTCCAACGAGTTCAAATTTGACCTAAAACCAGACGATAAGACGAAAATAATGATGGTCATTAAATAATATCAGAAACCAAATTAATAAGATTAACTTAGATTATTACGCTTTTCCGCAATGAAAGCCAAAACATAAGTAATTGTGAAACGAAACACAGCTTTGAAAACTCTCTGATCAGGGATCATTGTGAGAGTGAATAATTTGTTTAAATTACATGTATAACTGCAGGTGGAGAAATTCTTAGAAAGTAAGGGTGATATTTGGTTTCTTTATTCCTCTCCTTTTTGGCCCAAGCTTATAAATATTAGTTAATATTTTTTAATTAATACATTTTTAAATATATTAGTTAATAAATTTTTCTTCATAGCTAGTATGGAGATTAAATTAAGCCATCTATTAAAAGTAATCGTTGTTATATAGTTAATCAATTTTCCCATTTAATTTTAATTTCCCATTAATTTTAATTAAAATAATAGTAGGGAAAGTGCATGAAACCATTAAATTATATAAAACTCTGCTTCAAAGCGAATTTTTGACGTTCAGAACTTTGATAAGAATTAATATGTAATGGAAATCCACTTTGATCCCGGAAATCAGTTTAGATTTAATAAGCTTCAAATTAGTTGGAACGGATAAGGCTGTACGAAATGGGCTATAAGCTTGAGATCAAACATGTCTTCGGGAAAAGAAAACTTTTATTAAGGAAAAAATTCTCGTGTTGGATTCAACGAGCTTGAAAATTGGAAATAGTTAATTCAACCGCCATTTTCATTTTCTGCGCTACTGGATGTGTACTTCCATAATAACGATTCCAAATTTAATACTGTTTAACGAAACGATGAGATAATTTTCCTATGAATAAAACCTTTGGAACAAAGTTAAATTTGGAATAGAATGAAAAAATATTTGTAAAGCCTCTCAGATCTCTCTCAAATGCACAAAAACTTGAAAATTGCGCATTTTATCGTCAAAATCGTATTCTGAATACGAACGATGATGTAGATGAAAGATAGTCTCTTCAAATTATCGCTTAATACATTCTGAGGGAATCGAGAGATATTCCTTCCAATTATAAATTAGATTAATAATAAACAATATCGGCTATTGTAACCTGCAAAATTATTGTTTTATTAGCCTTCTTATCACTCTAAATACTAGTGACATTTGCTGAGGTAAAGTGAGCTTTAAGCTGTGAAGAAGGTCGGGTTTTCGTCATATCTGACAAAAAAATGACGAGCTTTCGACATTTGGCGGAATTGTTCATAGCTTAGTGAATCACCACTGTCCATAGATAAATGACGGCTTCTAGAATTTGAATAAAAAACAAAGCAATTCAAATCTAGTATCACAGAGATTCGTCGGTAAACGTGAACTGAGGGGTTATCAATAGGAGAAAATAAACAAGTTATTTATTTAAAATTAACTCAGAAAAAGATAAAGCAGATGAAAATAGATGTTTTTATGCAGTATTTTTGTCAGATAACAAAGGTTATCAAATGTATTAGGATTGAAGTTACTTGAAATTTTACGCCAGATTGAATGTTTAATTTAGTGAATGGTGAACAGAAGATGAATTATGCCTAATAGTATATTGCTGCGTATGTAATGAAATCATATTAGAATATTTAGCTTCTCTTCGCCCAGAAATGGTTTGTATTAGGTCCTGTTAATATCATGATAAATACACCATCTTAAATGTCACTTCCTTGTCTCTTTTGACAATCGTATTTGTATTTGCTTTCTTGTAAAGGAATAGTAGATAAAATAAAGATGAGTTAACTGTTTTTGCATTTCTGTTCTATGTGCCTTAATTTCAGATTCAAAGAATCGAATGAACGGTCTTTAAATCAGTGCTCAGGAGATTAGGAAGGGAACCCTGCAAGTTTTGCCCAATATCATCCAACAGTTTAATATGACTAACAAAAGTAATTTATTTGTCAAGTATTTTCAGTGAAGTATTTTCAACGTTAAATAAATTAGGGTGACAGAACAGACAAGACGTAAATATTGGTCAACAGCTCGTGGTTGACCACTTTTTTCTCAGTATCTTAGCATATTTAATATTAAATCAATGACGAATTGCAATTAGATATTAATCAGAAGAAAAATTTCTATAAAGGTTTGATTTATGGATAAGATTATTCCTCCAAATAACTTTATAATCGATCCTGTCATCTTATGTGTCACCAAAGGACCTTAAATTACCAGCTAGAGATGCAATACCTGATGGTAGATATTACGGTTGTCAGTCAAAAGCTGGCAGATCAGAGAGAAACGTTGAGTAGCCTCAGCAACAGCGTTCCACTCATTGAACATGTTCAACGAAGAGGCCAAATGTTTTGGCTAACTGCAAATTGTTTTAGCAATATGAATGCCCTAACTTGCTACTTTTAATTTGTTTCGGGGTATGCAACACTTTAAGAAATAGAACGATAGAGCTTAAAACTAGTGATACTTTATTCGTGAGCATGTCAGGTTAGAACCTGGAATTTTCTGATCAAAAAGAATTCAGAAGCCCGTGCTAAGATCAAAAGTACCAGATCTAAGTTGGAAAATTCGTGTATTGGGTGATTGAAGAGGAGGAAGAAGGGAGGAGAGAGGTGAAGTCAAAAATAGGATTACACATATCAACATCGTGGGCTTAAGTGAGATTATGAGACGCACGAAATGGAGAATTAACTGGTTTGATCTAGTTTGTGTATCCAAATATGATAATAGGTTAAGCAGAGCTCTAGATTACCATGTGTACACGGCATCCGACACAACTGGTTAAAATATGTTTTATTAACAGTCATGGACCAACTCTTTAGATAAGCACTTCCGGCTTTTCATATCTTCAAAGCACTGGATAAAAACGAGAAATCCATATAAGATGTTCTAAGTCTAGTCGTCAATTTGGAATTTTGAGACACAATGCATAGTTCTAGTAGGAAAACGTGAAAAAAGCTGGCTAGTGAAAATTTTTCCCTTTTATGCAAGCTATTCAGATTCATCCTCTGCCGATGGAAAGCATGCCAATAGGAAATGAGGGTATTTTCTTAAATTCCATAAAGGAAAAAAGACAATTAGCCTTCATTAATCTCTGAAAGTTGAACAAACTAAGTCGTCTATTTCTGTGAACGGTCACAGAAACATACTGGTAAAATTCTGTGACATTTCAATGGATAAAAAATCAGACACACAAGCTTCGCTTTATTCAGCACAAATAAAATGTAAGTAAATCAAGCTCTTGTACAACTTTTCTGATCGCACTGATGTTTTCAGTGGACTATTAACAGTCTAATACAGTGAAGTTAAAGTTAGTAAAACATTTACTGAGATATTTTAAAGTGTAATTAAATGAGTTTATGATTTATTTAAAATTAAACTACTTAAATATAACATTTCCACTTTGGGGGAGGAAAATCAAGATATTTACCATTTTTCCTCCACTTTCCATTAATGCTGAGTGATTTTTTTCAACGTCCCCTTGTAAGCTGGTTCTCTTAGAGCAAAAGAACAGAATACTATTTGAGGCTGAAGGAACTTTAATTTTGTATAAAACTTAAATTAAACATATAGTCTGAGCATCTCTTTTCCACCTAATGCATTTTTTTAAAAGGAACTTCAATTTTAGTCTTTCAGAGACATTGGAAGTAAGGGAGAATTCATTTTGAAAGAAATTTTTCTGAGCTAATGCATTAATAAAATAGAGGGACAATAGAGTTACAAGTGGTATTTAAAAGTAAAATCGTTTCCAGTACTGTAATCTATAATTCTCAATCTTACTCGCCTTTTCGAACTAGTAAATAGGTCAATTTGAATCTATCAATCGGGATTTCAGTCAATCAGGTGATTATTTACATATCTATTCAATTTCAGCTCTCTTTTTTCACCATTTATTTTCCCATCTCAACATCTGCAAAGTATTGTGCTTTATTTCGCATCACCATCAAAAAGAATACCGCTTAGACTATTCTTGATTCTACTATTTAGATTTCACCAAATAATAAGATATCAATTGAGTAAATGTTTCATACTTTGAAACTTTCATACTTTCATAATTTTCTGGGAAACAACAGAGAAAAATGGTAACGAGCGTTTTAATCAAAAGCTACAATGCTCACTTATTGTCTGGCGATGAAACAATGCCAAATCCACTGTTATTTTAATATATTATATAATACCAGTCAGCAAATAGAAAAAGACAAGTAAAGTGAATTTCTTACAGACTTGGATATTTGAGACATGCTTTTAGACAGTCATTAATTAAGTAGAGCTCTTAGTCGCCGCATGACTAGTTATTTACTGATTTAACGAGGAATTAACCTCCCTTAGGGTTTGAATCCAGTTTAACCAGTCGTAGCATACCGGTTATATTTGTCTCAATATCAAAATGACTCATTGTAGGCAGAAATTAATATAATAACAAGTAACATCGATATACCAAATGATATAGAAGGGAAACCAAAGTCTTTGAACTGCAAACAATACGTAATTTCGGTTACCAGATGCGGAAAGGGCGTAAGTCTCAAAAATTATCACCATAACTCATTTTTTTCTAATCTTCCTCCAACACAGTTTACTACTTTCTTCGCATTACTTCATTTCTCCATGAAGTGTTAAAAAATTTTGCAATAAAGCGTCTCAGAAAAAAATGAGGCGTAAAATGTTTGGGTATTGAAATAGGAGTTTCTTAACACTGCCAAATAGAACAGGAGTGTTATTAAGAAGAGGGGGAGTGAGACAGAGATCGGAATGGCACATATTCGGTAGGAATGCTAGCAACTGTCTAGACGTTCCATGTTTGTCGGTTGGGATGACTAAGTAACTTGATAACAAGAAAGCGTATGAGCCAGCGAAATGTTATATATTGAAATCTAATCGAAATCGTTTCAGTTATTCGCCCTTTATACATATTTGGGGTCCTTTAATTGTGAGCTCTGCTATGTTTTGAATACTTTTGCTCCTCTCATATACTTGTTAGTTAATTTAAGAAGGTGTAAATGGATCAAAGTGGCAATAATTCAACCAAATCAGTCGGTCAAGAAATCATACCTATCAATGGCACAAATTCACCAAATAATAGGGAACCAAATAATGAAAACTGCTCCCACTTCCGCTTCCGAAATTCAGACAAAACAAGTTCTTGGCATTCAAACTGCATTACATTCTTCAACTTGACCACTCATTTCACCCCTCACAGGAATATGTACTGTTCGATGCTATACAACATATAAGCTAGTAAAAGTAATAATAGTAGCAAAATATAAGCAATTTTAATGTTATTCAATAAAGTTTTTCAACGGGCTGACATTGATGTCAAAATTTATTTGTTAAAAAAGCTCAATATTCGTCTGTTTACTTCATCGCCAGTGACCAAAATCAAATATAATATAATTTTACACCCACAAATAGGGAAGTAAGACCGAAACAAAGGAAATTTCCCAGAGAAACAGAGTTCAGTCACATTTTTTTATGTAGTCTTTTCTTGGAAGTGAGATGAAAATGACACATTGGAATTAGATATAACCACACATGCCTAGTTATATACTGGTTAAAGGAGAGAGAGGAGAAGATAAGTAATTTTTCCTATGAGAAGTTGTCCAGCTTATTTGATGATACACTATCAAAACCGGTCATATTTTCTGGTTATATTTGTGTGGGGAACGAATTCTGTTTAAAAGTTTATAATACATACATACATCTAACAATACCTCAGATCAGATAAAATGTAGTGCAAGTGGGTGAAAATATATGAAGATAACTGACAAAATGACAGTAAATTTGACAATAATTAGTGACTTGAAGGTGCATACCTGCATTTCTTTTTTCTCATTAAGCATAATGGAAACCAATTCTTTTTGAATAAAAATGAAAGTGCTCAACTCCCAGGCTTTACTCCATCACCCCTTATTTCATTTAATCTAATTCTCTCATGTCTAGGTATGTTCTTTTGTGTCCACGTCCTTCAAACCTGTCTGGATGAGACAAGGCTACGTGAGCATGATCGACTTCATCCTGCCTATCTAAACAGTTTAATTTGACAACAAACATAGACACAATCTTGTCAATACCTGCTCTCTGCGAGTATTCTGGGCATTTTTCTACTTTGTACCCAGAACGTTATAGCCTAATTACAAGTACTTGGACTCTTGGAGATATTAGGAGAGAAGAACAACCACGTAGTTAACTTTAGAGCCTTCATACCTATTTCAGACTAAACCATTCAAGCTTCCCCTACCTTAATTAAAACTGGAATTATAACCTATTGATTTGGGAGATAGAAATTCAATTTTGATATATTAATAACGGTAGAGCAGTGAACTACTCCGGGTCAAATAAGGGAATAAATTGGACTAGTATACTTCCAGTAGAGATCCGAAATTACAAAGGCCACTTTACATCATTAATCGCAATCCATATATAAGATAATACTGCTTATTTAAACATTCATTTTAATAGTCATTCAAACAAATAAGCCAATTTTATCTTAGCTATCCAATGAGTAGAAAATAAAGTTGTAAGAAACATGTTGAATGACCTTATTTCTTTGTTATTTGACTGAAATAAGCTCTCAAGCATACCTTTATCACAGCAGTTATTCAAAACAGGAAATATGGAGAGAGCAGCATCTTTATAAAAACCTCATTTTATCCCACATTGACATCTAATTCTAGTATTTTTCCATACATCAAAATATGTAAATAAACTTCTTCTCCAAAGTTAACCTATCTACCACATTTGGCTGTCAGGTGTTTTTAGCTAAAAATGCTCCACTATGAATACTCTCTCACTCTACTTATGAGGGCCAACCGGATAGTGGATAACAGATTTTGGCAAATGAATCAAATAGCTTAGTCAACAAAAATAAATAACTTTTGTAACAATATCTGGTTTCTCTGGCTAATAGAAAAGACAAATGCATCGAGATGGCATGACAAACCAGCTGACTTCATCAACCGACCAGTAAGTTCTAATCACAGTGAATGCGCGCTCTTGAATTGGGAAACAGTGAAACACGACAGGGTAAGAGGTAGGCTAATTGCAAACATCATGATGCATTCAGAATTCAAACAAAGCAGAACCCTTTTAATGTCCCTATTGTGACTAATTTATTGCTACTTGTATTGAATTGCTTTTCCACGCATATATATTCAGCTTTTTGCCCTGGGAAGTAGTGGGGTTTACAAAGCGCAATGTTCGCCTCAAGTCTTAAACTGCGATAAAAGTAAGAAGTGAATAATCGTTTTAGTCAAAGTCAGTGACTAAGTCAGCATGATTATGTGGAGATGACAAAGCCCGCGTCATACGCGGCAGTTATTCCAGCCCACTCAGGACCACATTAGGTCCCACACAACGGAATCATTCTGTATTAGGTCGTAAATCAAAAGTGCGTCATGGCTGCATTCATTCATTTTTTTATGGAATTTGTATAATCAACAAATGCAAAATTCTAGAAAAAAATAATTGGCTTTTTTTAATACACACGAAAAAGTGCAAAATGTAATGTATTTAAAATTTGATGGGGTGAAATAAACCGTCCTTATCTCACTTGATCTCTACCTAAAACTTGGCAGCCATGAGGGTTTAAATAAATAAGTTGAATGTGTACTTTAATGCCTGGTCTTTGAAGAATTGCCCAAAAGGCCTTGAGAGGTTGTAAAAGCATTACCACCCAACAAATATTTCATGACAAATTCGGTAAAAATATAAGCGGAAAGGCGTCGATGATGAAAGGCAGAAGTTATTTGAATACACTATTCTTGAAAGCTAGGCGTCAGATGAACACTATCAAAAATCTTTTGGAATTGAATTACTAAGGACAAAGATATGCAGAAATTATGGCATAAAGAAAGAAATTCCCTAATCTAGCCTCCCCCGCCTGGCAGTAAATATAACATTTGTATCCCAAATATCGTCTTTCCAAATCTTGCCTTTCAAATGGACTAGATGCAAATATCCATGGTGCAATAAAACATCTTTATGTGGTTCAATGGGAGTTGGAATAAGGCTTTAATCTTTTAGTTGGATTCTTTTGTTGAATATTATCATAATAAACGATCAGCAAAATAGAAAACCTTTTCATTCAACCTCATGAGCATATCGTGTTATACGATCGCGATGGTGATGAATGATTAATGGCCATCAAAGCAATGATTTGATGTGAGAACAGCATACAAACCCAAATAAGTAAAATAATTTTTAGCGTAATCTAAAAACAGGGGTGATCAACTCATTTGAATTATCAAATTTCGCCACATTTGATCAGAAGTTCATTGGATGTTAGTTTTTGGGTGGAAGGGGAGGGGGAGGCGGGTGGTTCTCTGAGATAGGCATTTATCCATACCTCTACATACAAGATTATTACGTTAAATACAGTTTCTAACTTTCAGTTTTGATTTATAATTTTCTCCAATTAAAACAAACTCCACTTTTTTAGCCAAATCAAAATTAAAGATCTCGAAATTCCTTGATCTACTGCAAGATCTTTTTCTCCGTCTAAGTCCAATGATACTTTGATTAGCTTAAGAGATATTTTTGAAATAAATTAATTAAAAAGCTCAAATCAATGTCTAGATTTGTTGCTAGCCAATCTTATTTACAAAAATTCATGTATTTTATTATTTTAGTAAAATTTCTTATTTTAGACATAATACAAAAATGAAAACGCAAGAGCTTATTTATTTCTTGTTTGGCAATTTTTCAACACATTAAACCGCTATCCTGACTCTCTCAAAGTTATTATTCGCCACAAACTACTACTTCAAGTTATTTTCCTGAATTAAAATAAAACAGAATCACCTTTTTTAAACCCCACAGGAGTAAAAAATATATCGAAAGGGATTTTCGGTACGGTTTCTTGCATATTTATCGAGGTGCTTGATCCCAAGCTTTAAATTCGGACAGCCGTTCGAGGGCAGCGGAAAACAAATATCCTTCATAAAACACAGCGCTCATAAGCAGTTCTGAATTCCAAGCTGAAAAATTATGACTTATTTCCTAATCGAAAAAACTGCATGTTGCTTTAATTGTGGATGGCGAATACGTGCGCGCAGAGGAATCAAAGTCCAATCGTTGTTGGTGTTTGGTCCCTCGAATAAAAAATCGAGTGGGGCGCAAAGTACGGTTACGTGAAATGTTCTTGGAATTTAAATAATTTTGAACCTTTCATTACACTGATTTATTTAAGCTTTAGTTGAATAGTTCAAATGCAATCAAAGCCTAAATAATGACGTAAGTTCAACAGCGTTATCTACAATATTTTATAAAGACGATCGCAAGAATTATCAAGAAGTCAAGAAAACGTTGTTGCTGAAATGGGATATATTCCATATGATAAATTTAGGAAAATGTGAATGAGTTCAAGGATTAACCATTTCTATGATATCTGAATTAGTCTCTTAAAGCCGTACATCAATTACTGTAACCGTCATCAATTGAGAAATCTTGTCTTTATGCAAACATAATCAACCTCAGATCTTTCTCCAGCCCAATTCCGACTTCTCCATTTCTACCACACATCTGCTCGGTTCTCAACTCATTACTCCCAACCGACCAACTCCTCTAGTAGGTTTCTCGCTATCCGTAGCTCCTCCCTCCAACTTTTATATCTAACATCGCATCTAAACTCCGTTTTCTGGTTCTTCCCCTTTTTCCATCTTTTTTGCACATCTATATAAGTGTAATATCTCTACTTATTAATTCCCAGTTATCTTATTTTCCAATATGGTCTTGAAGCTTGTTTATCATTAATCCTCTTTTCTGTTAGAACTCCCGCCTATAAAAACTTGCTCTCCTTTCTCTGGCTTACTCTTCTATCTGCAAACTCGAATTTCATTCAAGCTCTGCCTTCTGTCTCCTTTCCATCTCGTTTGTTTAAAAGTTAAACATGCCTATCAATCCTTAATCAGTAAATCCTAATCTATAGCAACATTTGGATTAAAATTTAATCATATAATAATAATCACCATTGTAGTTTAGTTCCTTTTGTATCTGAGTATTAATTTGAAAATATATGCATTTTCTTTGGCCTATAGGCACTTATTTCAAGTTTATCTAATTGGCTAAACAAGTAAATATTTATTTATGGAAATGATATTAATTAAATGTCGTCAGAATTTAATAAAACATCTTTATTCGAATCAACTGGGATTGGAATAAGGTTTTAATCTTTTAATTGAATTCTTTCGTTGAATATTATCAAAACAAATGATCATCAAAATAGAAAACCTTTTCATTCAGCCTTATGAGTGTATCGTGTTATCTGATCGCGATGGTGATGAATGATTAATGGCCATCAAAGCAATAATTTGATGCGAGAACAGCATATAGATTCGAGTACCTGATGATATAAACATTCAATGTGGTTTTTATGCGTTGCTTACTCATATTTGAGTGGAGTTTGATATTACTTAGCTATATCACTTAAAAGATGAAGAAATTGCTGCATTTTTTCATCTCCCATGGTACTGTAATTGTTTATGGAATATCAGGAAATGAATTTATGATAACAGTTGCTTATAATTCCTACTCAAAGTGTTCCAAATAATCTGAAGAGAGATCCCCATTATCTTAAAATTTAAAGGGATTATGAAAACAAGTAGGTAAAGTCAAACAGAAAGAATATTTTTTTCAGCCGAAAATCTGTAAATTCCAAGGTCAAGTAAATAACCACAGAATACATTAAATAAAACTGTAATCAAATTTCTCTAGCATGTTTAATTAGTCAGTACGGAATGGATCCGAATCAAATTGGTTGCATACTGTTTTAGATTATACAAATAAAACTAGCAAAATATGCAGAAGTTGTGTGACTAAACAGTTTACCGGAGCGGCATCCCATATAGCTAATTCGATTAATGACAAATGTTTACAGTTTGGATGGAAAATGCATAATGTCACAGTCAAAATTCCAAGAAGTTAAAAATTGTGCTCGCTTTACTATCTCATGATAAATATTTAAACCATATTAATGCATTCCACCTGATTTAGCTGCAGTATTAATGAAGCTGACAGAAGGGCATTAAATCAGACTTGCAAAATATTTCCGGATTAAAGTAAATAAAATAGAATTTAGTTTTAACTGCAAAATTGGGAAATAATTAAAAATATTCCAGAAAACCCATGCCAATTGAAATTATGAAAAAAAGATATCGTTCATTTATTTTTGGTTTAGGAAATATATAAAAAGTCGGTTGGTATTGGAAATATGTGGTGACAAGAATGGGCATTCACCTTAATGAATATATAATGCATATAACCGATTAATAGAATAATACCTTGAGTTGTAAAGAATGCGCCCTCTGTGAAACTTAGTCGCACAACTACAGTATCGAAGATTAAATCCTTGGACAAGTCTTCCCGGAGATGATGAGATTGTAAAAAATCCTATACACCAAAGTAGGAGCCTCTAAATCTGCACCAACAAGTAGATGGTTAAGTCAACTTCAAGCGGATGTTAACCAGATGTTCAGCAGGAAAGAGAGCAAATGTTAACTGATGAATCCAACGAAGAATTCTCTTTCTCGCACTACTGAACATCAAACATAACTGAAAAATGTACGCAAAGGAGATATTAATTATATATAATTTTGGTGTCATCGACTCTTTGCAAATGGAGGTGAGATGAGGAGGCATTGGTAGATCGATTACCACAAATCGGAATATGATCTCTCAACTGGCAGATGAGTGGTGTAAGAAATATTTAAAAGCATATATTTTCTCTACGAAGGGCAAAATGATGAGGATATATCTGAAGGAACTTCAACTTAATAAAGCCGTTGATATGATAATTTTTGAGCTGAGATAGGGTTCGCTTAATTTTCTGCTTCTCACTTCCAATACTGAAATCTTAACAGCTATATGAACTGGTTTCATCACTCTCTACCACCCTGGAACTATATAATAGTCCTCAATACTAATTAATTTTTACATGGTTGTTTTTAGGAGCTCCACATTTATCCAAAACTTTCAGGTAAGTTAAGTGCCCAATCCCTCGTACTTAATTTTTCTTTAAGGTATTTATTCATAGATAATAAACTTCGAAATCCATAACAATTCTGATAGTTTAAGTCAGCAAATAAAATAATTCATCATTACAAGATATTATTTTCATGTCAGAATCTTCCAAAAATCTTGTCTAACTACTTACCTTTGTTTGCAAATAGGCCAAAGTCAATTTTAACACATTAATGTTCAATAATGGGACGAAGTAGTTAACCGAATGCACAAATTTGGAAAATTCGAAGCACAATGTCATATTATCCTTTCTGACAATTATGAACTATGCCTCAGTCCCAGATGCTATTCACATTCGGGGAGTATTACATTTTGATTCATACAAAGTTATCAATATATATTTGTTTTGTTTTAAACAAGTGCGGGGTTTTACAGATTAGTGCTTGACGTTACAGACGGATTCACAATATAACCTAAATTTGTTATGGTTACTGCTAAATTATCGTGCCGAAAAATAATAGCAATATGTTAATTAAATTACTGTGAGCAGATATATTGAAAGCAACATTTATGAATTTGGAAAAAATGACCGATTTCGGCAAAATATACTTTCAGAAACTTCGAAATATTTAAAGGGGTTTCAACCTCGATATAAGCATTAAAATTATATTAATGAATATGCATATTGATTAATTTTTTGCTATTTCTACTAATGCTTCAAGAAACGGGTGGGTCTTATTAAATTTTGATGGAATTGAAGACTAAATACATAATTTATAATCGTTACATCAAAATCCACTATTCAGCAACTGAAGGGAAGAGCGCTTTCACATTTATGACAGGTAAGTAACTCAGTTTATTGCAGTGTATAATCGGCTCTTTTGTAAGTCGTTCCTTTACCTCTGTGGTCATAATTAAATATAATGTTACAAATACTCTCATTGCTGGCAAAGGCTTTTAAATAAATAGAAAGTGATAGTCTTCTGTTCTTACATTACCTCCTTATATTACTTTAGACCACTATCCGAGTAATTGCATCTTGGTTTAACGACCTGCATAGATCCGGAGTTGTTAAAAGGTAAATAACATTGATGACTGACGATGAAAGTGATCGTCTTACCACATCGATTTCAACTTATAAACTGGGGGTGGGAATGAATGTCAGGGGATATCTAGGAATACAAAGAATAAATACCACAGAGATATATTAATTCTAGTTGGTCAGGACTGTCAGTATCTTGAAAGCTATCTGCAACTGTCATGCTTTCAATGCCAATGGATTACCTAAGCTATGATTTGTTTTGTATTATACTAACTACAAACTGATGAAAACTTCTCTTGCCATAATTTATGCATATTTTGGGAATTCAAATTTGTCAAGCAATTCAATTTTTTTCATCAATGTTTCCAGCCAGAATGCTTCAAAACGTACATCTAGTTATTATGCTGAAAATTTATGGAACCTGGCGAGTGAATATTGAAAAATATTGGTAAACATTTCTGATCAACACATTTGACAATTTATTAACTGCATCGATCAAAATCGGTTAAAAAAGGATTGGAGTTGGAGGCACCTGGGTTTCAGTATTACATTTTCATAGAGGAAGAGAAAGCGACAGGTAAAGTTCCCTCCGGAATTTTGTGAATCGGATGAACCAGGAATTTCAAAAGGTTCTTTTCAGACACTGATTAGTTGAAGATCGGTCTAGTCATCTCATTTTAATTCATTTGCATTTCAGATGCTGAGTTTCTACAACCAAATTAACTTGATAACAGGAGGGAAGATGCATCCAAAACTGAACTATTCATTCTCTGTCTTTAGTTATTCTAATGTCACAAATAAACATATTATCAGAAATTAACACATTTTAGAAGAACTAAACCAGAAGACGGAAGAGATAATAGGTCTGCTACGTTTATCGAGTGCTTTGGTAGATCGGGGATACCTTCAAATAAATAAATACGAAGCTAATTAAACAATTTCTTCTATTAGAGAACTTCTACCAATGTATTTTTTGGAGCAATTTTCGAAGCTCTAAAAATGAAAATGCTCAAATTGACTGTTTTTAAAGTTTTTCATTCTGTCATTAGTGAACTAAAACCTGTTTACTACTAGTTAAGCTGTAAAAGAAACGCTGATGACGCATTTGTGACCTTCTTCCCCGAAAGTAACTTCTTCAAATAACAACCGAAAATGTCAATGCACCTATCGTTTTTGCACCGATTGGTTTGTCATATTCTTTATTCTAAACTTTTGTTGTTAATGTAAGTAACTTTTAAAATGGTGTCAGTGATATTAACTTACTTAGCGGTGAATAGAAAGAGGAGTTTTTAGTTTCGAGAGTACTCGGTTTTTAAGATTCGATTTCTGAGGTTGTTTAGTAGGTTATAGTAATGATTAAAAGTTACATAATAATTGAAGCGATAGTTGAACGAAGATGTGGTAAAAGAATGTAAAATTTCTCTTGAAAGATATGATCAATGATGCAAAATAGCAAGTTATTGAAGTCGTTACCGGAAAAATTTTGAATAAGACCTTCATTTCAAAGTCCCACTATATCATGCAAGAATGTACCACGTGTAGTTGTGGTCCTCCATGTTGGCAAAAATCTAGGACTCCACGTGTTAATGAGCAAATTAATTATTTATGGGACCCAACGCCCACATTCAGAATTTAGTTTATACAACAAATATTTCCAGGCTCATGACAACCCTAAAAACAATAATATGTCGGTCTGTTTTAAACTTATGATAAATTATGCTATTCAAACTATCAGAGGCATAAATGTAAGAAAATAAATCGAGAACAAGTTGAAGGGATATTTTTCCATGGAGTACGAGATTTCGGCTTCTTGAATACTCAACTCAGAAGAATGCGTTGTGCTATTTTTGATGCTTTTGCAAGTGTCTCTTGAAGAGGCTCGCCCTAAAATTAATATCATTCTGGCATGTGACGTTTAAATATTCATTCTCTTGTAAAAATTAAAGCTTCTAGATATTGACAATCGAAGTCCTTTTTGACCATGACGTTTGCAAAACACTCTTCTTCTATAAAGTACAAATCTGGCCTTTCTATGAGTATTCGAATATAATTGATAATCATGCATTTCATTGCCTTAGCTTTAATTTCTTGATATACAGAATTATGCATTTACAGACAGAAATTTACATTTTTGCTGTTCATTTCCTCAATAAAACGGTTGGATTAGGGACCAGTTTGATGTATCAATCGATCTTCTAGAGCTTTCTTTCTATTTCTTGTTGTTAGAGCTAACCTAAAAGACTTTAAAGGATGAGTTAATTGGGAGAATATTTACTGGCAACTGAAATGCCACTTTTTCCCTGTTAAAGAGAAATTCGCTGAATTAGTTCTTTGAACTTCATAACTTTGCGTGAGCGTAATCCTAAGATTAGCCTTCCCACATTGTTTAGGAGAAATTTAAGTTCCCTTTTATCAGAATATCTGAATATTATTGTAGAAAGGACGTAATTAAGGATTGGTCACACGAAAATCTCCATAAAATTTGCTTTCATTTTGAGTAATAATTGTGGAATTCACTATAACTCTCTCAATAAATTGAATGCTCTAAAATCCACCACTTGGACAGAGAAATTAATACGAAATCTTTCACTAGGGAATTTTTTGAACTGGCCAATGCGCAGAGAATTTCGTTTACAGAACGTGTATGAAACGCCTGACAACTATTGAGGCAAAGACAATAGATTTCTCATGCATATTTAACAAAATGGAACCCCTTCATCAATGATTCAAAGAAGCCAATAATTCTTTAAATTAACGCTACTGGAAATTCTGCAATTACCATCCAATTGCCCTTGTTTATGCTTCGCTTACTAAGTCCCTTCAAAAACTTAAGGTAAGCGCTCAGGTAAAAATGGTTGAGCTATTTTATCTTTAAGAGAATTTTTGAAATTTGTTTAAATAGTAACTACAAAACCATACAAATTAGTTCTTTTGGAGGTAACGCAACTGCCTTTTTGAAATTTTTCCAAAGTCCCCAAGGTAGATATTTCACATTTGATATCTTATGCTCTCGAATGTAATATGAAAAGACAATGACCAGTAAAATTACAAAAAAAGTTGATTCAGCAATCTGAAATGCATCAAATGAACATTAACCGATATGAATACGTCATTTTGCATGTCCAGACTGGAATGTCTATCCAATTTATCTCGGTGCTAAAAATTCCTTTTTTGGTAAGCTTTGGGGGAGGGGAAAGGGAAGGAATTTTTAGTCTATAATATAAACTTAATGAAATCTTTATTAATTTGGGGGAAAATTTAATACAAACTAAGAGATAATAGATCTAGTGTTATCACTGTGTCAAAGAAATAAGATTGATCAGTTGAACCGAAATTGTGCGAACTCCTGGAAATAATTCTCTTTGATTTGCCTAAGGAGAGATCCCGGAAGCCTTCCAGTTTACATCTATTTTTGATGATAGTGGATTGATAACCCTACCATAAGAACATTTTCTCTGGTTATCGGGCAAATCGGTTAAACGCAACTGACCTTCGTTTGTGTGCTAAAGCAAATCATTATACAATAAGAAATTGGCCATGAATTTTGAATTTTATTCGGTTCAAATTCTCTAATACATTATACACCTCAGAATATCAATAAATTAACGTTTTGACTTTCCATTTAAGAGAAAACTCAGAAAAGCCCGTCAACGCAGCATATAAGTTGAAAACGTCAGCGTGGAAAATAACTTTTTGACTTTTTCTTTATCAGTGAGTCGCCTGTCGTGACGACCACTGAAAAAATAACCCAACAGTAAATATCCAAACCCATCTTTCAATTTTACTTACTTGGAGCATTGCAAAGGCAAAAATTTTAATGTTTTCAAATATTTTTCATCTCTAACTGAAAAATCTGGCGCTAAAATCAATGAGAGCTGAATTACACGGAAGATTTACCATTATAATTCCTTCCCTGACAATTTCTTGCAACTTTATTGTGGAGTTTTCTCCATTTGTTTTAAAAGACGAGTACGGGATGGAAATAAGATAACTGGATTGTTTTTCTGTTAAGGTACCGAAACTAAGTCAATCACAGTGAAATTTCATAACACCATCAAAGTCATAAGAACTCTTATCATGCCAGTTCACAAGTTTGAGATATTTAAAGTAGGCAATGGAGAAGGAAGAATTCTGGCCAAAAATATCTTCCATGATCTGCACAGTCTCGGAGTAACTGAGTTCATCAAGTTCATTGAACAGGACGAATTTTAAGTAATGTCCATATCCGACAGGATAGAATTTTCCTGATTTAAGATTACGAATGAATTCAGGAACATTTGCAGTGACATCTTCAGCAGCTGCAGTATTGGAAATTTTAACAGATGCAGAAGATTTAATGAAATAAGATGAAGGAACATAGGACTTAAATTTAATAGTAGAATCGATATGTTGGGAGCATTCAAGTTTAGCCTAAAGAGCCTACACATATGTAGATAGACAGTTGAACATCTCGAACAACCACAAAAAATCCACGGATTCCTGAGGAGTTTATGAAACTAACGTTGCGTCAAGTTAATTTTCAGGAAACAATAATTTAAAATGTTATTTCTTTAAACGTTGTTTTCCCAACGGCCCTGTACAGTTATTTTGCACTGCCCTGGCAACTCACTGTCTCATATTTTTTGATATTCGACGAACACATTGCACGTTGGCATTTAATCAAGGACAACAAATTTATCATCTTCTAGATAAATTGGCCTTTTTATAAATTCTTCTGATATCCGTATGGGAATTACCTAATCAGAATAAAATAAAAATTTAAGAATGATCTAACTTTTTTGTTTTTTCTCTGTAATCCTTCCCATCAGAGAATAAAATCCTGATTAAACAAATAATGTCATACTAATTCATTATTACCTAGTCAAACGATTCCTGACTGAGTAACTGAAGGCGCGAATTTCTCTAGAGGTGTCTTTAAAAATCCCCTTTTCTGTCGATTAGGTTGACACAGTTGGGAAAAAAACACTTTATTTTTACAAATTTTACATTATTTAATGAAAAATGGCTATTAGTCCTCCATAATAAGAATGAAAGGTCATTGTTCCACATTTTCAAATTAGAAGAGGCTGATCAATAGGGGCGGATGAAAGGCCACTGCTTGGCCGAAGACTAATTCTGAACCTTTCGAAGTTTAAGTAATTTATAGCTCATGTCTAGAGATTTAAAAGTATCTGTTTAATTAATATTTAAATTACTCATTGCAAATTGAGATGCCTTAAAACAATGTAATTTCTTTAGGCCAGACAGTTGAATACCTCTGATTCATCGAAGTGAATTGTCAGATTACGTATAATCGGGCACTAAGAAAATTGATTATTTATAAAATTCTTCATTGTTTAATAGTTTGAGACCATACTCTGTTTTTTATAAAATTTTTTCCATTGAAATTAAAACAAAATTGATCTAGAAGCTCTCCTCCTTCGTGAAATGTGGTGATAACTGAAACGAGAGAAAAGTTAAAATCAGCATTTAATAGCGAATATTTACATTTAAATCAAACCAAATAAGATTTGGTAAACGTTCAGTAGATTAAAAGAATATGTTTTTTGGTCTCTGATTTAGCTGAATGGAGAGTAGTTCTCAATAATCATTTGAAAAGTATTAAATGCTGATCGTTTTGATCGATTCAGTTACGATGGCAATAAGGACAGGGATTGGTTTGTCGGTTTTAGTTCTCGCTGATGACTTTCTCTGCCGTTGGGAAATACGTGACTTGGATTAGGATGAGAAGAAAAGAAAAGGAAATCCGATTTTCAACGTTAGATGTGAATGATTAAGGACTCGGTGTTGGATAAGAGGCACCCATGAATTAAATTGCTAACAGACGAAAACGAAACCATTATTTGGGCGAATACTTCACGTCTGAAAAAGCTCCTCCTTTGTCAAATTTAGGTTTTATGAAGGCTGTTTGGTCCATTGTCTCCCCTTTTCTTCACCCTTGCGGCCGTAAATGCGTTTTTAAGAATCCAAGTCTTCAGAATTTTTAAGAGCTACAGCTTGATATCCCAGCACAAGTTCCTTGTGACAAGCTACCGTGAGAATAGAGCACACAAATCAATTCTTCCATAAGTCAATGAATTGAAATAAACCGGAAATTCATTAAACACATACTGAAACATATTGCTGGCGTTATTTGTTTTAATCGTTCAAGTAATGGTTTTTCGAGAACATCCATTTTGCATGAATAATTCACCGCGTCTATTCTGACATTAAGATATCCGCCAATATTCACTAATGTTGGAATGTTCTTAGACAAGGATTTGACTTTTAAAGGTTAAGCCACCACTATGATCGAATGCCATTTTTTAAATACATGAACGAAATTCCGCTGATCTACCCTGTTCAGTAGAGGGAAGCAAAGATATTCATCTCTCTAAAAGATGATTATTTTGAGTTACCGTTAGCATAGAGCTTCCTATGAGGATAAAAAAGAGATTTGATCTATTCCTCCTGTATTCGATCAACTGGCCAATTGGATAAATGCAATTAGGCTTGTTAAAACAACTTAAGATCAATTAAAACTTAAAAGAAATAAATAAGTATATATTGCTTTTAATATTCAAATATTGAATACAATTAATATCCATTGTTTAAAGATCAGGTTCAGGAAATTCTGCAATTAATAGGATGTCGCATCTTTAGAATAATTGAAAGATTTTGCAGGTAAATTTTTTTAAATTTCAAATAATAAACTGATTTGACCGCTAGGATCACTAAAAAGAGATTGGCATTGACTTCCACGCCTCCCTTGTTTACCAGTAATTATCCCAACCGATGAATTAGTTAATGCGTCAGTGAAAAAGGTAAGGTTAATAGTTCGGTAGTCCTGTTAGATAAGAGATGTAAATAGGTTCTCTTTAATGTTGGATTAAAGGCAAATGTGGTCATCTGAATAGTCACCGAACACGGTCTCAATACTCGTCAATGTACATTAATAAGCATTACATTACACTAGTGAATGAATGACCAAGGTGTTGTGAGTAACCAGTTTTCCCTCGAAGAGACTTCGAGATGCCCCTCCTTTGCTCAATATGAGCATTGGAAAATAATTAGTTCAACTGTCTGAGAAATCGATACACTTTTATATAATTTTTAACTTTGAGGAAGGCTAATGTGTCAAGAAATATATCAATTGTGTTCGACAGATTTCAACCATTTCATTTTGAGGACAGTTCGCGCTTAAGACACATAAAATGGTATTTCTTATTCCTTATTTAAGTGCACTTTTAATTTAGTTGGGATTTAATTTTACTTAATTAAAAAGCACTCATTAATAGCCAAATTTGATAGCACTCTTATGCAGAGAAATTAATTAGACGAAATTTAATTTATTAATTGCATAAATTTACTCATATTTTTAAGTTTAGAAAATTAAATTTAAAATAGGGCAAAATTTAGAAATTATGGTGTGCAAATGACTAGCCCTCCTAACATCCACCCAGTCAATGGAAACGCTGGATAAACA
Source organism: Hymenolepis diminuta (assembly GCA_900708905.1). Lineage (NCBI taxonomy): Eukaryota > Metazoa > Platyhelminthes > Cestoda > Cyclophyllidea > Hymenolepididae > Hymenolepis > Hymenolepis diminuta. Next base: position 1,700,033 of record CAADRB010000005.1, on the reverse strand, counting down.
ATTAAGCCATCAAAGTCTTCTTTCCGCTAGATAACATAATATGAATCAGTCACAATTATTTTAAGGTGATTCACGCTTTATGCGACGATAAAGATTACGTAACCAAGTTTGACTTAGCAAAGAAAGCTTAGAATTAGGAATGCAATAACTTCAGTAAAATGCAGAAATACAGCCTGGATGAAATAATAAACGCCGACATGCCATAAGGGGAAAAAGTCAGCTTTAGCCCAGGATAGTTTGCACTAAATCTACAATTTTTTGTTTACATCAGCTGATTTTCCTCTTCAACAGAAGGTATTATTAGCTTCCAGTAATGGGTCATTAAACTGTTGAGTTAATGCCAACCAGTATGAAAACATTCAAACTTTCAATGGATTTATTTTGGCTCACGCCTGATTGGTGCAAGATTAACCAATCAGAGGGCAGATAATATGATTTCCAAAATTAATTCGGAATAAAAACAAACAGTGCATTTTTAATGCAAAACGAAATAAGTTATTTTTAAATGTTGCTAAATATAAATATTTAAATTAAAAATTTTTCTCCCGATTGAGCAGGTTTTATTTCGCTTAAATTTATAAAAATAAATTTCTCTTAAAGAACGCATTGAAGATAGTATCTCTATGAATAACTCTGCAACCCAGGCTCTGAATTTCGCAGTTACCTCTTAGGAAATAAATCACACTTTATGAATAAATGTAATATATATCCTGCCAAAGATTCTCTTTTTGAAAACAATTCGCTATGATTAAAAATGAAATTCAAAACGATATGTGTTAAGTTTGTGGAATATCGCAGTTTAATTTTCCTTAATAATAAAATAGAACTGAAAAATGCAAATTTCGAAATTCAGATGCGGTTAGAAAGTATTCTAGGATACAGTATGGTCTCATTTGTATCTGAAAGCAGATTTAATGTTACAAACTGTGATAAATTTATCAAATTAGTAGAAGTAATTCTAATTTTTAAAAGACCAACACTGTAAATTAAATGGAAGTAAATAAAAAACTGTGTGACGAACGGAATTGTGGTTAAAATATGTGCCAGACGGTGCGCTTCTATTTGATAAAAATACATAGATTAGCACTTTTATCCTTCACATATAGTTAAGCGGGCACTTCATTTACTTCACTGACAACTTGATTTCTCCCATTATTCAGAGTTGAACTTGCGAACTCCTAATTTTATAAGTAAGTATTCTTGACTTCTAAATATAAGTCCGCTCCGCCCCTATCTCTACGTAATTACTACTATCTGAGACGTGTTACTTCTGTCCTATATTAAAAGAACTATTTAAACTTCGTATCCGTAAGTGTTTCATAATGTGATTAGATGGAAATGGCAGAATCTAGAATGTTCACTTCTACATATTTTCTTATGAAATAAAGTCAAAGTTCATATGTATTTTCCTTGATTCTAAGATTTTGTCTTTCAGACGAGTTTCGATACAAATATCAAATTGTACATTTTGAAGTACGCTAATGAATGTTGAGCTTAAAAGTCCAAAAGAGTGAGAATTTATGTGATTCAGTTTCCAACTGATCCAAAAATACATCAGAGCTGAAATTCATACGAAGGACACAACTTGTCAAATCGCTTAAAACTTACCTAAACTATTCATTGAATATAAATAAGTAATTTTTGATGGAGAAAAAATAAATCGACAATTTATTGTTGATTCTTCATAAAGTTTATATATTTGTTAAAATGCACTAAATTGCAGAGTTGCTGCTTTGCAGAATTTTGGAGTAACTTGGTGAAGTTTGCTTAATCCCATGTTATAATTGAGTTTTGGCCATTATGGACTGTCTTGGGAGGCTAATTAGGTTATAACACGTGGCGAACACATATTATTTACAATCTCCGTTTATTTCTACAACGCCTAAAGCAAGTCTTCGGTTTCTCCAGAATTAGTGGAAACTGAATACTGATGGATAATAATTGAGAAATGGTTCTTCCCAAAACTATTTCTTGCTCAAATGGAATAGTATCAAAATAGGTTGCGCAAAATTAAGCAGACGACTGCACCCTTTTTCAGAAGATCCCCTTATGCGCTTCCAAAATAAGAATTATTGATCTCAGTCCTGCTAGAGCTGTCAAAGGAACCTCTTATCTTACCTGGTGGATTCATATTCAAAGTGGTCAAAGGTTATAATTATTACATCTACTACAACCGGTACCATTATTAATAGCCTCCGCCAGGTACTCACTATTTTTGGCATACCAAACGGGGTTGTGGATAATAATTAATAATGAGTAATTGTTAATTGTCCATAAAATTAGGATATTTATTAAAAATTGCTAAATAAAATGGTCGTTGCCTTGCAGAATTGTGAGAAAATTGCTGAAATTTGTTTATTCGCATCGTCACTGAATACAGAGATTTGTGGATGGTTTATAACACCATAAAAATATCTTTGGGTTTGGTTAAAATATTGCCCTATAAAAATGCTAAAACAATAATTACGCATAAAATGGATAAATCTGTAGTGATTTATTAACTGTTTCGTTCAAATGAAGTATCTTTATGCTACAATCCGAATAAAAGAGTTATATTCAGCTTTATGCAGGTAAAGCACCCGCATAATACTGACTGAAATAATAGACATTGCTATGAGCAGAATGCATCTTAAGTTGACAAGCCACGTTCATACATTATTTTGTCACATTTTACTACACTAAGGTTAATTAAGACGAGAATCGCATAAGCACCTAATCTGATAGACACACCAGATTGAAACAGACACTTCCCTTAGTAACAAATGCTGTAAATGGGGTAAATTTGAATGTATGTCTTCTTCTGCAGTCAGAGGGATATGAAGTGGTTTGCAATATGGGGGATTAAAAAGATGCAGACAAATACAAACCAAGTACAAATCAATATCTGCCACTCTCACTCTACTTCCCACAAACCTGAGTTTCAGTTAAACACCATACTTCTCTAAATACTCACGTACTGAATCCCCTATGAACAAAATGATGCTGAATGCAACTTAGGTTATACAGAATGTTCTGCCTCCACTGGTAGGATATCTAAATTTTACTATTTACTTCTGCTTCCTCAGTAATACAATTTTGAAATCTCTAAACCATTGTTTAAATCGCATCTTTGACATAACTTTAAATTTAACAGACTTAGCAAGGAAGTAGAACTCAAAGATAGCCTGCTAGAGGCTAATATTAACAGCATTAGCTACGGCTGATGCGAAAGGCTTTCACAACAGACAATCATACTTTTGAATTTGAAAGTCAAGGGTTAAGAAAAAACCAAATTATATTGAGCGACAGCTCTAGAGAGAGAGAGAGAGAGAGAGAATATTATGAGGTACGAGGGAAAACTTGAGAGATGTGCATGTGGACTAACAGTCTTGTAACCAGCGTGGGGGATTATCAGAGTCGAAATTATCAGTTATCAGGAAAGAGGTGGGTACAAATTATTAATCAATAGTCTCCAACTGAAATATTTTGAAAACAGTTCAAGTAAATGCGAAAATGTAAAAATGATTTTCTCTGATCTAAAACGATGTTCTCTCATGTTCACTCAAAACCTTTCCGGTTTTCATGTGAACTTTGAGCTTAGAAATATTTCCAAGTACAAAGAATTCAAGAAAAACTAATGCAAATTAGGACTCATACGTGTAAATTAAAAATCTCCCCCTTTGGGATAAACACTATACTGACTGCTGTATCCCTGTTTTTTCATCTTTAATACAAGCATAAATTTTGATTGATTGGGATTTCATCCAAATGATCCAAATGACCCAATTTATTTGACCGATTTTTAAAATGTCTGATCGTTTCATCCAGCCAGTTAATGAGTTCTTAAAACTCATGGTATTGTGACTTCGATATTTTTAATTATGAATTTGGTAAATAAGTTGTCTAAACACCCAGATTCTGAAGGGAGGCTTCGTTTTTACCGCTAATAATTCTATGTATCCCAATAGCGCGTTATTATCGACTTCTGTTATCGTATTTTTTCCCAAAGATCTTTGATTTTATCTAATTAAAACGTGGAGCGTCTTACTATCTGGTATCTTGATAAATAACAGCCAAAAACTAAAGACACTGAATTTGCAATTTAACATTTTTAGAGCCTTCGAACAATTTATTTCCTTCTTGAAATATTCAAAATTAGCCTTGACTATAATGCTTAGATATTTCCTTGCACTTTGTTAAGTACTTCGATTGGATTTTATCAAAATGAACCTACATGAACAAACATTTATGGAAAAAATATTGACTTTAAGTGCATTTGTTGAAACATATAGCGTATATTTATTGGCGGGCATTCAAAACATCCAAGGTAGTTGAATTTAGATTATTAGTAATTATTAGTTAAAATTATTCTTAAGTATTTTGAAATTTAGATAAATACTTAGATATCTGAAAATCGATAAAAGTAGTCATGAACCTTTACGTGAATTAAAAGGAACCAAAAACATGACGGCACATTACCCATTCAATTTAGCAATGCGGGTTGTACATACATAATTAATGCAGGTAGGTTTTGGTGACAATGATTATGCATGTAATTATGATAAATTTGTTAAATACACTTAAAGACGTCATTAAACAGTCATTAGGCTTTGGTATTTATAAATGACAGGGTTAGACTAGAACCCTTCAGCATTCACTGGTCACATGAAGAACACTGACTTATAAAAAAAGGAACGCTCTACGATTCTTCATATTTGCTGATATGCGTATTTGAAATGTATTAGATGGATTCATATCATTTCCCCATATTTAACAGAATTAAACAGAAAATGTAGGCGCTGTTATTAATTTCTGTTAGTTTACATAGCTAAATAGCAGAATTTATAACCTTTATGACCCTCCAATCATCCGATTTTATGAATGTCATCCTTTAATAAAGGTTGCTATATCCATGCCACCATTTGAAGTAAAATTTGGGATGAAAAGTTATTTGACAGTAGAGACATACTGTTGGCTTACGCACATCAGTCAACATCAGTCACCTTGTCACTGTTATCACTAACTGTTTAACAGATACATATAAAGCTGAACTAGCTCGTAAAAGCGATCATATGGGCGAAAGTTTCGCCATCATCTGCATTATAGTGAAATTATTGGTTGATTTAAACCCAGGTTGATTAACTGTTAATATTTCGCTTTGAACAGACCCAACATCCACAGTCCCAATTCGTGGACTAGCACACTCTTCTGAATTCTAACATTGGGTTCATTGGTAATCAAGCGATTCTGAGGTGGGCTTAATAACCGCCATTTAACGACAATCACATTTGACATGAGCTAAGTCCAGTGTCGTGTTAGTTTCTTGAATTTATTTACTATTTCAATATGGTTTCCTTTAGATGGAAAAATCAAAAAGGTAACTATGGTCAGAAATAAGAAAAATCGTACTTGTTACCGGGAATAGCAAATACATTCCACCTTTTTCACTTAAAATAGGATATAATTTGCGTCAATTTTAGGTGTCTCTCTGAGTACATTTGATAGAATCGCCAGACGTCTAATTTAATTAAGCTCCTGTTCATAAAATGATTAAAATAAATGATAAGTCTCCACTTTATTACTAATTATATACTTAATATATTCATTATAGAAATTATAAATATTTCGGAGAAACGTTTGACTGATATTTTTATTTATTATAAAAAATTTATAATTTTTTTCTTGAGCTCTTCAAAATGTTAATTCTTATTAAATCAGCCATTTCTGATAACCATAAGCAGCATTATTTACTGTTTATTAACTGTTTGAAATATGAAATTAGAAAAATTCCTTCTGACAACACTTATGTGTCCTATTTCAACAGAACAGATATAATCTTATCAATGCAAATCAATCAATATTTTTCTAATAAAAATCTTCCAAATCTTGGGTGTAATACGTTTGGATCTAGGTGAAAGACCTTCAGAAGACCGCAGAGAATACATCTGGTCTCGATCACATTGTACTTTACTAGGTCCATTGCATCTAGACGTACTTTAAGACATAAGTAAACTGAGTTTGTGAAAGTTTCTAGTTGATACATCCACATTTTAGTAAAATGATTGAAAATCGACAGACTCGAATTACTTGTCCGATTGATATTAATTTTTAAAATAAAAATTTATTTTAGAGAAACCAATTTAAACAGTCATCTGTACAGTGTTAGTTGACGGAATAGAGTACAAGTAGAGTTTTGTTTGCATTTATTTTACCTTGAATGCATCTCCTATTTCACGAACAACAATTCTGAATATATAAACATTAACTGGACTAAAATTTGCCATAATTTAATCTGAATCAATAGAATATCTTTATTTATTATTATTATTATTTCTGGTTCTGACTCCCAAATGCACTTAATAAATTCTGAACAATTAGTCAGCATCCGCCAATTGGGCTTATTTATGAGGAAATATCTTCCATGCCAATCGACTTTTAACTATTGACATGACTTCCAAATTAGATAATTTTCTGCCTATTTATTTTCATAATTTCAGCAAATATAAAATAAATATTCGATTTTCGTTTTTATATCAGATAAAATCTGGCATTTCTTTTTAAGTTAATAATTGAGTAGGGAAAAAATATCAAATAAGTTTGATATATCTTACTAGATTTTCAATTGGTAGGCTGCAAAATGATGTAGCAACGTTTAATTTGATTTAACTTGCGTATATCAACCAGAATCTTCCGTTTTTAAAGTTGGTCGACGTTCTCTTATTCATTATTAACATATATTTACTCCAGTATCTAGTGACGATAAAATATTTAAAATTAAATAAAATTAACTTTCTATATTTACCAAAATTCCACTATACCTTCATTCAATTAACTTAATTTTGTATTATTTCATGTGTATAGTTATATTATTTACTTAATAATCATAATAAAATGAACTTTAAAATACAGAATTTAATTATAACCCGTTTTTGGTAACTTAAACAGAAGTTAGAAATGTGAAATTGCCTCCTGGAAAATTGTACACATCACAACGATTCATGACCTATTTTGAGATGAATATTCCCAAAGAAAGATAGAAATCTATTTCCTGATTAAAATAAATCATTGTTATTTATTTTAACTTTCGATTAATAAATAGAGTCAATGAATACAAATAAGGATTATATTCAACGACGATAGAGTTTTGCAGTTGGTTGATCAGCAAAATTTCTGAGCTAACCCCTTCAAAAACCTCCCGAGTGGAAAATCCTTTGTAACGCCAAATAAAATGCGACTAGCCTAAGTATCTATCAATCAATACCTCATTTAAAAAAATTCTTTTTCATTCATAAAATTAAAAATATGAGAGTAGGTTAGCGAATGCTCAGAAGCAAATTTAATTAAACCGCAACTGATTAAATATATCACTTGGGGAAAAATTATTCACCGAAAATTAAAATCGCACAAAATTTAAATGCCTTTTTAAATCCATCGTGGCAAAACCAACTTTATTATCCCAATCCATAGAGTAACGACTTTTGGCTTTCATCCCAGCGAATAGGGCAGAAGAAGAAACATCAAAGCCAAACAACTTGTAACTTTTAGTTAATTACCGTGCTATGGGACTTTATTTTTATCACACAAGTTTCTTCACAATTCAACGTACAAGCGATGAAGGTTAGACTTTCCTTAAACCTTATATTATAATAAAAATCATTATTATAAGTTAATAAAAATGGGATAACAATTTTAACAAACTATGAGTCATCCCTAGGAAATTTCATTATTTTTTAAAAATTGGTAAGGGTAAAATGCAATTGAATGAAAATTTTCGTCCCTGAAAATCAATATTTACTGTAATATTAAATCAATTGTTTAATCTATAATCAAATGCCCCTAGGAAACTTAAATTATGAGATTTAGGAGAACAAACTGCCTAACCCCCACTTATTTATGAAGGGACTTGGTCTTAAGACAATAGCAGCATTAAAAGGCATGTATCCCACGTTCAAATCGCATCTTTAATGCAAAAGTTTGTTAATATTTGAATAAATTAACATTAAGATAATAATAGTACTTTCGGGAATTTTCAAATCTAAGGCCAAAGAAAATTTGCGAGGAAAACCCAAGATGGCATGTGACATATATAAAATGAAACCGCCTCGGATAATTTCATGCAAATAAAATGTGACAATTAATTTTTATAGCTTGATAAAAATAAAATAAAACTTTTCATTTATATGAACCTGCTGACTATCATCTAGGATAAAAATATTGCCCTAGGAAGCGGTTGATCAAGTCTTATTTGATTGATGCGCAGTCATTTGCTTTTAAATATTCACGAAATCGATTTCGTCTAATTTATTGGTTAGAAAAATTTCATACATTTTTTCCTCATTTAAATAAAGGTAAGAATAATTTATACATTTGTCAATTATAGGATGCACTTTCAAGTTACTTGCCAATTATAAATGCAAATTTTACATTGAAGACCAGCAAATAGTTTAAACTAGTGTGAGATCATCTTTACATTAAAGTGTATTGAGTATTAAAAAGGGGGAATTGGAGAAGGTGCGGAGACCAATGTGCTTTAAAGACAACTTCTCTATTTGTGAATCAATAGAAATTGCCAAATGTGTAGTCATGAAGGTACTCTGTTAAGCAACTGTACGTAATAATCATAGAAACATAATTGATGCATCAGTAGTGTCCGTCAAAACTGAAGTGCTCAAGACTCGGTCAAATTTTTTCACCTTCAAAAATGTACTTCAAATTTGAAAGGATTCATTTTACCTGAAATCAAAGAATGATAGAACATGTCATTTTTAAGATAATAATTATATGTGGTTAGTATGAGGCCATTTTAAATAAACATTCACATTTCAGACACACATCAAACGATCTACTTTAGACAGGCAAGAGATTGAAAAGAGTCTGAATTTTGCGAAAAATAAATGCAAGTTACTTTGTGCCAAAACAATTTCAGTTTCACATGCCGTTTTGCCTACTGTGCACTACCACTGAGGGAGTTTGAAAATGTTTAAAAATGCCAAATAATTTCAATTTTTGTGTTTATTTAAACAAAATGGAGATTTTTGGCTTAAAAGTATGCTTACATCCTCGGTTACGCTTTAATAAACGAAATACATTACTAAGATTTAATGAAGTATTGGAACTTAAGACATCTTCAAGCCTATTTTCTTAAAAATGGTATCCGGTTTAATTTATTTTTCAACTGGATTTATGATAGTTGAAAATGTAGAGAAGAAAAGAGAGTACTACTGCTGTTTATCGTATGTTTCCCGCAAACCTGTTATTTCTGATTTCTTTGATTATAATTGGCTATCTGGAATAAATGAGGATACTTAAAAGGGGAGTATTGCATAGGCTTTTAAATTTTGCTTGATATTATATTTCTAAATAAATTATCTGAAAGAGCATCAGGCTATAAGAAAAAAAGGTTTAGTATACTTCATTTATTACCAAATTTTCCGAATATATAAAATTTTTTCACCAGAAGTTTCGTTTCATTGTCCTCCTACTTGTAGCAGACTAAGTGAAATAAATTGCGAAATTTTATATTCACTATGGCTAGTGTCGTTTGAATGAGCGCGTGGCTGCCTAGACGTCTAGCACATTTTTCGGAAATTTCGACATGTTACGCGGCTGCATTGAAAAAGGAACAGAAAATTATTGGAACAAAATGAAGTGGACTATAATCAAGAAGGAAGCAGTATACAACTGTAACCGTAGCTCACATTTTGTAGAATTTTTAATTTTCTCAGAATATTCCTTAAATTTGCAGACTGTATGCTTGTTCCAACTGGAAAGTTGAAATAAAGTTGGCAAAAACGAATTCTTTTTATATAATCATATAGGATAAATTGTATTGTTTTCATAATATTAAAAAATACGCATAATAAATGAAGTTGCAATAACGCACTCGATCACAAAGAAAAACTGAAATGAGAAATAGCTCTTGTTAATTTAATTAATTCCTCTGTGCTTTTTTAGTTGCCTTTCTTCTACTCTCATTCTTCTGTCCAATCTAGTCCGGGATTAACTGTAATTAGATGCTCAAAAATGCCTGCATTTTTTAGCGAATTTGCATCTCTCTAGAGGCTTGCTTCCCCGATACTACCTGCTATTCTTGTAACTGTATGCGCTCAGTACGGCATAGCTGAGCAACGCAAAGCAATGAAGTTTTCCATTTCACTTTTCACTCTCTATCTTCACAAAATGTCCTTTATGTGAATAAAGTAGGTATTAAAACAGTCCAATTAGGTTTTAAACATGGGAGCGGGTCAAAAAAGCGTATGATTAAGTCAGTACTTCAAGTGTTTTAATTGTTCGATTTTGTAAAGTTAAACGGGTTAACCCCATTGCGCGATAATTTTATATACACAATGACACATGGGCTGAAAAGCCCCAGGCCTAACAAAGAAAACACAGTTTTTGGTTCAAAATTAGCTTTATTCATCAATGTAATCACCATCAAGAGCAACACAATCATTCCATCGCCGCTCTAACATTTCAATACCACTTTTGTAGAACGATTTATCTTTTGCCTCAAAATAGGCCTCAGTTTCAGCGATAACCTCTTCATTCGTGCAAAATTTCTTACCGGCGAGCATTTTTTCAGGTCTGCGAACAGCCAGTAGTCGCTGGGAGCCAAATCTGGCGAATACGGTGGATGTGGAAGCAATTCGAAGTTCACTTCATGTGGTTTTACCATTGTTTTGACTGACTTGTGACACGGTGCGTTGTCTTGATGAAACAACATTTTTTCTTTCCCATATGCGGTCGTTTCTTTGCAATTTCGGCCTTCAAACACTTCAATAACGCTATATAATATTTACTGTTAATGGTATTTCCTTTCCCACGATAGTCGATGAATATTACACCCCGCACATCCCAAAATACCGAGGCCATAACCTTTTCAGGCGATTATTGTGCTTACGAGCGCTTTGCACGACGTTCACCAGTTGCTGTCCACTCAGATGACACTCAGATGACGATCGTTTTGATTC